>JAQJVK010000038.1:2048885-2116385 GCA_035578135.1 Flexamia atlantica | reverse complement strand
GTAAGATTCTTACACGATTTAAATCGTTTACAAGGTTTTTTTAGTTCAATAATTAAAAAGAAATTTTATGGGTATTTTGTTTTTAATGAATGAAAGTTATATCTAATGTAACTTTCATTATATAGCATATTCGTCATTTATTGTGAAGATCATTATCAAATTAATACTTAAACAACAACCTGGTTTTGAAACCCAATTATGAAGTGAACAAACTAGAGCAAATTATTTGTGGTGGAGCGTGATCTCGTGACCATTTAGTGAAATGCTGAGTGATTGAACAAAACGCCAAGTTATAAAAGAAATAAAGTCGTTGGATTAGCATACTTTATCGTGTTGGGCATTCAATTAAATATTTTACTGCAATTTGCAACAATAGCTTCACTACATTTAACTTTACTGGATTAAAGCAGTACGAAGATTATCAAGTAATCCAAGCTTCCTAATTTGCATTTTTTGTATTTTACTATTAAAGGCTTTCAAGTACTGTAAGGGAGACTATAAGTGTACTGTCTGCAGTTTTATTTACCTGTCATAATTCAAGTTAGATAACTCATTACGATGTAAAACCCTTAAATTGTAATTTGTGAATAGTTCAAGTTAGGCAAATTACCATTATGAAACACCTACATTGAAGATAAGCAAAATCACTTTGATAACTACCATCAGCTGAAGAAAATACAAAATATTGAAGACTAATTATTTAAACTGTAACTAGTACAATAAGCGAGTTTTAAGTAAAATCTAGATAGAGACTGCAGAACAGTCTTTGTAAAACTATAATACTCACTATTAATGTCACTGCAAACATTAAAATCTTATGTAATATGAATGAATTATTTATATATTTTAATAAAGGAATTGGTACAAATATCTGTATTATTTTATTAGCATAGAAAAATAGAAGAAATAAACGTATATCGCATGCAATATTTTCATTTTCAAATTCTAGATAGATAAAGCAACAAATCCATTCGTAGAGCCTAGATAGATAGATATAAATCTTTATATTAGAAGAGAATCTGTTATTAAATTAATAAGTCTTAATTTTATTAAAACATTTTAACTAAATATTTTGGTTTTGATTAAAAATATTTCAAATACACTATAGCATTTCAATGTTACTGAAATATTTCAACTTTGGCAGAGCCAAGAACGGCGTTTTACAGAAAGTGTAAAACGGGATTTAATAAATGCCTACACATATCGCAAGACCTTTTATCGGGCTACACTTAACGCTTTAAAAGCCTTTTAAGGGCTTCTGTAAAATCAGACTATTAAACAAGGTGTGTTAGACGGTTCGGTACGGTCATTTAGATAAATATTCCGTTACTAGGGCTCGGTTTTCTACATACAAATAAAAATGCAAATATATTTTCCGGTTAATTTGCCAAACTATTTCATAAGCTATACTTTTAAATTGATAGACTGACAAAAATAATGTTTACTACATCTTTAATATATGTAAAGCCTTACTATGTAGAATTATCGTTCCAATTACTTTTTTCATTACGTTACATTACTCTGTAGTTTTATCAAACACAATATCTGTTTGTTCATCCCACGTTCTGACCATTCATTTACTTTGTTACGATGTTTTTGGAAAGGAGAATATAAACAATTTAGATCTTTATCTTTGGCTGCATCTAAGTTTTTATATGTATTTTTTAACATTAAACATAGAATTACAAGTGTAATGTCAATTTTTTTCTATGAGGTAATTTTTATCATTACTTCTACAGAATAAGAACTCAGGTGCTTTTTCGTGAAACATAGAAATGATAAATAGTAAATATAATTTAGTTTGAGCACATAATGTAACACTAAAATGTAATCTATGTAAAGCTTAAGCTAAGATGTGTTTTATTTCAAATACCAGGCACTGTCACTTTATTTAGAATAAAAACAACTTAAACAATTCACCATCTCACTGTGGAACATAGTTATATTCTGAGTTCCCTGGAGGTCCATCTTAATCAAACCATTGACAATCAGCAAATTAATTTGGTATTTCGTTATGTATAATTATAAGGTTTGTCCTATTGAACAAAGAACTGGAACTTGCGTTGGAACTTACTTCAACAGTCATTGTTGTCATTGTTGCGCTCAGCCTCGCAGGGATACAATCGTTTGTATATTAATCTATTATGACAAATCATTCCAATAAAAACATAAAACTGCGACGGAATTAACTTAAATTTCATTCAAAGGCAATGTTTACTGAATTGCATTCATCAAAGTGGTTTAGAAGCTGAGATAACAGTACTTTAGAAATAAATTAATAACGACGTAAATATTGATCACAGGACACTCAAATTTTGATATATTGTTCCCAAGAAATTCGACTAAAGATTCTATACAGGAATTTTTCCCCGATGCTTCTAAGCACAGTTATCATAAATCAAACACAAAGAATTGACTTTTTCAATTCGTAAATCGTGTTTTTAGTAATATAACTCACAGTATAAACTAAACTATATACGTTGAAAATTATTTGAAAACAGTGCTGATAATGTAATTAAGTGGGCATTGGAATAAAGTCGACTGCAAATTTTTACAGCGTTCTTTACGTTTCTACAGCGTTTTAAATAAGAATGTTTTGT
Organism: Flexamia atlantica; assembly: GCA_035578135.1. Classification (NCBI taxonomy): domain Eukaryota; kingdom Metazoa; phylum Arthropoda; class Insecta; order Hemiptera; family Cicadellidae; genus Flexamia; species Flexamia atlantica. The sequence continues at coordinate 2,113,785 of JAQJVK010000038.1, read as the reverse complement.
ACTGCCGCGCGCTCGCTCTGCCGCTCACCTTCTTTCGATAATCAGGGTATAGAGAGGATTTTTTATTAGTTTGAATTACAAGGTATTCATCTCCAATCAGTCTTGATGTTCTGATCTTATTAGTTTTGCATACTTTATAGACATGGAGACGTTCACCAATTTTAAACCAATTTATTACATATTACTTGACTCTCAGAAAATTAATATGATTTTGTGATGTAAGAAAACAATTATAGTCAAATCACATCTGACTCAATATAATTTTTCATGACTTTAACAACTATAATTAATTATGAGTGAGCTACAAATGTTACACTTGTTATTCCGTTTTAAAACAAAAAAAATTGTTTAATTGTTAAATAAACTCCGTACTTAAATTTAAATAGTTAAAGGCATTGATCCCTGATATAATGATTCGTCAGTGGTACAGATTAATTGAATTGATGAGTTTATGGCCGATCGCAGATGTATTTTAATGATCTCGGCACACACAACATGAGGACTATTTTTAATAACTCCAAGTAAGGATTCTGGGATATAAGTTGTAGTCTTCGTGGGTTTGACAAATAACTTCATATTTTAAATTGGAATTCAGCTAGCTTAACTAATTAATTATTCACACGACTAAATAAAAAATCCCATGATTTGTTCACATGGTTTCAAAAACTTTTAGCTATTTAATCTGGAAAATTAAAGCTTTATTCGTTATACAAAAGAATAATACCAAAACAGGAAATTCAACTAAGTTACTGGTGCAGATTCTCGTGCAAGCACATTTAATTCTGGTAAAAATAACCATAAACATGGCTTTGCTGAAAAAGATTTTACTTCAATCAGCTTTTTACTATAAATTTATATTCTTATGTAAAATATTATCGCAGAAAAATTAATTTGATAAATTTTGCGCCTTGCAAATCTTAACGAAAAACTCCTTCCACAACACCTAAACGATTATCAAACAAATCAACTCAACTCGAAATTCGCTTATTTCCAAGTTACACTATCTAAGTTATCGTAGGAATGTGCCTAAATTGGTAAAAGCCTGTGCGTAGGCACGGGTCGTTAATTGAGTGTTTTACAGATGAATTTTAATAAAAATACCCCCGTTGCAGCAGACCTGCATACTCAGCGAATTTCAAATGCAAAACAACGTATTTCAAGCAAACATAGCAAGATTTGAAATGTTTTGTTAAGCTCCATAAGAATAACATGGGAAATGAGTATGCAGGTTTGCTGCTACAGGTATATTAAAACTGGATGGTTTTAATTCAATATTTAGTAGATCTGAACTAGAAGAAGCCATTTACCAAGTTTTATCAAGATATGTTGAGAAATAAGCGAGATATAGAATTTTACTTATTTCCCATAAGGTTAACATTGGGACAACGTTCTGTGTTTACCACTTTCAATATCTCGGTAACCAATGGGCATAGAGCAGTGATTCGAGATACTAAATTATTTGTTTTTTTGAGCTGAATTCAATGGTGCCCACAAAAATTTGATAAATTTTATTTTTCTATGTAAAAAACTCAAAAAACCCATTTTTGGGGGGGTTTATCCCCCTTTACCCCCCCTTCCGGTGGTCCGATCGGGCTGGTTCACGAACTCGTCCAATTGATTACCACTTTACATGTCCGTACCAAATTTCATAAAGATCGGACCATTTTTGCGGCCGCTATCGTGCTAACAGACATATATATATATATATATATATATAGATATATATATATATCTATATGATTCGTTTTGGGGGCCCCAAAACGAAAAGTTATAGTGGTCCCGAGCTTAGGTCTTACCATGAGACCTACGGTAATAGCTTCTTCCCTATAGGGGAAATTCGCTAAAAATCTTGTCAAGTTTAAATAAATAAATAATATTGAAATTAATGACAATAATAAAACAATAGTGACGGTATATGACAGATGTGCAGCTCGATACACCGACGGAGACCGTCACCGCGACAAGTCTGTAAGGCCAGTAGTCAATCAGTGTTTTATCTGTAACCCGATTTAACGACCACATCAGTATCATTCCTGCCGATTTACATTAGCCATGAAGAAACCTTTTTTTGAATGAAGCCATTCTCTAAAATTTTGAAGGTATCTAGGAAGGTTCCTAAATAGAATGTGTGAAATATAATGAGAATTTTTTCCAAAAAATATCCTGGTTAACTTATCAATGGGTTCTGTAGAAGAAATTTTCATCACTATAAAAGTCCTAGCGTACATAATAAGTTAAGACTTACTTAATGTAATTAATTAAAAAAGGTTACATACCTTAAACTGTCTTCAATTCACTTGTTAAATCATACAGATTTACTCGAGTTTCGGCATAACTATGCCATTTTCAAAATCTTCTATATATAACATAAATTGGTCGTCAATAATTTAATTTAAAACAGTTAAAATACATACATTTAGGTTACACAACACACACGGACACACCCGACACATTACCGGCCGGAACGATGTGTCGCGTGTCCGTGTGTGTTGTGTAACCTAAATGTATGTATTTTAACTGTTTTAAATTAAATTATTGACGACCAATTTATGTTCTCTATAGAAAATTTTGAAAATGGCATAGTTATGCCGAAACTCGAGTAAATCTGTATGATTTAACAAGTGAATTGAAGACAGTTTAAGGTTTGTAACCTTTTTTAATTAATTGCATCAATTCAAGAGGCGAACAATGAACAAGTTACTTAATGTAGTTGTTGGATAATATTACTGTCCGACCAACAATAAGCGCAGTGCGTAAGGAGCGGAACAGCTGTGTTTATATCAGCCTCCGTTTACAGGAAAGTGCGGCCCAAGGACCGCCGACGGTGTGGTAATCGTGTTAGCGGTTTTGCCACTTTAATCCATTTAGTGGTGGTTACCGAGACACTAATAAATCTTTAGGGGAGTGTTAACTGCCATTCCTTGCCGTTAAATCTGAAGAATATGATGATCTCGTTTTGGAAACGTTCTTTTGTTACTAGCCCGTTCAAAAAAAATTATGTGAGATGAAAAATTGTAGAACGTTCCCCTTGGTGTTTAAGTACAAATAAAAATTCCTAAATAACCTTTTTAATCTGAATGCATATAGTCTTTACGTTATAAAATTACCAAATTTCCTGAAAGCTGTGCCTTTATTCTCGTATAAAATCAACTATTTAAGAAGTCTTCAAATGAAAGTATCTGTCAAGATGTGATGATGAATTTGTAATGCTTCATCTGTTATTGCTTACTTTTTGATTCGTTCTTTTAGCTGCCAGAGTGAAGTAAGGAAAGCATTTCAAGTTAATTTTGCCCTCCTGCTTTTATTTTTTAACTGATAGAGAAATATTAAAATGTTATAACGTTAATATCCAGTTGCTCTCTTGAGTATGACAAATATTGCATTGATACAATAATTTAGGTTTTTGGAATTATGAGGTCCAATGCTACTGTAACTGGGGCGAAATCTTAAGGCCCACGCCGTCCATAAGCCCAATGCTAAAATTAACATCAGTTTTTCGGACGGACTGGTCCTTAAGATTTGGCGCCAGTAATAGTTGTGTTGTTTGCACTATTTCAAAATTTAAAAAAATAATGGATCAATATGTTATTTATGAATAAAAATAGTCTTACATTTTTATAACTTCTATATCAAACTAAAAATGTATGATCCATCCAATACTAAAACATGTAAAATTGTAAGTGTAAGTTAACTTAATCATGAGTTATATGATAACATAACAACATGGAACGCAAATATTTAAATACAAGTTATATAAATGTTAGTTGAAAAAAGGTCCAATTATATCAATGTATACTAATCACTGTCATATTTATATTCCATTATATTATTTTTTTTTCTTCATTATTTGTTTTACTTCGCTTATGATTTTAAAAATTTAGTACGCGTAGTTCAGAAAAGTTAGATTATTTTATAAGTTAATAATCTTCACCCTTAGAGCATATATTTTATTTTTTTCTTGATTTGTTAAGAAATTAATTCATACTGGATGGTTTTTTGAAACTTTATCATATTAGAAAGGTTGAAAAAATTCAGTGATTCTGCCACTATTTGTGACCTCTCGTTGAAGAACGATTTAGCATAATAAAGCGAAGTGCCATAACATGATCATATAGGGCCCAGCTACTAAACCACCGGGTATTGTCTATTCCCACAAGAAAAGGTGTCTCAAGTCTTCTATTCATCAGTTACTTTGTCAACTTGGTTACTATATATAACAATACTCTATCTTATTGCTGTTACTTGAACTTGCATTACAGATGCTAATTTTACATCTTGTCTAGATTGTATTACAAAAATTATCCTCTTAAATAATAAATTGGTTAAGACGTCTTAACTTATTACTTTCTCTTAACTGCCCTTAAGTGACTTACGTAGAGCCGCTAACAGCGACTCTTGGCTGTCCGCCATGTCTAACAAACCCTCTCTGTCAAAACGATCTCTTAAATTTCCTTAGAAGGAAAATTTCAAAATGTGGTATTCCTTATAAGTCGAAGCTGTACACTGCATACAAAGCCCAATTGAGCTTGGCCTGGTCTGATTTACTGGTGTAGGTTTAATATGATTGGTATTGTGGTTCATGTGTGAAAATTCCTGATTGTAAGTTTTTATATCTTTCTTTCGCGTAACTTGGCCATTTTTATTAAAATGTTTTTTCATCTTACCAGCTTTTGTATTATGTATTACTTAAATGAAAGACTTATTATATGTATAAGGTGCTTTAATTATTGTATTACGTTAATTGGATGCTTGTACTTGATACTTGATCTTATTGCATAAGGCTCCTCCGAGTGTTATAGTACTAATACTCATTCATAGATACTAGATGAATTAGTAATAAATATAATTTTTTGTTTCATCATTACTCATAACAAATAATTAATCTTTTGGGAATTTTATTGATTTATTATGAATATGAGTAATGATGAAACAAAACATAATGTTACGACCATAATGAAAAACACATACCGGAATCAACTAGAATTCAATAGGCTACATTAAAGCGCAGAAGATAGAAAAAGCAACATACACCTCTTTCCTTCTTGCGTAAAAATGTCAATGTAGGAAGGTTACACTAATAACAATGAGCATCAATTTTAAGAATTAAAAAATTCCTATTTTTTGAAATGCTATTTAGTAAATTGTAGTATTTTATACTTACATCTTCACGGCGTATTATAATATCATGTAATAACTGAAACTTAAGTTTAAAAACCTCAACACAACAAAACATTTAGCCGATAAAATATCTCTGAGGAGAAAAGGAAGCGTTAAAAAAGGTTTATATTGCGAAAGTTTAGCTGTTTGCTAATAGACCAGTAATACCGGCTTTGCAACTTTCGAGACTAAATCGCTCCTGCATACTTTTCACTCTCTTTAAAGGCGGTCTTGTACGAAGTAAGCAGTTGAAATGCCATGAAATCAAAAACACTTGTCCTGTTACTTATTATTGTAATTTTCCATTAACTTAATAAAAGTAATTGGTTTGATTGAAGTTTTGTTTTTATGACATATTATTTAGATAGATTTGCATAACGATGCAATTTTAATATTGCCAACCCTAATAACAATTTTATTTTTCAATAGGGCCTAGGTATATTATGAAAATAAATGAGCTAGTTAGAGCTCCCAACAAGAATTATTCAAATCGCACTCAATCTTACCAAATTAGTTCAAATCGTTCCTTAAAAACGTTTTTGAAACGTACAAACATTAAGTTAAGTTAACGTAACGGACGTTAAAGTTTAAAAAAATATAGGTCCTAAAGTGCTTCGTTGTCCGTCTGTGTCTGTTTATGATTTTTACATATTCAGTCATATCTCACGAACCACTTAACATATAAATATCAAACTTGGTATATGGATAACCACTATTAAGAACTATTTTAGTAAGAAGTATCAAATTTCTACTTTGTATCATTTCAAAATGGCGGCTAATTTTTGTTTTCAAAGCTAAATATCTTAAAAACCGTAAATTTTTGAAAAATTATTTAAGGACGAAAAAGTTGCGATATTTAATGTAATTTACGATGATATTAAGATTATAACAATAGGACAACTAATAAGTGAGAAATTTAAAATTTTCCGAATAAAAACATGCAATTTTCAGGAAGAATGTCCTAAGGAACCATGTTTTATGCAGAAAAGTTAAATTTCTCCGTTATTAGTAGTTCGATTAACATAATCTTAATATCATCGTTAATTAGATTAAATTTCTCAACTTTTTGTCTCTTGTATAATGTTTCAAAAATTTACGGTTTTTAAGATATTTAGCTTTGAAAACAAAAAATAGTCGCCATTTTGAAATGGTACAAAGTAGAAAATTGATACTTCTTACAAAAATATTTCTTAATAGTGGTTATCCACATACCAAGTTTGATTTTTACATGTTAAGTGGTTCGTGAGATATGATTAAATATGCAAAAATCATAAACAGACACACAGACGGAAAACGAAGCACTTTAGGACCTATGTTTAAATAAACTTTTTTGCTTATTTTGACCCAAGGAATCACTACGTAAATTATTGCCCCCATTTTTTTTGAACACCCTGTATATTCAAAGCCCAATAGAATATTATAGTCGCAAATAATATCGGAGAAATGTAAGATCGAAATATTAACTAATCTTCCGAGCAAAACTACTCGTACTTACGTATCAATATAAAAAAATAAACATTTACTTCTTACTAAACGGTACACTTTAGGAGGTGGGAGAGTACTTTACTTTAACATCTGCCAGAAAACCTCTTCCAATGTAGTTTTTACTTTGAACATAAGGACGTATCAAAAACGATTTGTAAAAATATTTAAATTTTGCGTTGCATGTATTTTTCATTAATTATTTTTCTACTTATTTGCTTACGACTGGTGGTATTACAACAACTATATACGATTAGAAATTTTAGGAATTAATAGAAAGATAAAAAAATATTGTAAACTTAGCTCGAAAATTAGGATGCACGAGCATTCATACACCCACACGTCCTATGTCCCAACTAGTGGAGTTCCTGGAGCGTTAAAATCACCAAAACCTCGGAATACACCAAACCAGAATTAATTTTGTAGATTGAGGCATAATTCTCTTTTTCATACTAAAAATGAAAATCTTTACCCATTTATTTGTTGTGCGTTTGATTTTTTCACTGTTTTTAATCAAAATTTAAATTTATCACATATTTACCATTAAAAATGAACTGTTATTGTCTTACATAATTATTTTTCCCTTTGGTTTCTCAATATAACAATTTTAGACCACCTTTATGCATCATTGGACGGCAAAAACTTCATTTCCAACGAGTTTCAATTTTCGGTCGCCATCTTGGATCCGCCATATTGGTTACCAAACATTTTTTTAATGGAAAGGTAGTGTTGTGACCCATCATTTCAAGGTAAAATTCAACATTAAATGCAAGGGTGAAATCCAATTTCGAAAATTTTAACTCGTTTTCGAGATATTATATATTTAAAATTTGTATTTTACTAGATTTTACAGGTTATTTTCTCCTAACGATAATACGAACTAATTCATAATTATTTTTCATAAAAGTAACAAGAAATAACTGTAGGCTATTGCTAAATAATTATTACTAAGATATAATTAATTATCATCCGTCGCCATCTTGGATTCGCCATCTTGGATCCGCCATCTTGAATCCGCCATATTGGTTACCATAATTTTTTTCAAATGCAAAGATACGTGTTGTGACCCATCCTTTCAAGCTAAAATTCAACGCTGATTGTAATGGCCAAGTCCGATATGAAAGGTTTTGACTCGTTTTCGAGATATTATATATTTAAAATATGTACTTTACTAGTTTTTACAGATTTTTTTCTCTGAACGATAATACATGCTGATATATAATAGTTTTTTATTAAATTAAAAATGAATAACCGACGGCTATTACAAATTATATCATTACTTAGTTATAATTAATTATCAGCCTCCATACTGGATCAGCCATCTTGGATCCGCCATATTGGTTACCATTTTAAAAACTTAAGTGGTCATTTTTAGGACATTTTATGGTATTGATAGGTCTCAAAATTAACATAGTTTTTTAAGCAAAAAATTTAAAATGGAGGAGAAAACAGTATATTTCACTAGTCACAAAGTGGCCCATTTCGGTAGAGATATTGTGGTACTTGTGATATGTAAGCCGAACATGTAAAAAACTATCGAGTCCCGAAATGGTACTTTTGTGACGACTTTTCAACACAATGCAAATAAGTAACTGAACATTGAAAAAAATCTGACATTTCATAATGTAGTAATTTTTTTTATATGTAAACATAATACGGCTGTACAGTCTATTTTTTAAAGACAGCTGATAGAACGATATAACATAGAACAGTCAAAATAGGAACTTCGTTTATTTGAGTATAGAAAGGTTTTTTTTGAGTACGGAAAAGCAATGTTAGGGTAACGAAAGCAATGTTTAGATCAGGAAAAGTCAGCTGATCATGATTTGTTTTGATTTAAGGAAATCGAGGGTCTTCGTAGATCGTAGCTGTATGGGTATCGAGCTATTTTTTGAATGAAGGGTGATTAAAATATAATTTCTGAAGCATAAAAATACATGTTAATATTTTTATGTTATGTTCTAAACAATAATTAATCATGGAAATTCCCCAATAAACAGTCCTGACAGATCAAGCGGGTTGTCCTGTGGAGTTATACCAACATTGGATTTTTTGTATGTTTTTGGCACATTAGATCGCTGTTTCTCTCACAGTTCACATTTTAAAAAATCATAAAAATCCCCTATGTTGGTTCAACATAACCAATAGAGGAAAAATATTTTGACCAATCTCCAGGCCCGGTGACAGGATTTTCGGGCCCCTGTGCAATTAAGAAATCCGGGCCCCTGGCGACCTTTTTTTGCTAATCTTGTGTGATTTCGGGCCCCCTTTTTTGCCGATTTCGTGTGATTCCGGGCCCCCTGTGAGTCCGAGCCCCTATGCATTTTCCGGAATCCAATATGGCATATTCAAGATGGCGAATTCAAATGGCGGATTTAAGATGGCAAATCTAAGATGGCGACTAATAAGTACAACTATAAGTAGTCGTTGAGTAGTAATAACCCACGGTTATGCGATGTCATTATTGTAAAACCTAATTATACATCAGTACGTTTTATTGTTACTAGTTATAAATCTGTAAACATTCTTAAACACACATTTTAAATATATTGTATCTCAAAAACGAGACAAAATCTTTAAAATCGGACTGTATCATTGCAATCACCGTTGAATATTGGCTGAAATGATAGGTCACAACACTGTCTTTGTCTTGGTAACCAATATGGTGGATTAAAGATGGCGGATCCAGTATGGCGGCTGATAATTAATTATAACTAAGTAATTATACTTTGTAAAATCCTACGGTTATTCACTGTTACTTTTTTAAGAAACTATTATACATCAGGACGTATTACCGTTCGGAGAAAAAAAACCTGTGAAAATTAGTAGAATACATATATTTTAAATATATAATATCTCGAAAACGATTCAAAACCTTTGAGATCAGACTTCGCCATTGCAATCATTGAATTTTAGCTTGAAATGACGGGTCACAACACAGTCTTTGAATTTGAAAAACAAATTTTGTAACCAATACGGCGGATTCAAGATGGCGGATCCAAGATGGCGGCAGTTGATAATTAATTATAACTAAGTAATAATTATTTAGCAACAGTCTACGGTTATTCTTTGTTACTTTTATGAAAAATAATTATGAATCAATTCGTACTATCATTAGGAGAAAAAAAAAACCTGTAAAATCTAGCAAAATAAAAATTTTAAATATATAATATCTCGAAAACGAGTCAAAATGTTTGAAATCCGATTTCGCCATTCCATTTAGCGTTGAATTGTAGCTTGAAATGATGGGTCACAACCCTATCTTTGCATTTGAAAAAAAATTTTGAAACCAATATGGCGGATCCAAGATGGCGGCCGAAAATAAAATTCATTGAAAATGAAGTTTTTGCCTTCCAATGACGCATAAAGGTGGTCTAAAGTTGTTATATGGAGAAACATAAGGGGAAAATAATTATATAAGGCAATAGCAGTTCATTTTTAATGGTAAATACATGTGATAAATTAAAATTTTGATTAAAAATAGTGAAAAAATCAAATGCACAACATATAAATGGGTAAAGATTTTCATTTAAAGTATGAAAAAAAGAATTACGCCTCAATCTAAAAAATTCATTCTGATTTGATGTATTCCGAGGTTTTAACCCATAGGCACTCCACTAAACATAAACCGATGTGAGCTGAGTCGTCAGCGGCGCAGCCTGGTGGCAACAATGCTGCTGCTGGATTATTCACAATCTAGGGTTCAATCAAAGGCTGAACTGCATAAACTATTAACAGTACCTGGGGCTGTACCTGCTCTATAGATGTTTGTCTTCCACGGACCGGTATTGTATCTGGGTTGTATTATTATTGTATGTATAGCATACAATGACGTCTACTTGGTTTGTAAATTTAATCTAATTAGGAAAATAAGCATTTTTGTATTAAGTACTATTTTGATCGAGTTGATTAATTTATTCTTTTTGAAAGTCAAATGTAATATTAAAACATGAATAATTGTACTCATTTTACTTAAAAACTAAAAGTACTGATTACAAGTGAAGGGATCATAGCTAACTTTCGATGATTATTCATGGATAATTTTCAATAACAAGGTTGAAGCTGTTTTGCACCTTTTTTACTGTAGTTCGTTGGAACTGCAGGAAACTGGAGAATATATGTTATAAATATTATAGATAATGAACGTTGCTCATAAAATAATAATTAATATTATACGTTCGTCATGTCAGCAAAAAATTAAGTTTAATATTTTACTGAACTCATTTTTCTTGAAGAACTGGATATTATATTATTCATCTTTACGTTGCACTTGACATGCTTCGCTTTAAATACAAGCTGCCTTGCACGCTAACCTGATTTTATTGTTTATCAACTCCCTGTTAAGATAGTGTTTTATATAAATACTATAACCTTGTTCTGTATAGCCTTTACGCTACATTTTCCTCGTTTCATCTAAAGCGTTTTACTTTTGTTTGACTATTTAAATCTACATTTTAAATATTTACTTTTAAATGTAAGGGGAAAACAAACGAAAAAGATCATTTCTATATTTTATCATTTTTTTAATAATTACAATTTTGGATGATAAAAAAACTCTTATTTATTTAGTTCTTTTTAATATCGATGTTAATTCTCAATAAATACAATCTTACAGAGTATATTATATTGAGAAATTAATTAGGCCTATGACTGTATGATAATGAATGTAACAATTGTACTCAACAATGACAAAAATAATTTAAAATTATATTAACAGTGAGCCAACAAAGAACTCAAACCAGATCGCTACTAATTGATATTAATTTCCTATTATTATGAATACCATTACATTTAAAGTAACAGTACTGATTAAAAATAAACAAATGCATATTATGACTTTTAACATATTTACCATAAATGTTTACAGTGACCTAGTACTTGATATCTTCACATGCTATCTATGAGCTGAGATGTTTCTAGAGATCTGGTGATGAGATTTTAATGTTCTGCAAACGTGAGGTCGGAAAACATCAGAGCTCGGAGCGGAGACATACATAACATTGGAACGTCCCTGATATGTACATAGCACTACTTCATTGCTGCTATGTAGGTATTGGAATAAGTCCAACCTGCACATTAATGTACCTTGACGGTCTATGGATGTGTTCGTCTGTTCATCGTATAGCTAGCTTTTTATTGTATTGTTGTGTTGATTTTATCTTGTTATATTATTTTGAAAACATCGTTAAAATTTTAAACTCGCCCCAAATTAAAAACATGGCTGTGATTTTACTTTTTATAAACAGAGCTCATTTCCCTCTCCTTAATTCTAATATGATACCCTCATTTCAAATATGGTATCATAACTTCAATATAGTATTTTAACTAAATTCCAATATGGTATACTTAATTGTACCATGGTAACTTTAATTCCAATATGGTGTCCTTAATTACGATTAGTATTCTTTAGTTTAATAGGTTATCCTTAATTTCGATGCTGTATCCTTAACTCCAATATGGTATCCTTAGTTACAATACGGTATCTTCAATTCTAATGTAGGATCTTCAATTATGATATGGTATCCTAATTTCGGTATTCCAAAATGGTATCCATGATTCCAATACGGTATTTTTAAATCCAATACGGTATAATTGAATAACTCTTCTAATAAAAAAATAAAAAAAAAATATATATATATATATATAACCGTTTCCATCAAATAAGTTTTGGTCAGTTATTTCTTGTTTATTTTAAATTTTTTTTAATTGTTATGATGTAGCAATAAACAGGACTTTTATTGGTTCAAAAATTTAAACTATAATAGTTTTGTGAACAACTCTAAAATATTAGTTTACCTTGAGAGAGTTAATGTTACCTAAGTAACTTATCCGTAAACCAACAAGACCCGCTCAAAGACGGCTACATATCTTGAACCCGAGAAGGTGGAGTTAACACCCTCTGCGGGGTCGTTGACTCAACTTGATTACGAAGTTTGACATTCAGTAACTGAGTGTGACCTCCCTCAAGTTTGTCATTTAGTTCACATTAAATGTATATGTTTTTAAAAAAATCCAAGAATTCTTGGAATAACTTTCATTTATTTTTTGTCTTGTTTATGAAAGAAAATAATTTTTTCAGCTATAAAAATAAATAACTCAAAAAATGTTATCATTTCAACTAACAAAGCGTCACTTAAGTCAAATCTGACACATGTAAAATTAGTAAGTAATTTTTTATACAGTCATTTTATATGGTGTTTTCAGAGATAGGCCTAGTAAAGTTATTCAATTATGGGTTTAATATATTGAAAATACATAAATTATTTATTTCAGACTCATTAATTTAATATATATATTATAATCGATCTGCCTGTACTATCTGCCTTCCGGAAAGCTGTTTTGTTTCTTTTTGATGGATTCCAGCTACTTTTTCGCAATTCTCTTCCGCTAGGATTTGAAAAGAGACGTTGCATGATACGTTTGGATAAAAAAAATAATGTCGGTTTCCCTAGAAATCCCGGATGTAAGAAAAAAAACTACAGTATAAGTGGAAACACCGATCGAGTGACCCAGAGGACTGTTCAAAAATCTCAAAAGTACACAAAGTTAAAAAGCACTTTAAGCTAATATTTTAGCTATTAGTTGTTCTAAATCATCATTGCCAACGAATTTGATATAGTAAACGAAAATTTTAAGAGCAGTAAAACTAATAAACAATAATGAATTTCACAACATTTTTGTTAACATTTTTATCATCGCGAACAACGAATAGGGCAGGTAAGTGAGTGGGCTGCTGGCGAAATTAATATTTATTATTTGTTTGGGTAGTTCAACTGTATGTTAAAGGAAACACAAGTCCATACATAAAAAGCCCTGAAAAACTAAAAAAATGACAGCGACAAAAACTTGTAATATAATGATTTAAACTGAGGTTTAGCAGACAATTTGACGAGTTTACAGTTTTTGCAGTTACCTTATTTCGCGCTCGCGATAGTAGTGTTTGAATTGATCACAGAGTTACAAGTTTTTGACATTGAGAAAGAAATGTTTTTTATAAAATACTTTGTTGGTCTTACTGATTTTTAGATGCCTCCAAACAAATTTACGAGTGTAAGACGCTGTTCACTTAAATTTAACAAATTACAGGCTCATTGACAATTTTGTGAATTTCCAACTGTTAGTTTAAGCCTTGTAAAGATTAAGTTAGCATAAGGTAAAGATTAAGACGTTGTCCAAACTCGTTGCCGTCTCTAACCGCCTCTAAGTGGATTAAAGTGGAGCCGCTAACACGATTTCGACCCTTGGCTGTCCGCCATGTCTGGTAAACACTTATTTAACTGTCTCAGAAATATAATTCATATCGTATAAATAGACCAACTCGAATGCAATATTATTTATAGAAAGTTTTGAACTGTCTGGTAATTCAATGTCATATAAACTTATAATCTCTTAATTTTACTGGATGTAAATAAAAAAACGTCTTACAACACTTAAAAATATATTTACACTTGTACTGTATTTACATACAAGATGGTAAATATACAAAAATGGTGACTCTCTCATTGGGCCTGATGATGGTTGGTGTGACCAACCGAAATCGATCGCCATCACCATTGTTGTATATTTACCATCTTGTATGTAGATACAGTACAAGTGTAAATATATTTTTAAGTGTTGTAAGACTTTTTTTTATTTACATCCAGTGAATACAACAACACGTATCATGCTAATCAAGAAGTTACCTTACTCAATTTTGCATAAAATAAATTATTAACTGTTGCATGTATCTGAAAAGTAGGCTTCTCTTTCCTGCTCATAACATATATAAAACTGGAACCAAAATCATATTCCTTAGGAGTTTCAACCGCGTAAGGGGAAAAATATGTTATTTTAGACCCTTTGAAAACAATCGTTTAAAAATACAGTTTATAAAGAATATGTCTATTATTTTTAAAGTTTATTTCCGTAAACGGTTTCTTCTACATCTGAGAGCTTCCTTAGAGTTTACATTTTTCTACGTCATTAATATATTCAGACGCGACTCGAGAATGTTTATTCCCCCGTTGCTTTGTCCCCGGCCCCTCCGAAGGTGGTTTTATGAGCCCAATATCCCCAGCTATGTCCCTCGATGCATTCAATGGAAGTTGCCGTGCCTTTGTTTGGCTATTTTACAGCCTAACTTCAAGATGAATTATGATGGGTACTGTTTATAACGCTAAGTTGTTAATGTTTCAGGTGGTACAGTTGGCATTTTTGCAAATTTTTCATTAAGGCAATTAGTTTTTATGGTTAAAACACTGTTGAAGTTTTAGAATAGTTGAAGTTGGGGCCTCCTTTAAAATTTATTTTTCTTTTATAGCACCAAGACAAATTCATAGATACCAAAGGAATTCACATAGAAGGTTCAATGGATATTGAAAGCGGCCTCTTCTCATTTATAATCGGTACCCTTCCTTCAAGTATTGGAGGGTGCTCGTTACTTCATAACAAAATCCTTTTTTACATTTTTCATAGATTTGGACACGAAATGAATTCAAATTAATTAAACATTATGATATAAACTAATTTTACAAACAACGACAATGTCTCATATTTTATTTAACTCTTGATTTTACATTGCCCATGATTATTATAAGTGTATCATCATGGGCACACTTAAATCATCATAACTTTTAATTAAAACATAAACAAATCATGCGTGTTAGGTGTATCACAACAAACAAATCATGTGTGTATGTGTGTTTGTGTGTTAGGTTGGGTTTAAATTATCATAACTTTCATTTCAACATATAGTAGATATATTTTAAAAGGATTACAAATCTATTATGTACACAACCTTCTTGCACAGATGGATTTTAAGTATCCTAATGACGACAGATTATCCTACTTTATTAACAATGTAGAGTAATGAAACGCTGTTCAACTTCAGTTTGTTTGATTCCGAAACTGTAATTGTTGAAGTTGATTTGTTGAAGTTTATACATCCTCCTGTTAAAAGTTTTCTTTATTGCTGGATTTACGAGATTAGCTGTGACGTGATGTTATGCCGCTCTTGAGAAGAGTTTTACTTAATTCACTGGAACTGTTGTTGCAGATTAAACGTACGATACAGTAAGTAATCTATCTATTAAAATAAATATGTTTAAAAAAGTTAATAACAAATAATCGTACATTAAGTTTACAATTTACACTCTTTATTTTAAAATACATTTTATTACAGAAATTGATTTGATAATAATTGATTCTTTGTTTGAAATTCGATTTTAGAGATGGTGAGTCATTTTGATTTACCGAGAATTTACCATCATTGATTAGTAAAATGAAGTTCTATGACGTTTCGGAATCTAGAATCTGATCCCCTCTTCAGTTGGAAAGGAAGGTAACAGATAGTAAGACTTGTAACACAATGCCGGCCAGGTGATTCTGGAATAAAAATATAGCTAAAACAGAGAAATGTAATGCAGTCAAAAACACTAATCCTAAAAACAAAATAATAACATAACGAAATCACAAATGTCACTTTTCCTCATAATCTAACGTTTTTATTTTTTAACTTGATTCCGAAAAAGATGTCTCCGAAATGTTTTCAAACCTTAACTAACTTTTAAGCCTCCTTGAACAATTATGTTATTACATTAAAGCCCTTTACTTTTTCTAGGCTTGATAAAAAGTTGAGTTAATAAAATTGAAACTGTTGGCTCTAAAAGTTGCACCTAAAACTCTGCACCCAAATATGTATAATAAAACTTCTCTTATGAAAGGAATTAATATAAATTCGGTATTTCCAAAATACATTTAATCGTAAAAAAGGTAGACATAAGGTTGAGGTGACTCAGTGTGAATACAGAGGTCTATCTTTCTCCCTCGTTTCGCTCAAAACCGGCAACTCATACAGTTTCAAGGGTCAAACAAAAGCAATAACAATTCATTGTCCAAAAGAATAACAAAATAAAACCCTCAGGTTAGCGCACACAGAGCGTTGTTTATGTTTTATTCCAGACCCGAGATCAGCTTTTATCTAATATCGTTTGTTTGTTTTCATTTCATTTCTGTTCCTATTTTACGCGTCGTTTTGTTTCATTACTCATTCTTGCTACAAACATACGCTTTATCCATAGGAACTGGTGGGATATTATACGCTCATAAGGGAACGGGTGGTTTTAAAATGCAAGTAGTAATTAATTGTTATCGTTTTCCGGGTGTAAAATATTCAATGAAAAGCAGTATCCAAGGTTGGGTTTCCAAGTCATGGGTCTATTTTCAAATGATTATTGTAATCAAAATATTTAATATTAATTCGTAAAGTTTTTGTTGTTTACACTCATGTGGATTTCGTAATTTTTTTTAATTATTCTGAAAATGTCTGTAGGTTTATGTGATTAATTTAAAATTCAATTGGAACGTATTATTTAAAGAGTATCATACTTTTGATTGGCGAATCGAAGAAAGCTTTACATTTTTCAAGTCTGCCCAGATTTATATACTTCAAATAGGCCGAAATGTATTGGGATTTCTTACTATATATATTCCCTTGAATACATCAGTTACTTACAATGCTTAATTACGCGATGATAATTCAATAATAAAAGCTTTTATTATTTAATTATCATTATGTCTTCAGAAACATCAACCTGATATAGTTGAGTATAGCGTAATCATTGACTGAATTATAGTCAAAAGTATAAGAAAAAAGCTAGTTAAAACTATTTTCATGGAAAAAGGTTTATGATGTATGTGTGTTTCAATTTGATTGTGAATTTCATCGATATACAAATGTTAACAAAGAATATACATCTTTTGGAAATAAAATACAATTAGCAAGACTCTGTACTTTATAAGATTTTACTAATTTACTATGCGAAGTGTAAGGAATAAAGGTAATGAATACGGGTACGTGTGTCAGTAATGTGTTTTTAATGAACCCTCATCGAACGTTCGGAATGCGGCCAATCAGAGAGCTCTCTCTTATACGACTTTTCGAACTTTTGATTTGTTCATTAGGTTAATTGCTTTAATTTATATGGCCCTTTAAGTTTTTAATTGGTCAAATTTACGTAGCTAGCAATATATTTGTTGAGCTTCGCATTTGTTTTAAAACTAATTTCGCTAAAGGCACAGTAATTGTGTTCAATAGCACACGTGTGTTTATTTATATTTTGTTAAGTTAGTGAAATGGAACTGTGCCCAAAAAAAAAAATGTAACATTTTTGAACAGTTTTGAAATATCTTTACCTGTTTAATTGATATTACTATTCTTCAACCATTTATTGTTTTATTTATATGAAAAATATATTTTTAAGTATCATACAAATGTGGTCTCGTGTTATAAAATAAAAGTGACTTTAAGGTTTAAGGTAACTTTTAAATGTTATTCCTCAAGTTAAAAATGGTAGATACAGCTACTTTACCGCAGGCGTAAGATAAATCGAATCACATATCGAAAAGGCTTTTATTGAAGAGCACTATGCGGTGTCAAACCTCTAAAAGGGAT
This sequence comes from Flexamia atlantica, assembly GCA_035578135.1. Taxonomy (NCBI): domain Eukaryota; kingdom Metazoa; phylum Arthropoda; class Insecta; order Hemiptera; family Cicadellidae; genus Flexamia; species Flexamia atlantica. Next base: position 2,095,715 of record JAQJVK010000038.1, on the reverse strand, counting down.
AAAAATCTACTCCAAGCATAAAATATTAATACTATGATAAATATAATAAAAATGTACGAACATTTCGTAATTTCCTATCATATATATTGAATTTTTCCAATCATCGTTTTTGACGAACCGCATAGTGGCTACAAAATTAACCTTTTAAGGATTCAACATAATAATTAATCCCTATTAAGACATGATTTTCAAAACATGCACTTTTCCATTGTTTCGGTGACCAAGTAGTATGATGCCAATTCGAGTGAATTCCCCATTCCCGTTGAATACCTCACTAGTATTCAACGTATATCATAATGTTTCCTATTTATATTAACAAGTTAGAATACATTTCCTTGAACTCATCTTGTTTGGATATAAAACCTACTTTAATTGTCAGATATAAATCAAATGATTTGGATAAAACAACCTATATTTTATACATATTAATAAAGTGTCCTGATCATTTAAATCAATAAGACAGTAAGGTCGTTGAAGCCAGTTTCGCCCATCCCTCGCCACAATGCTGACCCTGCCGCTGGGGTTGCTGATATGCAGACGGAATTCTCCTTTACTGATCGGCGATCATAATATTCTACATCACTTTATTTCAGCCAAATATTCTGTTTAGAATTTATATTGTTCCTTTACACTGCAATAGAACCAAATTCATTCTATCTTTGAAAATGTTTAGTCCATAAACCGAATATAAAAGGTTTTCAGAAGTAATCTTGAAAATATTAATTCGATATACACATTTAGAGAGATGTATTTAAGATACGCTTCCTGCTTAAACCTGTTTAAACCTGTTTACAGAAAAAAACCGTGTCTTTAAATATTGATTTAAATATGTTAATATATTTATCATAAGTAATTTTTATGCGAGTACGAAGTACGAGTTATATTGACCAAGTACACCTTTAGTATTCCAGGTACACCTTTTTGATGTTCACTTTTAGAGTGAACACTTATTTCCATATACAACCGCCTTTTAATATTCAAACCTACAATTGAATTTGTTTTCTTTATCTCACTCTGTTCCTAATCTTCAGTCGTCTTCATCATAAAAAGCTGTAAAGCGATCGAATTTTAAATAAATTTAGTAGATTTTCTGTTCAAGCCAAATCTACTTTTAATGTTTTTCTCATGACTTTATCCAATTTAAGTTGTATAATCATGGTCATTAAACAATGTCCCCTTGATTTGCAGATAAAATCAGGTGAAAAAACTCAAATAATGCCCAGCTTATTTACCTTTATCTGGTTTTTTAAGCTAAGAGAAAACGAATGAAATCAAGATGATGTCGAGATAAGCTGATGAGATTTTAATGTTTGAGCATGGGTTGCTTCCTGGAGAGGCCCATTACAAGCCCCTGGAGGAATAAGTAAAACAATAAAGCTTCACTTAAACAGTTTTCTTCTTTTAAGTGGAAAAACTCTATTTTCCCAGCGGACACTTTTTCCAAGAAAGACGTGTACATTGTGAATGGATAATCAAGGAATTCTTGTTTTTTTTGCCAGTTAACCTATCTCAGAAGCAATATTAAATGTTAAGCTCTTTTTTCAATATTCCTTTGCATGTCTATTAAAAATATTTTCGGAATTTTTACAGAAACTTATTCCTCCTTAAACTTTTCTTCCAGCTGATAACATTTATTTACAATATATTATCTTAATAGTATAACCTAAAACACATAAATATAGTATAGCTTATACATTTCTTTAGCTGATATATTTGGTCTGTGAGATTACTTAATTTGCTTTAATTTCATTTGATTCCAAGAAGCTTACCAAAAACATTCTTGTTGCTACGATTAAATTTTTCAGTGAAGCAGATAGTTTATATGGTTTTTATAACAAACATTTTGTATTAGGAGACTGAAGGTCGTGCAAATATCTCTTAGAGCCCATGTGATATTCAATCTCCAAACAAATCCAAGTTAAAAGCTTAAAGGGCAGACACGTTAATTAAACGTCACCCTCAGATATCAGGAAATGATAGATAATTTTGGAGCTACTTCCCACATATATACTCTCATCCCTGATTATTTTAGGAAGCTAATACAAGTCTTAGAGAAATTAGAATTGATTAATCAATCAATTAATTATCAAATATTGTGTTAAAAATATTAATGTTTACACATAATTTTTGTAAAACTATTGTACTATGATTACTAAAGTAGCAATTTCTTTTGGGGTAGGAGGATAGGTAAACCTATAGAATCAAGTTACTTATTAAGATAGAGTAATGTTTCATTTTCAAAATTGCACAGTTCAAAAGATTAGGAGGATATTTTGTTGGTTATTAAAATGGAACTAAATCTTAACGTCCCTCATAAATCTCTATTCAGAGTTATTTTGAACTACAAAAACTTACTACAATATTGTTATTTATTTAGTACACTTCTAACTCTGGTCAATGTTTTCTCATTGCATTTATTTCCTCACAGAATGCTTTCTGTAGTGATTTAGTGTTCTTGTAATTTTAAAGAAAAGAGGTAATAAAAATTGAAACACGGTATATTTGTATAAAGCAAAAACACTGTAATATATTGCAACTCAAAAATCTAAATAAAATAATTCCCTGATTAAATCTGTTAAAACCCATTGAAAGACCATTGTTTTATTGATTGTTTCACTGAAAATCGCATTGTACACGAGGCTACACTAGAATGAGGTCAAAGAATGATCAAAGTTCAATAAAATGCCTCGCTCGACCGCGTCCCAGCGATGTTTGTGATTGAAAAACAATGCTATTGGCCGCCCAACTGCAACTGAACATGTTCTCGGACTCCCGTGAATATTTTACCAACAAACATACTTTGCACCCTTTTTATGATTATTTATATTCGGAATACAAAAAAAAGAATCGATGAGTAATTCAACTACGATAATCTGTACTTCTAAGGAATAATGTAAACATTTGTGTTACATATTTGTGTTACATGTTTTGATGGTTTTATGAGGAATGAAATGGTTTCCAGGCCGTGGGACGGTCAGACCTCAAGAATTATTTTCTTAACGCACTAATTTATAGATCAAAGATTTAACTGATAACAACTATTATATAACGGTTGGCTTTAATCAGAGAATTTCTGAAGCACTTCAACCCACTACCCCTATGGGGGGTACAAAAAACAAAGACAGTTAAAAAATTAATTTATCGGCCGTTTTAGCCGAGAAGTGCTGGAGGGGACGTATGTGTGGTATATAACGCATTGATGAATACCTTTGGAGATCAGTTAATGTTGATTATTGTTGTTGTGTATCTTTGGATTGTTTGTCGAAGCCCTATTTCAAAAACGAATCTTCAATTTTTACGCAGAGCCGGTTTCGATGTTAAGTGTGATGGTGCCAATCGAAAACGAATAATATTTTTAAAGTATTTAGTTACTGGAATGTGAATTTAAATTACTTATTGTTTAATATAGCACATGTTTTAGAATCATATGATATAAATTATTATTATTGTTGTTGTTGTTGTTTACATTCAGTAGTCCATTTTCAGTGTTTTATAAAATATATAATTTATTCACTATGAATGAGTTTCTCTTAAAATAATTATGGCGCAGTCGAATAAAGAGGTAAAAATAATGATAAATACAAAATGAATAGTTTGAAGTGATTTGTATTTATTTGTACTACAAAATACAAAACGAAAATGGAGTTCAACAAACCAGAACCTCTTAGCCTAACAGGCAATGTTACGGATAACTTCAAGCAGTTTAAGGAAGAAATTGATATTTATTTTGTTGCCACAAAAACTACAAAGGAAAGTAAAGAAGTTCAATTAGCAAGGCTGAAGAATTTATTAGGTTCAGATGGACTGAAACTGTACAATTCCCTAAAAAATTAATCTGTAATTGAAAGTATGGAATATGTGATGAAAATGTTTATGAGAAAATTCTCGAGACACAAAAAGAACAAATTGTTGTTGTTGTTTACATTCAGTAGTCCATTTTCAGTGTTTTATAAAACATATATTTTATTCACTATGAATGAGTTTCTCTTAAAATAATTATTTATTACTTACCTAGGCTGGCATTATGAAGACCGACAGCGTACGAGGGATTGACGCGGCAAATAAAATAAAAAATATCTTTCCAGCAAAAATATTACATAATTTTATGTTTGTGATTTTTTCCGTGGATTTTTTTACTTCCTGGACCATCTCCTTGCACAATTTTCAATAGATGATAAATTTAATTCTTTGGAATAATACGGACGATTTATAAATATAAACTTATTCGGTAATACTGTCTACAGAAAAATAGTGGGTCCCAAAATGTTAAAAATAGACATGATAGATATACTATCAACCATTAAACGTGTTGATTTTAATTGTTGTAATCATAATAATACATTACTAAGGAACCTAACCAAGAGAAAAACATATAAGACTTTACCAAGTATTAATACTACAGAATATATGTTTCCTCGACCTAATCCAATTACGGAACCTTATTTTCCCTCAAAGTTTAATATCGGTGCAAAGTGACTGGCTTAATTTTTTTTTTTTAATTTAACGTACAAATTCGTCAGTTCTTTTTAGAAGAAAGCCCAATTTATCATTATTTGTATCTGCACTAAGAGGTTCATTTTAATGTCAATTAACTTTGTATTTTTATTTTTTCTTAGTAGACCTTTAATGACAACTTGTTCATTGTTCGCCTCTTGAATTGATGCGATTGATTAAAAAAGGTTACAGATTTTTTTTTTTTTAGAACAGATTTTGACAAGTGAATTGAAGACAGTTTTAAGGTATGTAACTTTTTTAATTTAATGACAACAAATATACGATACATTTAATTATCAAAGATTCGACCTAATCGTAACTTCAAGGATTGTAAAGTTCCTGTTTATTATTGTGTGAAACTTTTTTTTATAATAAAAAGAATACGAAAACTGAGGAAACAAACATATGCACGAGACAGTAAATTCGATCGTTATATTATCGAGAGTTGTAATTGAATGAATCCTCAAGACACTCCGGCAAATTTGAGAACGAGGACAATGTTTACGTATCATCTCAAACCTGAGTAGTTGGTTTATTAGTTTCAAGGTATTTCTGCTTTCATCATTAAATTATATGATTTGATAATTTGGGGGTAATTGATATGAAACAAAAAACAGTCGCTGAAGCTATTGTAATGGTGCTGCTTATTTAACATAAACTTTTATCAATTTTAGGAACCTTTTGTATTCGATTTAAGGAAACACTGTTCAACACGATTCTTAAAAGTTTTAATAATAGTTTTTAATAACTTTTAATAAGTTTTCAATTACTTTTTTATATCTTGTATGGTTTTCAAAAAGCAAAACAAGAAAAAATATGGATGAAATAGTTTTAATTAAACAGCTTAGGCTCTCCAAAAACTGCTTTAAAACGATTTAATAAGCTAAAGCATTTTGATTGGACTAAAATTCTAATATATCGATCATTTGGTCAAATAAAACAGGATCATTTGGTCAGGAGAGGATTGTTTGATTGGTTAGGATTGGATTTTTTGCGCATAAGCAATTCCCAGTTTTGCTCGATTTTTTCATTTGGATTCAAATAATAAATATTGGTATATTTAGTAAATATTTTAATATTCTTTTAAAATACTGTTTCAACGTTTTCCCAACCGCCTTTTTTTATAATACGTTTTGTACTTGAAAGTATTGAGTATTAATTCTTAAATCCAGTTTAAGAACCAAACTTTTCATACTTTGCAATCACTATTAATGATTAGTTTTGTTTTTAAAACCCATGCAAAATTTATTAATTATATGTAAAAATGAAAACTAGTATAAAACTTTAGATCGGTTCTAATCAAGCCGCGAAAATGTCTTGTTCTTGAAAATCGAAGTTTGTATAATGATCTCATGTTATAAATTAAATCCTACTCAATATCAAAGATTATAATTCAACAACCATTATAAATTTGATCACTCGTTTATTAAAACACCCAAATAATATTTCCAACCCCAGGCTTAATATTTTCAACTTATCAAGAAAATTATCTATTTCCCAGGTGTGATTTTTACTACTAATTTTATACGATTTCTTCCCAAAACTTCAAATATTTATCGTTCCCAATCAGCATAAAATAAAGAGAAGTATAGTTAAACTAAGAGAGATATTGCCAAAGTTGGACTGTTTGCTGACGCGGCAGCAATACCGGCTCCTCGGCTCTGGTGCACTGAGCTTTTCTGTACACTTTGCATTTCAATATTTTATAGAGAGAGTACTTAAGTATCAAATGATTTTTTTAAGATAGTTTCTTTCATCTTTTAAAAACTGTATTTGATATCAAAGAGGAGAAGATCGCAATTTTATTTCATTTATTAGGAAGAAAAGACATGTCGTTTTTTGGGTTAAATATTGTTATAAAAAAAAATAAAATAAAATACATAACTTTTAATAAGGGAATTGTCTTAAAAGATTTAAAACTTGTGCGACTTTTTTAACGTGATTACTTTCTTATTGTTTTGTTAATTTTAATATTATTCATTCTGAAAAAAACTCTAGTTACCGTACATAAAGTGTTGTTATAAATTACAATACATATTATCGATTAATGTAAGTGAATAAGTGGCACCTACACTAACCAAGCAAGTTTTATGGACTGCCAGTTGGACGTCACACAAGCTTTATCTACAAATTAGTTGTTTGTATGTCATAACTAAACTGACATTTATAACTTATTACAAACAATTTGCCGATTTGAAATCTACTGAGAATTCGCTCTTTATATCCTACTAATGTGATTTGTAGGCCAACATGTAATACCGTACAATAACTATTGATTTATTTTTAAATCTTGGTCCTCTATTTGATTTTTTTACTAATTTATGATTTGAACAATTTTGATCACTAATTTACACTACGTAACAATAGTTTTTCACAATTTTTTAAAGTGTTTTGAGCCCCTGGTTGTGTTCCATGTCAGAAAAACATACTAATTTATTTAAAAAGTATGTGTAATATTTATTTTGTAATTGTTTAAGTTAATTTGTAACTGGTTGGTATAACTTTTTAAATAATAAAGGTTTTAAAAAGGTCTTAAATATTTGAGTTATTTGCGGGAAATTCGTGAAATGTCAAAATAAGAAAAAAATAATACATATAACCAATCCTTTTATTCAATAAAGATAAAACGGGATGCTCCCAAACTGCAAACTACGCTATAACGCCAACCAGCACCAATAAATTGAAACCCCCATTTTCAGCAGGACTGATATCTATAGCTCGTTAACTTAGGATGTCTTGCCAAGATTTTACTCCCACCAACATATCTGATTACACTGCAGTTTTGAGTTTCGGGTCAAACACATGTTTTCATCCGCACGTACATAAATGTTCCCTCAATTCATCTGGACTTAAAATTGTAACGAATTTTCTCTTCGTACAGCTTTACAAATGAAAAGTGAACAAAATGAATTGCTTATAGTCACAACTAACTTGTTTAAAAGCATAATTTTTGTTCTTAGGTGCAAAACTACTGACATTTTTTACTCGCGTTATAGAAAATATCTGGGGACCGAGCTTCGCTTGGGGGAAAGCAGTAGCGTTTTTAAATTGCTCCCACAATTGCAATTAGCTTTGTAATTTTATTTACTGAAGTTAAAATTTTGTTCAGTTATTGAATTTATTCGGTATTTGTTTTCTAATCGATGCTCTCATTGCTCGTTTCAGTGGCCAAACGCTGTGACGCACGTTGTTGTATATCTCAACGGTATTTTTATAAATTGCTCGACACTACCATTCATTAACAGATTACAAACAAACAGAAAATTCAAATTATACGATCTTACTTCACAAATAATAATAACAATAATAATTTCACAAATGATAATACATTTTCTGAGTATCTAAATTTTGAAGTGCAAACTGAAGTTTGAGGTGGATTGAGTTGAATAATATCATGTTTTTTTTTCTAATATGAACTTTGACAACATAAAATAAACTTTTTCTTTGTAGATCTTTGAGAATTTGTTTATCTCTATTTCATCAATTGTATTTGCAAACTTTAAGAATCATTAAACTGATTTAAATTTAGTAAATCTTAAGCATAAAACACCTTTATGTAAATAAATACATGATGTTGATTTCAAATTATTTATTTCTAATTAACCTGAAACAGCTGCCTGTTTGGGATGTTTAGAGGGGGATAATACTCCATGAGCAATCTGTACTCAATTTTATTACATCTGTTCTATTCGACTCTACTGGCAACGTGCTATAAAAATTTTAAGTGGCTTTGTCATGAACAGCTGGATGATTCTTTTGTTTACTTTTTCGTTGTTATTGGCAACTCATATGACCCCATGTTAAAAATTATCAACTTTAAATTTAATTTTTCTAAAAAATTTGCGTTTCTACAGCAAATTCAACCACGTAGGTGAACTTAAAAATAAAAACTACACCTACATGCAAAATTTTATCAAAATCGATAGAGCCGTTTTCGAGATAGGATTTATATATATCCATTGCTCATTTAAAGTAATAGGATAATAATGATAAGTAAAACAAACTCACCTATCAAGTAGTGGTCTCTTTTAGAGAATCGAATTGTATTTCATCATCTTTGTTTTACTTTGCATACCTACTGTTTGGGAAGTTTTGATTGTTTCCATAAAACCTTCACAAACCACTTTCAATAAAAAAAAAACTCCATTTTGAACCTCACTTTAACAAATTATGCCATATTTCTATAAAAGAAACGGCACCTGGATGTAAAAATCAAAATCAGAATCAATATATAGCTTTAAAAGGGCAAGTTCATACTTCTCTGTTCAGAAAACCAGTTCAGATTATTTTTTATAAATTTTTTCAAGTAAGACAAAACATTTACTAACATAAACATAAAGGGTATACGTATTGCAAAGTATTTTTATGACATATAAAATATCAAAATATTTATGATATGTTTTGTGTGTTCCAGAGTGTGTATATGGCCCACGCGCTAAGACGCATCTCCTACGCGACGTGTGATCCTACCCACTGTCAGTTCAGCTTCCTGGCCAGGGAACCAAAGGGCCACTGCAGCCTGCAGTACTGCCACGCATTCGTCACCAAGACTGCTGAACAGGTAACTGACTAACATACGATTCTACACTACAAGAACTTAGTTCAATATTTCATCGATCCCAGTTTCTCTTGATTTGCAAGAGCTAGTAGTAACACATTACGACTTTTAGTGACACTAAGAAAGTGACTAGGTATATAGTATTTGAGTGTGGTAGATGCTCAATTTGTTTTGTCAAAGTACCTGTGAATATTGATACATCCTTTTATTCCCCATGAAGACTATGCTGCCTGTGGATATTTACCAAGAAAATATAAAAAAAGTCTTACCAATTATTAAAATTTATTAGAAATATTTTACGTAATCTTTTTGATACAACAAAAAATCTACAAAAGCAATATACCAAAGACAAAGAGTTAAAAAATGCAAGATAGGTCTTAATAGTTACTTCATCCATTGAGCTTGTTGAGAAATGTTGTTCTACGACAATGATATGGTGAATTTAGTCGGTTAATTCACCGACTAAACGAAATAGAATAAACGAAATAAAGTTTTCGTTTAGTCTGCCGACTAAACAGTGTTTATTATGATGTCCCTTGACAGTTCTATTCCCAAGAATATTATCGTCTAGTACGAAACTTTAAGGCCGTCTATGACTCTTCTCTTTAGTCTAACCCTCATGCCTATGTCAAATGTGCTATGTTCCTATGTCTATGTTTTTATTTCCTGCAAAACGCCAAGGACCTAGCTCTTTCCAAGGACACCTAAATTATTACAATCGCTTCAAAACTGTAGAAGTATCGATCACAAAAAAACCCTGAAGTATAAAATAAATATAGACATTAATACAGTTTGTGTATAGCTATGATTTTTAATAATGACGAGTCCTAAGCAATATCGTCTAGGTTTTTTTTTTTAAACAAATAAGTGCCAATGATCTGGAAACAAATAAACTTGGCCCTTTGTCCTGCGGGATCTCCCATGAACGTGTCTCGGCGTCGCGACACGGGATTGGGGAGATGCTGCTGGGCTTTGCTGGATTGTGTCTCCGGAACGGAAATTGTTATTTACGGTTCGTAGCACTAATAAATTAAAATAAAAAATCTTTATTATAATTAATTTTGTAGCTGACTTTTACATTATCATATTCAATATCCATTTCTTTTACAAACATGCGAATTACATTTTTTAAAGTAACTGTCACATAAAAAATATCAAACATTAATGATTCTTGTTAATAATAATACGGCCTAGTTTTGCATACGGATCTTTATAAGCTACTTACCGTTGGCTTAAAGTTTGAACTTTTCTAGTATCATATCGAAGACAAAAAGGTATCGGTGCAAAGAATGGATTACCACTTGAAAGGAAAAGGTATTGGGTATTAGATTATACGACATAAATTTAAGCAACCAAAGAAAGTATATCAGAAGACGAACGCCAAGCTCTTGATGCTTCTCGCTCCAGTGACTCTTGTTGCTAAAGCTGTATCAATAACTTACTCTTCATGTCAATCCATTCTGCAGATGATTTTTCTAAAAATATATCACAAAATACCGATATATTCATAAGCAATCTATTTTTACTTCTTGTAAATTAAAAAAAAAAACATCCAAGAGATTAGTTTAATTACTCCATATTTTAAGGATGTTGTGTTTTAACTTTAAATTAATTACAAACAATAAAATTCTGCCACGTGAAAGAAAAAACTTAAATGTTATTTATAACGAATATTAAAATAGAGACAGTAAAGGACGTAAATATAGTCTTTTGACGTCACAAGAACTAATGTGAACGTACATCAGTAATTTTATATCGGAACTCAGTAGTTTGCACAAAGCTACATAATATCTTACAGTCGGTTCTACATAAATATCTTAAAACGTAAACTAGAGGACCCACGCTGCTCCGCAGTAGAAAAATTTGGTACTGAGACACAAAATCAACTCAAATCAAATACAAAACACAAAATGTATCAAATACAAAATTAATGTTACATGCAATGCTCACAACTTCAATGTGACTTACCCGACACTTGCCTAAGTTGAAAAAGAGGTGCATGTAGCTGGGCCCGCTAATGTTGGAATTTCAGAAAACCAATCATACCACGATTTATTACCAAATTGGTAATAATTTGTTACAAGAAAAAAGAAGGAATTTTATGAGATATTCTGTTCTTAAGTTTTCGGGACAGCCACATCTCAGCCCGGCACAAAGGACTTTTCAAACTAACTATATACCATGCTAAAATACCCCCGTTGCAGACCTGCATACTCAGAGAATTTCATATGCAAAAGAACAGTTCGAGCCAACATAGCGAGATTTGACGTGTTTTTGTAAGCTCCATAAGAATAACATGGGGAATGAGTATGCAGATTTGCTGCCACGAAAATGGAAATATTGGGGATTTAGACTGTTGTACATTAGATCTTATCTAGATGAAGTCATAAGCCAAGTTTTATCGAGATATGTTGAGAAATAAGCAGGATGTAGAATTTTACTTATTTCCCATAAGGTAAACATTGGGACAATGTACTGTGCTTAGCGGTTTCAATATCTTGGTAACCAATGGACATAGACCAGTGATTCAAAATCCCTAATTGTTCGTTTTTTTAGCTGAATTCAATAGTGCCAACGAAAATTGGATCAATTTTGTTTTTCTGTACAAAAAATTCAAAAAACCCACTTTTTGGAGGTTTATCCCTCTTACCCCCCCCCCCTCGGTGGCCCGATCGGGCTGGTTCACGAATTCGCAGAGAGAAAAAGCCCGTCGGGGTTTTAAGCCCGTGAGCTTAACACGTCTGTACCAAATTTCATTAAGATCAGACCATAAACGGACTCGGAAAAGAAAAATTAATTTTTATATATGTAAGATTAGTGTTGTTCGGAATTCAGCAGAGTGCTTCAGGTACGTCCGATCATAATAATCAATAGCTCAAATGAAAGCTGGTATTTCACTGAAGGTTCTTAGACTAAAACATATAGAATTACGTAATTAGAACTAAGGAAATATACCTTCAATTGCATTCAAAATCCGGGAAATAATCAAATTTATGTTTTTTGGTCGAGTAGTACAGTTGATAAATGAATACCGATGCTTGATGGCAAATCCGTGCCTGCATACCTTTAATTTAAGACCTCAATTATGAAAATCGGTTGTGTAGAAGAGCCAAACGAACTTGGAAAAAGAAAACCATATTTAACTCCCATAAGAAATCTATAGGGAGGAAGTTGCTTTTGTGCATAACTCGAGTAATACGGCAGATAAATGAATGCGGATGCTTGATGGGAAATCTCTGTGTGCATACCTTTAATTTAAGACCTCAATTATGAAAATCGGTTGAGTAGAAGCGCCGAACGGACTCGGAAAAGGAAAACAATTTTTTTAATATATAGATAATTACTATTGATATCGTTAAATTTACCATCGGAAATGTTAGCAACCATTATTTTCAATATTTTTAATATTGGTTATTTTCAATATTGGTTTTTTCAATATTGGTTTACGTAATATTACGTGATTTTAACTTTTACAAAAATGAGTGTAGAATTACTTGATCTCTTGTAAGCAGGTTGCCAAAACAAACAATTAGGGTAATGAGGTCGAAACCCCTCCTACGATCATTAAATCTTCTCGGAAACGATCGCGGCAACATCGCAACGAAGATCTTTGTGTACCTTAAAGTTTCATTTTATTGTGAACACTATTTCACGCCATATTTTCCATCCCTAATACAAGATAAGTCTATTTCAGTGTTAATTATAAAAATGCATCCCAATAACCATAATATGTTATAAAATATGCTCTTTGTCCGTGTTTATTTCATCTTTTTTACTGTTAACATAACAATTATACAGGTTGAGAAATTAACACTTTGCCAGATGTAGTGTGCCAGTTCAATACATTTATATTTTTTGTTTTTTAACTCGTAACTTACTTTCATAGATTATTCCTTTTTCTCTTAACAGATGAATAAGTCCATGGAACAGAAACAAGTAGTATTCTGATCAAATTTAATGAACATATAAGAAAACAGTGTTACGATATAGAAGAATAATAATTTTGATCATGACTATTAACTCACCTTTTCTATAAATAATTTTACCTTAAAAAGAGGTTAGGTTAAGAAAACAGTGTTACGAGAAAGAAGAATAATAATTTTGATCATGACTATTAACTCACCTTTTTGATAAATGATTTTACCTTAAAAAGAGGTTTACTTAGATTGCCTCTTACTCTTGTTTTAATTAAACACAGTTTACTGAATATATTAATTTATCGTTTATCATCTTTTATCCCTATTGCAGCTTTTATCATAAAAATACAAAAAAATATTTTATGGTGTATTTTTCATACCTGAAGAAGATTTTTTTCTACACATTTTAAAGACGATTATAAAGATTTGTAGGAATATCTACTTTTGTTTCAATAGAAACGTTTTCTTATTTCGAATTTAAATCAAAAATTTATTCAACTCCCGTTTAAAATTTTTTATATCTCTGAATTTGGTGAAAAACGTAATCAGATTCAAATAATATTTAGCAGATTTTATAAATTTTAAACATTTTAATTGGCAATTTTCCAAACAAAGCCTGAAGGAACCCCTAGTGTCTCCAGGGTAATTGGGTGTTTTGAATTTAAAATTAAATCTCCAAATTTGAATACTTTTCAATTTAAGTGGTTAATTAAAGATAAACAGTAACTTTTTATAAAAGAAAATAATAACTGTTATAACTGTACTTGCTGTAACTGTTGATATAAAATTCTGACCCAAATATTAATCTACTTTTTATTCTAGTACCACCGAAGAAAACAGAAGCCCAAGTGATAATATGAACAGTCGCGGTGCTGTGTACAAAGCTCTCGTCGCTGCTCGAGCCGCGGCCTAACTTTGAACCTCCCGCACTGAGCACTTTAGAGAGACTATCCGTAAAATAAGAGTTAAAAAGTTTTCTTTTTTATGTATGTTAACAAATTAATAAAAAAAACTGTTGGAATAACTATTTTTCCCACAATAGCTAAAAAAGAATTGAACTAATATAATTTACAATTTGATAATAGTTAAAACCCGTTCTTCGCACTTTGAAACTGGAAAATTACCAATAGTGCCTATGGAAACCAAATCCTGATTAAAAACTACGAAAACCCCAATTATTTATTGGAAATATAAACATAAAAGGTAATCTGTGGGGCGGAGCTGAGGGAAGTTTAAGTATATAATTAGTCCAGTGTTTTGTCTAAGCTCATGAGGTACACTTAGTTTAAATTTCAGCCCAATTGGTTCAGTGGTTTTTGCATTTACCCGGAAAAAATATTGACAGAAACCATCTTCCCATGAAATAGATTTTTTAATGAGTTTTTATTTGCTCTTTTTATTTTCTGGTTTTTGCTTTGATGTATCTTCGAATCATTCTTATCTTTCACATTTACTTGGTAAGCAAATCATTTATAAGGTATTAGTACCTTGTGTACCGAGCCTTGCTCGGTCTTATTTCATATTTACCAATTAATTCATCAAATTACTAAAACATATTTCAATACCATAAACTGTAAAAATAGAAACTTTTTTATTACTACTAAATGCAATCTTTACCCTATACGCTGTATTTTTCCTTGATGGCCGTATATTGCAAACAACCGTTATGATTACTTCATTTGTTTATACTTTCCTCTTTTATTTCGTTGCTATCATAGCAACTCATAAGGCCAACGTTAAAATTTTACAGCATTAAAATTATTAGATTTTTTTCTGGCCAAGTAATCTGCATAGAACATCTTTTTAATAATAAATTACTTATTTTCAGACTTTTAAGGAAATCCTCGGAGTTTTTGAGATAATTGTGCAAGCAAGCAAACACGTTCGCAAGATAACATTGCTCATACAAGAGTAAAGTATAAGCCTACAAAGCTTTAATTGTCCTTGATGCATTGTTTTGTTTTTTCTAAATCAATTTCAAAGATAAGATATGATGGAATATGATATTAAAGAAAAATATTCCAGACTACACTGTGTCATATTTTCTTGAAGCGCATCGTTGCCCGATGTGTACACCGTAAACATCTGGGGTTGTTGTTGGAGGTAGGTTAGATTACAGAGACAGCAGATTTCTGTTGATAGTACTTGGTAGCTCAATGTAAGTTTGTAGCTTCTATCATACGTAGAAATTTAACGTTATGTACATTGACATTTGAGGGAATGAAGTGATTTTATTTGGTTTTTCCTCAACAAGGTCTGTCAGTCAGGGCGTCGTCTGTCGTCATGGCTACCTGCCGCCCGCCAGCGCTGACAAATTAATTGCCACAGAAAACAATTGTGTCCAGTTTCAACTCAACAGGCGGTCGACGTTATCTGCGCTAACGAATAAATTTGACCGTTATTTTTTATCGTAACATCCTAGGGCCAGTGTGACGACATTTAATTTGGACCTAAGTATGTTTTCTAAATGATATAGTAGAATAAAACCTGTTTTTGAGTTTTAGTTATTACAAAAATTACTGCGCATTTCTTCGTGAATATTTTAACTTACAATATTAAAATATTACTGTCCTATCTAGACCTAGAACATTAAATCCTCAACATTTTAGCTTACGTGATTAAAGTATTCCTGAGTCCTGTATGGACTAAGAACATAGCCTCTTCAGTTTGAAACATATAACCTATTCAGTTTAAAACAAACATCTGGACTATTCTAGCCTACAACTGACAACATTATCAGTTTATCTTGGATCAAACACAGTTTAAAATTAAGAAATATGAAGTTATTCTTTTCAACGTGAAATTTATACTATATTATTACTTCAATATATACATGTTATAGTATAATTTCATTTATAAATTTTAATTTAGAGATCAAGTATTGTTATCGACTTAAAAAAACATCATTAGCGAGTGAAAACCATCTTAATTCATTTGTATTTATTTTTCCACCCGAGCCAACAATACCTGACCTCTGGACCATCTGTTTTGCGCTTCTTTAAACAGTCCTGTAACAGGAAGACGGAAGGTCGCGTTGAAATTAGACTGATTACTAGCACTGGTTGAAAAACGTTAAGTATCCGAGAAAAAAAAACTTCTTAAACATCATCAGGAAAATAATAATGATAAAAATTCCGTGTAACCTTCTGGCCAAGGTCTGGCGTCAAGAGTTTTCAGATCGTAACTAGTGCCTCTGACATGACCTATCGACCACTACAGTAGCCGGGACCAACGGCTTAACGTACCTTCCGAAGCACAGTGGCAGTCTGAGAATAAATTGTCATGTGCCCTGGTCGGGAGTTGAACCCTGGACTTTTGAGTGGTAGGCCAGTACTCTACCCACTCAGCTATATGACTGCCACATACAGTAGCTGGATAATAATAGTAGCAAATAATCAGCGTGGTGTGCTTCTTGTTCACCAATAAATTTTTTTAGTTAATTGCTTTCTGACGAGAAAGCTCAAAGGCGATTACAGCAAAAAGGCTATTAGAATTAATACATAATAGATCATGTTACCTTCAATTAATTTGTCCGAATTCATCCATCGACTACAATTAATTAGTTGAACTTTGATTCCAAACTAAAGTGACACATAACACGAATACTTTATAGATATACATTTCTTTTTATTAACCATGTCATACATAGAAACAGAATAAAGTGTAATAGAATAGGTTGCTTTTTAAAAAGGAAAAAAGTAATAAAGCTGTATATTGCCTACTAAGGTCGCTCTAATAGTTGTTTAAAAGTCCTTAACGAAACGGGCTGTTGTGCCTTATTGGGATGCCAAGACATTAAAGCAAAATAAAAATATGATTCGCTCGAACTAATATAATGACCGAGTTAATTCAAACCAAATATTTTAACAGGCACGACATATTTAACTGTCGATGGAGACCTTACAACACGTCCCTTGGGGTCCAATTAACTACACGTGTGTGTTCAAGAGGAGCGCAGAGCTGTTCTCCGGTATTTGCTTTCTCAAGTTATTAAACTTTGTTTCTGTCCGCTATAAATAACATTCGACACTTTGATAATAATATTATGTCTTTAAAAATACTTTAGGGGGAGGAATAATACAGTGAATTATAAAGACTTATTAAAGTAATTATAATAAAGTCATGATAAGAGACGTAATAAAGAGTCATCATGAAGCTCATTCATCGCATATACGATCCTCGTTAGACGATGCAAACTAAATACAAAGTAATTTTTGAGTCCACAATCGGTGACTAGAAAAATTCTGCCCCAGGCAATACATTTGCAAAATTTAAAGGTTTACGAAAGAATACTATATGTAGCTTAAATGCTTTTTTGAAATGTTTTCCAAATATTTATTTCAACATGCACTATTATTATTTTGGTTAAAACCCAAAGAAAAATTTCCTCAGAGTGTTTAATCTTTGAAAAATGTATTAAGATAGAAAAATCTGTTTTATGGTGACAGAAATATATTATATTTCTAACAATAACAGTGCATATCAATTGTGGACGCTGCAAACCCTTTTTGTTTAAAACCTTTTAACACATTTCTCAATCCTTGTAAAACTTATTACGGAACCTGAAACCGAAAGCAAACATCGCCATATGAGTGACATATGACAGGTTTCTTCACTGTACCCCCTAAAAAATATTGTTGAATAAAAAGTTTTTTATATTTTTATTGTAATATCTTCAATAATAAATTTGAAATTGTAAGTGGGAGGATTCAGCGAGAGTATTCTCGCCTGGTACAAACTCTGAAAGCTCCGTCATAATCCCGACTGCGGATGCCGGGACACGACGCCGCGACGCCGACGTCGGCAGCGCCACGTCACGGGGGGAATGTAACTGGCGAGTTTATTTTCGAAATAAATTTTAACATTTACTGCATCCATGTTTGATATCCTATACTCTTATGAGGAATCTATACTTGCTTACTTGCTGTTTTAGTTGCTTGCTTGCTTGTTTGTTTGGTTGCTTGCTTGCATACTTGCCTGTTAGCTTGCTTGCTTATTAAACTATCTCAAAAATGGTACCGAGCGTTTAAAATTCGTCAGGGAAAACTGAGAAGGACAATAAACTGCCAAGCAAGACTCGGCCTCCCAGAAACTTGCGACGAGATTATTTAAGAGATAATTTTACCTTTACTGAGAAGTGTAGTTAAATACTAATAGCCTGAATGTCATGTACACTAGTGGTTACAACATCTAACATGTAATAGAGTATCAAGAAGAGTACTAAAACACCTATAGATTAATATTTACAAAGCAGATGTGATACTACCTCACGCACGAATAGGCACTTGTGAACAAAATCAATACAATAGTTTTGTCCCTTTAAACTGAAGCATTTCTTATAGTAAGCAAGTTTGTCTAATCAATTGAACACATCTGCCTGTATTTGTGCTTGCCGAAATAATAAGAAAACCTTAACCATAACAATAATACTATATTGTTTTACTTCTTAAGTATTATTACATAAGCCTAAAAATTCCTATTTATTCACGGTTTGGTTGTTATGAAAAACACTCGATGCAGAACATGAACAAACAAGCAATCAGGATAACGATGGGCAAGTCTCGTTTACAGACGACTTCTCGTTAACGATAAATCATTTAACAATGTTGAAATCAGATAGCAAAGCTTTATTGAAAATTATTTATTTTATTTTGATTCATTATTCATCTCGGATAAGAATATCAATATAAAATAAAGTAGGTTTTTATAATTTTTTTTATATTTGGATTCTTAATACTCGTTCTTAAAATTCGTAACACTCGTATTTGTTAGTTTTAATATTTACCAGGAGTGTATTAGAATTTTAAGAGTTTCATATGGTACCAAGTTGTCTAACATATAAGGAGTGTGCCAATACAACTTCTACAATGTTTATTTTTCATTTTTTCTTATAGATTTGACATATGTAGAGGTTAACCTTATTTATAGATTACAAGCTCAAGGTTCCTTGAAGGGGCATTTTTAGGCTTACCTTTTCAAAACACTACTTCACCTGGAAAAACCAAATACCTCAAAAATGATAAAATAGGAATATACAATCTTTAAATAAAGTTATGGTATATCTTTCAATCTTTTTATTCAATTTTTATCTCAAATTCCAGTTTAAAACAGGCTGTTTCTTGAGGCTATAAAGCATTCTGGGGTTCCTACGAAGAGCTAAACAAAGTACGTTAATCTGGTTTCAGAATATCAAACGCTGCGAGGGAATCAGTGTGGCTTACGTCCGCAGATATACGCTCTTCTATCTGAAATATTACACCAGATTTTATATGTAATGTAAAGTCAGAAGCCACTTTTGTTAAGACATATGTCACATTCAACCCTCATGGACTCACATTATGGCATTATATTTGTTTTGTAGTGTTTTGTTACACTGCTAATCAGGTAAAACCGATTTAATACAAGAACATGTCTAACTTATTGGATTAGATTTCTATGAAATTCTTCAGGTTCTTTTTTTAACATGTGAAATAGGTAAAAATTCGTAAAATGAAGTAAATTCGAGCCTTTTACATATGACTGTAAAGTGAAAGTCTTGACATCATTTTCCTTGAGAACATCGTAGCTAAATGTTTACTTAGGATTTTGACAGAAGTGGTCGTTGAATAATTTTTTTTAGATAGGCAAAGATTTCTCTTGTAGTTTAAGGGGCTTGATTAACTTTCATCACAATGGCGTAGAAACTTTCTGCTTTCGCCACTTGACTGTAATAATCTCATAAACAATTCTTAGAGGATTGTGCTTCATCGAGATATTGCAAGATTAGTGCACTCCTTTGTGAAAATGAATTTTTTATTTTTAAGATGAATAAAATAATTTTAGTTGCTATTTAAAATATGATAAACCTATACAAATCAGTTTTTATGATATGTGTATTTAAGAAAAGTACCTAGGTGTGATTTTACGTTTGTGGACAATGTACAAAACTATGTTGCATTTTGTAAATCATTCACTCCGGCGCATTGTCAAGAAACATCTAGAACCCCTTACGCAATACGACATTCAGCATCAACCCCCAGTGTATTGAAATAAAGTTTCAGCAGAGAAGATTCATTACGTAATGGCCACGTGGCTACAAACACATATGCAGGAGGGATGCATTAAAATAGACTAGAAATAATTGATTAGAATCCATTTCGCCTTTGAACCTTATTTTTGAACACATATGTCAACGAGTTCAGCGGCAGGATTCACACTTGATACCGTTAACTATCCACGATTTCAATCACGGTCCTGGACATTTTTCATTATTTTTTTTTAATTTTTATTTTGTGTATTTCAAAGCCAGTGGCATTTTTTAATGTTTTGATCGAGAACGGTCCAAACCCGAACCCTGTTACTACCTAACGGCGACCTTTTGTTAGATATCATAATTAATTCATAGCCCATTGATAAATGTTGCAAAGCCCAATAACATTATTGCACCTTCATTAATAAAAGTGTTCTTATGTGTTTGAACTTGCCAATACTTATTGTTATCAACTTAGAAATATTAAGTTTCATTAAGCTTCAACTTGCCTCTTCTGGATGTCTCATTCTAATAATAAATCACTTTGACTTCAATTTTCTCCTTCTCGCTATCAATTTTGGTCAACGGTCGATTAAATTTTTCCCATGATACAGTGTTCCTGTACCTTAAGAAAATTTTTGTATTTCAAAGCCATCAAAGCCTGCTTTGATCGTAGTTTAAAAAATTCACATTGGTTTATTTTGGATGGAACGGAAATAAATGGTTTTGCAAAAAAAGAGATAATTTTAAAGACAATCTTATTTTCTTATTACTTAAGTTTATTTAATATTACGTTCATTCAAAACAACGATCTCTAGTAACTGTGAGCAAATTTAATTGTTCTGTTACTATTGTATTATGAGTATATTATCAAAGTTTTTACGATTTTTACTGTATTGAAATCTTTTAAATCTACAGCGGTTTGAGAAAAAACTCACTTTTACTTTCATTATTCCTTTTATAAAGTACACAAACGTTGGAGAATTTTTATAATTAATTACACTCGTGTTTAACTATTATTGAAACCACGAAAAATTATTGTAAAAATACATCATCATCAGGCCAAAATTCATTGATAAGTTGAAGAAACTAAACCGCTTTTCTAAAAATTTAGAAACTGTTTAAGCAAGGCAGAAGTGAAACGGAAATGGGCAATATGCCTCAAGTTTCCCCTTTCATTAATAAATGATTGCCTCCTCTAACCTGATTTCCTCTCACCTCACAAAAAGCACAAGCGTAAGTGGTTATTCACTAACAACTAAACTGTGTTTTTAAGGAGATTGTTACTTTATTAGCGGAAATTGTATTGTGTTTACTGGCTGAAATGTCGTATTAGTAAATAAATATATCTTGATAACGAAATTGGTTATAATATTAATATACTGCACATCACCTTAGCTAAAAACAAGGATTATCACTTTTTAATTCCCATTGGGGTACTCCCTATGAGGAGAAAATAAGTATTCTTGAATATAAGCATAGTCCGACGGCAACCTCATTTAAATTGGTTAATCAAGAGAAGGCTGATGCCGGAAACCACAGGTGGTCAGGCTGTAAGGGGTTTGGGAATGTTCTTGAAAATAAGGCTAGGTCCATATGTTACATAATTTTAAAGTCCTAGTTAAGAAGAACTCTATGCCACAAACTCAATCTTAAAAGCCTTTTCCTCCACCTACTAACTATAGTCGTCTTTTAGTCCCTGGAATAGAATACTAAAGTACTAGTTTATACTCCATGGGATTTACTTACTTACTTTTAGTCCCATGGGACTAAAAGTAATCTCATAAGAAATACATGGGAAGAAATCCGGCAACGCCGCGGTGGACAGTAAAAAATATGGCAACACTATCGATTTTAATTCGTCTCTCTATGTTGAAGAGAGTGTCACAGCATCTGAGCGTCCGTTTCCGTTGTATACAGGACAGCGTATCCATTTTGAGTTGCTGTAGTTTAGGCTATATTCCTGCATTTTTGTGAACAAATAAATTAGGCCTAGAGTATTTTTAAATAAAAGTGTGAATAAAATGGTTAAAATTAAAGCCTAAATACCTTGCATTATTTATTTATATGGGCTATGTGATTGTAATACAGTTTGTTGAAAAAGGATCATCTGAAGGTAAAGTTTGCAGTGTTATACCATGGTTATGCCTAGTTATTGTTAATGGTGTTGGTGGAGGAAAAATTTTGTGTGCATCACGGGACTAAAGTACTCTTTCTCCCTCGGGAAATTGTCGCCCGCGGCTCCGCCATCGGGCGACAACAGTTTCCCTCAGGGAGAAAAAGTTGCACTTTAGTCCCTAGATGCACAAATAACTATTAATTCAGTAGGGAATCTGATGAAAATTCTACATCATCCTGACTGCAGCATGACTGACTCCATGCAGTGATGACTGTAGAATCATCATGATGATACAGTTGTCATTTTTTTAATAATTTCTAGCCCTCTGCCGCTCAAGTGTCTTTGGTTGCTACACATGATTCAATTAAACATGCGCGAGCATTTGGGACTAAGAAATTGTTCCTTAACGTGGCTTAAATATATTCTTGCAAAGACTTTTATATTTTCAGAACACTGTTTCTGAAAACAGATGCTGAAAAAGCAATAAGTTGTATTATGTTTGTTTTAGGCCTACAGTTTGAAATATAAAGAAACATATATTTTCAAGATATTTTTATACTTATAAAAGGCTTTTTTTAAAGAACACAAAAGATTATGCATAATATCATATAAAGCCCTATAGAGATCTCTCTTCAACGATTATTCTTATCAATGCAAAGTTAACATTCAAAATCAATTAAAACTCACGAACACTTCTCTTGTAAAGTTTAATTCACACTCAACTAACTTATGACATATTGCATGTTGAATGTGGAGGTTTTAACTTTTCTGTCCCAGCAGACATCACAAATACTCGTGACATTTATCCTGTGACAGCTAAACTACGTAAAATGAAACGGACGTGGATTGCACGGATGTTTGTTTGTTTGAACAATACAGAATGGGTTTGCTCTGTTACGCACTGCTCGGTGTAAAACATTAAAAATAGAATGTTTCATGCGATTGAATAGCCTACCAAGCTGCACTAAATATTCGGTTGAAAGAATCATTTCAGGTTAAATTTGACGTTGCTTCGTGAGGCTTAGTTAGAAAAAAAAATAATTTCAGATAACAGGCAAAGAAATCTCTTTCTCAGTGGTCAGACAGATATTCTTATTGACAGTCTATAACTGGTTATCAGTCTTAGTAATTGACATTCATAAAACTTCTTGAAATGTTTTAGAGCAATCAAACCTGTAATATTGTTGTTGAGTACTTACAACTAAAATGAACAGATTAACCACGAATCCCAGTTAATTACTCGATATTGTGGAACAATATCCTCACACAACTGGTTACCTGTTGTAATAGAAATAACGGGTACGGGATGAATCATGATCCTATGGTGTGAATATAACACCTGAAGAAAACACATTTCCAAGGTATGAATGCTGCGAAACATCCTCGGTTATAAGGACGTTACATTTCCAAAGCGGGAAGATTGATGGCAGCGCGCTCAGTGATTGGAGACATTTGTTTAAACTGACAGATTAGTCTCGGCCTCTTCTGTGGTATTTGCCGCTCAATTTATCGTAAAACCTGTATCAATTACTACAGAATGAAGTGTTAATAGTTTCATAGCTGAAATTCACTACATGTCTGTACCGATTTAACCTTCATTTTGCGTCTAATGGTTTTCACTATTTACATTCAATAGTAAATGTTCGATGATAATATATCAATCCCATGAAATATTAGTGATGGTAAATCACTTCATGCCAACTTAAATTTTATTCACGTTTATTTTAATTTTATTTTATTTCAAAGAAATAATCCATAACCTGTATCTTATTATACTTTTTAATGATAGAGATGTTTTTATCATTTGATTAATTTGTTTTGGTTTTTTCATATTCTAAATTATTTATTTGTATAGGCTTGCCCTTACGATTTTGTCAGATGAAAGTTCAGCCACTAAAACAAACATATTACATTTTTAACTCCGTGTTCACTAAACGAAGACTCCACATCACGAATTTTTACCCTGGATTACATCTTTAGATCAATTGTGTGCACTCCATGATCACAATACACTTCAGCAATCATTAACATCCCTGAGGTGCTTAATTTTCTGGTATAACCCTCTCTGGAAATGCAAATTTAATGGATAATATATCAAATGATTGTACAGTATGTTCTTTACTCAAACTTTGTTTTTATATATGCTTCACAAAGGCAATTTATCTATAAAAAATTCACTATTTACAGGTAATAAACAAAAGACTTTTATTTAATTTGAATTTAAATGTCACGAGTGCTTTAAATTTACTTCTTTATTTCTGCTGTCATTATCATCTAAAGGTAAATTTATAATTTTCGTATTTATTAAATTCGAGTTTATGTTGGTTAAGTTACGTTGTAAAAGTACGTTTTTTAAATATTATTACTCAGCTATTGAATTAAAAATAACCCTTACGATTGTATGATTAATTCATTCATTCTACTTGAGCGAACAAATATCAAACAATGAGTGAATGGTAAATTTTGAGCTAAAATTCGCTTTGCCCGGGACCAGTTAATACATTTACCTTAACAAAAGGCAAATCCCACTACACTGAATACAATACGTATCGGCCGACCCTGTGATTATTGCTTTCATCAAAACAATTGAAGAGATGATGGTAACCAGTAGAATGAAACTCTACAGCAATATTTCAAATTTATTTTAAGTTTTTAGACCAATATCAGTTGTTATTAATAAGTTAAAAGATAGAAATATATTTTTCATCAAAATTGTTCACAATAATATCTTAAGTATATTTATTTATATGGAACATTTTTGTAATATGCACTTTTTGTGATGACTCGAGTTTACAATTATTATGTTATGATATATTTTTCCATCTCTGATTATCATATATATTCTGATCAGCAGCATTTTAAGTATAAGCCTAATAGTTTTTGCAATACATATAAATAAAAACACGCCCAATTCATATCCAATAGTAAGTCAGAGAAAATAAAAATAGGAAAACAGAGAATACTTGTAATTCAACATTTGGTGCTACCTAAATTAATATCTGCAAATGGAACTCCCTAAAGGTTTCCACCAGTAACTCTATCTTATATATCTTCCTTAAAACTATTTTACTTTTTACTCGTGCTTAATTATTGTTACTTAACTTATTTCGTGCGAAATTCTTTA
Source organism: Flexamia atlantica (assembly GCA_035578135.1). Classification (NCBI taxonomy): domain Eukaryota; kingdom Metazoa; phylum Arthropoda; class Insecta; order Hemiptera; family Cicadellidae; genus Flexamia; species Flexamia atlantica. Next base: position 2,070,494 of record JAQJVK010000038.1, on the reverse strand, counting down.
CAGTTATGTGGCTACGGCTACACACTTTAATGATAATTATTAAAATTATACTAACTGTGATGTTATTGACAAAGTTTACACAAACGTCGACCTGAGCTAAGAAAAATTACAAGAATGAATTTTTAATATCATTAAAAAAATTAACATAAACAGACTCTTCAGTAGTTTTTAGAGTGCATTTTCCCCGTATACGACACTCAGTATAACCTTCAGGCGTAAGGATATCCCTTTGGGTAAAAAGAATCACAAACCTTTGGCCAAAAGTTTTAATTTTATGATTATTAAAAACTAACTCTAACCTCAATTTTGTTTGAGATTTTTTTCTCTTTGTTGTATTAGTAAATGATACATTTTGTAGCCATTTAGTAGCCAGCAACCATTGTAACAATTTCAAACCAAACCATACGTTTTGATAAAAATAACTTAAACCTAAAGCACTTCCAAAATCCTTGACATACGTCTTTTTCGGACCATCCTGTGCCTATTCCCTACGAGACATCTAAGTCCAGCTACTCTAGTGCACATCATGAAATTAATTCCAAGCTTTGATTTCGCCCCAAGATGAAGGGTCTACGACATGTATTTGTGGCTGAAGTTTCTGCTTCATCTACACACCCCTTTCTTCATAATTGTTATTGATTTTACTTGTATTATTAAGTGTTTTTAATACACTACACTACAACATAAGCCAGCTCTCCAGTAGTTGAGCGTGCATTCCCATCATAGCCACAGATTATATGTGGCCAACACTCACAGCGCCGTGCTGCTGTGTGTTTAGCTCTCTAGTGGCCCACTCTAGCGGTCAGCATAGCCAACTCTCCAGCCGACCGCGGCCCCACTACAATATTACAACTTTACGGTTGATACGTTATTTTACATAGTTTAACGCGAATCGTTATCGTTTCGTGGAAATGAAAATTCACACTTGTTGAGCGGTGTTATGATGGGGTTAAATCATGAGTGAATGTTCTTTCCCGGCAACATATTTAATAATGTCGTGTGTGATTTTAATTCGTGCTTTTGACGGTATCAAAGGTATTTTGACCTTAAAAATTTAAATAACAATACTATTTAGTGAGCTAAACTTTGAACATATTTGAAATATAATGTTTAATGTGCTACCAATTATATAATTGTCATTAGGGGTGGTGGGCGTGTTTTCATTAATGATCGTCATAGCAAAACTTTTTCTCATAATAATCGTCTAAAATGAATATCGTACTGTTTTACCCCCAGTTGATACTAAGTGCGGTACTTCAATAACGTCTTTGTTAAAATGATATGGACAAACCTAATACGACATGTAACCTGTAACACACACACACACACATGTAACTTGTGAGAGTGTGGTCAGTCACTTCGGTCATATTTATCAATCGTAGTAGAGTTTTATTCCTTTATAATTGCAGTGGCAGGTGGAATCTGCTGTAAACAGGATACTATGTAGTTTGTAAACTTTTACTACTGCTAATTTTATTAATTGAATTTCATTGCCGTTCGTATACATTTACTGAATATAATGAAACATGAATTTTGAATTAAAATAGTTTTTTTTATGTTAACCTTGAAATTAAGTTATAAATATTTTACCATTGGAGAAACCCAAGATAATTAAATCAAATTTTAACTAAGGGTTGTCTTCTCCTCTTGTTGTTAATTGTTGTGTAAACTATGATTAATTGTAATGATAACAACTCATACACAAAATCCAGACGTTTGTAAAAGCAAATCAATTATTTATATTACCGATATTGTTAGGTTTCGTATTAATTCGTATCTGTCATTTGAACAAAATCATCACAATAATGTTGATTTAACTGTGTTTAAAAATGTACTTCAATAGGAATTGCAAAATTAAGATAGGTAGGTATTTGAAAGGATAATAGTAAGATTGTTGAGTGTTGTTAATTATGGTTGGTTTGTTGACGGCAATAAGACAATTACCGTCAACAAAACAATACTTTTAATTAAATTCAACCCGCGATTGCACTGATTAAATCGAATGTAAAAACAGTGAACTAAATAAGGTAAACATTTTAATCAGATGTAAACACTTAATTAACTTGAACCGTGGAGTTTATACTTGAGAGTTTACAAATCTGGAGACTCTCGATACAAACAACAAGTCCTCGAAATAACGACGTTGTTCCTGCAATCAATCCGCTGTTAACGATCTGTTATGAGAGGCTATTACTGAGCGTCAGGTTGAGACGTGCTTCACTGAGAAAAACACACGTATGTGCTCAAACACATGGGCGTAAAAACGCATATGTGCTCGAGCACGTGGTCATGCGAATAATCGCTTGTGATGGAATACTCGGTCCTAAAAACACACGTATGTGAACAAACACAGTGTCATGGAACTTAGTTATGTTTTCAAACCACGGTCAGAAAAACACACGTATATGCTAAAAACACGATCATGAAATAATGTATGTCTTTAAAAAGACGGACAAAAAACATGCATACGCTCGTAAACGCGGTCACAAAAATACACGTATGTGCTCAGATACACGGCAATTAAACACATTTGTGTGCTCAAACACATGGTTATAAAACATACATATATGCTCAAACACACGTTCAAAAAATACTCGTATATGCTGAAATATAACGCCCATAAAGATACACGTTTGTGGTCAATCACACGGACATAACGATATACTCATGAGCTCGAACACATGGTCATAAAAACAAACGTATGTGCTCTAACACACGAATCTATAAACACACGGAAGTGATCAAACATATGGTCATTAAAACACCCGAATAGTACGTGCTCAAACAAACGGTTAGAAAAACACATGTATGTAATCAAACTCATGATCATAAAATACTCGGTCATGAAAAACACTAGCTGATCGGCCTAGTGATCGCTTGCAAGGAAAAAATTGGATTTGCTCGATTCTTTAGGGGTTAAGCGTGCTCAACACTCAAGACTGTTCTGTAGAGATAGAACATAAACTTCTCTATTGATAACTATCAAAGCTGTGCTGGTTCAATAGTTGTTAGTTGGTTTTAACAAACAACTAGTTGCATTGTCAGTCAGAAACATTGCAAACAGTGAATTATCCAACTTTTATTAAGATTTATTTTTAATAGTAGAGAATTATTAAGGATTTTTTATTTTATATTCACATAAGACGCCAAAAATAGCGTGGAAAATAACATTTTATTTTTTTTATTGTGTTGGATGCAGTTTAAGTTTAGGTAAAGTATTTTTCATTTCCGTATATTTCAAATCATGATTTATATTTAGTCCTCACTCAGGGATAAGATAATTTATATACAGGTATTTTCAATTTGCAATACAGGTGTAAGTGAACGTTGTAAAGAATAGAACGAATTCTCTGGATTTTAGCGATGAATAAGAGTATGGATTACATGATTTATAAAGATGAGATATTTCCTTACACGAGAAGATACATGTCCTCCGCTATGATTGAAGACATTTGTTCAGGCTGACGGATAAGACTTAGCCCCCGCGCTTGCTTCTTTAACACGGAATTTCAGATAAGAGTGGAATCGTTCATTTTAGCACGTTTGAGACGAAAAACTTTAGGGGGTTTCGTGTTAATAATTTAGTCTTGTTACCAAAAATATTTTAATGGAATATCTCAAAATTGATGTCAGTTTTTTACTTATCACATCGGTAATAAAGATTTTGCATTTGAAATAAATATTAAAACCACATAACAAGGTTTTCAAATGTTTGAAAAGTCAAAATAGTATATTTATTGGAGATCAGTTATTGCAAAATATATTATCATACTAACGTAGAAAATATGTTTTACATTACCATTAATAATATATTTTAAAGGGACGGAAGGGTGGTTGTGTCATGAACGCTTTGATGTCCTTTCTCGTAATGTCTGAATATTTTCAAATGTTCCATCGTAGGTTATTAAGATCAAAACTCAATGATTAACATAATAAGCTAAGTTTAAACATAGCTTATTCCACAAAATATTGCAAACTTATTTCTGAATGTTATTACTTTTTGACGGATTCTGCTTTGTTTTCAGGTCAGTAAGAATGAGCTGAGCTGCTACAGCAATTCGTAAGTAACAAATGTATATATGAATATATTAGTTTGAATGTCTTATGACTGTTTTCGTAACAAAACCTTTATGCTTAATAAAATTTCAATCTTCCAATTACAAAAATATAGCACTTCAAAATCTATATATATAAAAGCCAAAACGGTTGACTGGCTGACTGACTGACTCACTGATCAGAGTTTCTAAAAAACTATAGGGCTTCGGGCCATGAAACTTGGCAAAATTAATCATTACAGGCTCTAGATGCGTACTAAGAACTGATTTTAAAATATATTCTCTCAAAAGACTAAAATACGGTATATTATAAAATTCAAAATGGCGGCCATTTTTAGTTTTCAAAGCTTATTTTCTAGAACAATAAAAGGCTTTGGGCCATGAATCTTGGCTAAAATATTCTTTATAGGCTCTAGATGCATACTAATGAAGGATTTTAAAATGTTTTCTCTGAAAATACTAAAATAAGGCAAATTCCAAAATGGCGTCCTTTTCAGTTTTTAGAGCTATGATTACAAAATATCAACAGAAGGTATCTATAATAATTTAAAGAGACAGTAAAATAGAAATTCCATTTGCTAAAGGAATAAACTGTACAAAACTCTTACGGTTGTCTTGTAATTATACTTTTGTCAGACACCATACATAGGCTACTCGCGTTTTACGGATCACCCGAAGTAATTGAACTAGAATCTTGAAAATCTGCATGGACATACGATTCCGTTATTTTTATAGAATTAGGGTTTTTCTGAATTAAAAGTTTTAGGAGGGTTAGCGAGCTGGCCGAAAGCTGTTTCAAACATACTGCTAAAGCTAAGTTCAAACATACTGTTTGTACCGTAAATTTTCGCCTCAAGCTGCTAAGCGAGGAATACAATCTCCAATATGATTGAAAAAAAAATTGGGGAATTAGGTATCCTCATTTTTTAGCCTACACATAAATTTTATAGGATTTTTCTTATAGTTTTTGGTATGTTAATAATAAAATACTAAATTCAGATGTTAGGTCTAAAGAGTGCGCCCTTTGTGATATTTAAATTTGCTGTATTTACATCAGTTATAAATCATATGCCTCTTATTATTTTATGTCAAATTGGCCACCAGGTTTTAGGAGACAGCGCGGTGCAATGAAACTGAGGGGATACTTTTTTATTCAAACTATCAGAAGCCCAATTTCATAGGTTAAATAATAGATAAACCAGGACATTTGAGTATTCTTAAGGCTAAACTGAAAAGTTAGAAAGCGTCAGTACATGGTAGCCAATTCATATAATTTGAGGTAAAAAAAAATCATCGAGGAAACGTTTCATCTTCTCATGTCAATCTGGGACAGAGATGCAACCTTAAGTTTGTAATTAAGCACTTGAATACGTAGTTCAGATAAGTTATGAATATTTGGAAGTTTGTAAAAGTTCAACATTACAAATGACGTATAATTGAACCAAACATTTGTCATCCTTTCAGCGGGCGAAGCCGCGGGTATAACTACTAGTAATCTATAAAACAGCTTATAAAACTTCTTATGCGAAATGATAGCTATTACGACATAGTGTTTATGCCTATAATTCTGCCGCAATAAATATTATGTTAATTTTAAATTATATGATCGTCATCTTGTACCACATCATTTCTATTGAAACAGTTTTCCCAATCTTGTGTTGAGATCCCAATCTTTATACTTCATTCCGCATAAACCTCACAGTTCTCAGCCTCACAAATTTACCGCAACATTTCGCATGTAACGCTGTGAGAAAGAGGGGAAGGCAATTCATAATAGAAAGTGCAAGAAAGGGTGAAAGACTAACATGAGCGATCAGGGCGCGGAGAGTAAAGCTGCTTGGGCCTTTCATGTTTGATGAGTTGCTTTTAGCGAACGTCGACTTACGGGGGATCAGCTGCGGCGATCGCCTGGCGACCCAACTGAGTGACTCGCTTACCGGTGACGAAGTTGTTGAAACTTTCGTGCGATTGGAATTACCAGGACTAAAATCTGAGGGGCTTATAAAATGTTTGTTTTTGATTTTCATTAACATTATGATGACGTAGGTAGTAGATCAGGTCAAACAAACAAAATCTACGAGAACGAAACTATATTTTCTGTTCTTAGTAGCACAATGGTCATAATTCAATTGTTCTCAATAATGCCCTCTGTTTTTTAAGTAATAAATGGATTCTTCTCCCATTTACTGGTTTGATCCATCCAAGAGTATGTTTTAGATTGATTAATTTGTAAGCGCTTTATTTGAGACATCTTTCATAAAACCCGTTATTTTTTTGTAAATATAACTCCTCTTTATACTGTAAAACACATTAGTATTAATTTTTGATGTAGCACTGATTGCATACAACTGATTATGTTATTTACTTACGTCATTGCAATCTTGATTTTTTTCTGGTGCAAACCAGAAAGAAATCGAGATTGCAATGACGTAAGCAAATAAAATAACAATAAGATTATTTATTTAATTTTAAACATTTAGTTGATCCCTAAAGGGCCATGCAGGAATAATGTTCAAAATATATTTTATCCTCGTATTTTTTTATGAAAACGACAATATTTATAAGATTATGGAATTAAAATAAAATAATCGGGCATATATAAGACATAGTTTAAAAACAATTCTGTTTTCATAAAGGCTAAGTAATAATGTATTTTAATCCATAAAAATAAATAAAACCTAATTCTAAAACCAATAAAACCTCAAACATATAAAAATTCCAAACCCATAAAAATCCCAAAACCCATTAAACACAAACCCCAAAAATCTAAACACATAAAAACCCAAACTTATTAAAAAATCCAATGGTCCAGTGGAAGTCGTTGACCGGCGGCAACGGTGACATTGTTATGACGTCATGACGGAGACAATCGTCGCTGTGATAGGAAATTGGTTTGCAGGATGTCAGTGAAATAACTCTGTCAGCGGCAGCGGCGCGGCGGCGGCTAACTGCCAATCGTTATCACAGCAACTGAAAGCCGTTTTACTTTTCGTTTTTGTTTTATTTTTGTGAAATACTATATTTAGTATACATTAGACATGTATACTAAGTTTGTTCTAAAAACTAGCTGAAAATAATGTTCATAGCGTACAGTTTTAGCATTCTAGAAATGAAAGCCGTCACATTATTATGTGACTGCTATTGTTGTTAAGGTGACCAGATTTTGGAACAGCCAAAACGGGACGCCGACTTCTGGGGGGTGTGGGGAGTATAGAATACCCCCCACAAATAGGGGGGGTCCGGGGGAAAATTTTGAAAAATTAGGAGCATTTTGGTGCGTTTTTAGACTCTTTCGGATTGAAATATGAGCTAGACTCTAGTTCATCTTTACCATTAATTTTAAGGTACTAGAAAGCTACAAAAGAACCGGAAAAGTTTATTTAAGAGTTTTTTATATTAAAACGTATTTCCATATCCCCCACAAAGAGAGAGGGTTCGGGGGTCCTCCCTCGGAAAATTTTGAAAAATTAGGAGTATTTTGATGGGTTTTTAGACACTTTCAGATTGAAAATATGTGCAATACTCTAGTTTATCTTTACAATTAATTTTAAGTTACTAGGAAACTATAAAAGAACCCAAAAAATGTATTTAAGAGTTTTTTACATTGAAACTATTTTCATACCCCCAAGAGGGAGGGGGGCCCGTCCTCCCTCGGAAAATTTTGAAAAATTAGGAGGATTTTGGTGGGTTTTTAGACACTTTCAGATTGGAAATATGTGTAATACTCTAGTTCATATTTACTATTAATTTTAAGTTCAAAAAGGCAAAAGAACCTGACAAATTTAAGAGTTTTTACAGTAAAACGTTTTTTAAAGTATTTTTCTTACCAACAACGTCAAAACGGGTCAAATGGGCGTCCCAAGAGAGTTCGTCGGGACAACGGGACACGTCGCTAAAAAACGGGACTGTCCCGTTCAAAACGGGACGTCTGGTCACCTTAGCTATTGTATAGGTGAAAATTTTAATTACTGCTACAATGACTTGTGGGTTCTTATTGAATTTTGTCGTTTTAAGTGTTTGGTAATGGTGCATTGGTTTGTTCAATACTATTTTGCATTCATTGAATAAATATTTTACTCTTACGATAAAATTATGTTTGAAATTAATGAGTTTGAATCGGATTTTACCTCTGCAACATTACAAACCAGATACTAGGTAGTTTTTTTTATCATCTATATCATCTTACTTTATAAGGATAAGAATATATAGGATTTCGTCTCAAGTCGGTTAATTTCAATTTATTACGCTCTTCCCTTATTGGGCGTTACGCCCCGTCCTGTTGGGCATGAGAGGGTCTCTCTTCAGAATACTGAAAGGTTTTTTTTCTGCATAGTATCTTACATTTATAGTTTAAATTTGTCAAGCCACCAATGAATTTAAATTAATGAACGGTTTTATTAGACAGATGAGAAAAATATACACTTCAAATTTTTATTTTATTAACTAAAATTGACTGTTTTCAGAAAGTTATTCCTAGAAAATGAGGAAGATTATTTAAAGAACCAAAGAAAATAAGATGGAAACAGGTTTGCTAAGACTGTAATTAAAAGTGGAAGGTTTTAACTATCAATGACGCCCACCTGTTAGTGCTGTCTTCTTCACTGCCTGATTATAAAATTCACTCGCGTCCGTGATGGTTCACGATAAAACCGCTTAAGATTTATTGTGCTGATTAAAGTCACGCTGTAATTAATTTATGGCCAAAACTATTCACTCAATTTGAATATGTATGACCTGATACATCGTGCTGAGGAAACTGCAATTAACCCGTGCTTTCTGAGATATTATCGACATGGTGGTAATAAATATGTATATTCATATTCAAAATTTAGACCTAAAGCATTGTAGTTATAACTTCACATCTCTGGCGAGAAAGAGCATTACTATAATTAATTCTGGTAAAATTTGTTCTATATTCAAAATAAAAGGTTATTGGCATTAGGTCTATGTTTCTTTAATTTCTTAATTTATTATTATATTTCGTTCTAGAGAGCCAAACACTTGGAGTTTCAAAACAATATCTAATGTTTAACCATACAGTCTCTTGCTTGGTGTATCGCTTCAAACATCAGCGTTAGATATTTTACTCTCATATTATTAACATATTATTGTAAAGTTTGTTCTAAAAACTAGCTGCAAAATAATGTTCATAGCGTACAGTTTTAGCATTCTAGAAATGAAAGCCGTTTAACAAGTGTGTTTCCCAAAGTTGTTAGGTTCTTAAATGTAATAAATCCATCCGTTGTTTTTTATATTTATCACTATATAATTTTGAAACAGCGATCCATCCTTCCCGCCTAGGGGATTAAAACTCATTCATGCCGCCTGCAGTTGTGTGGCGGCAACCGGCATGTCACTGCTGTGGCGCGTGTCACCTTGTTACTGACGCGGGCGTCGGGGATTTAACCCGCTACTTCCGTAGAACTGTTTAACCAGACATTGGAGTACTACTTTTGGTCCTTTTGTGGTTTTTGGTCAGTCGAATGTTAGGTTATTCGTTTTTATAAGACATGGTACAGTTTGTTATCTGCAATTTCTTATCTGCAGTTTTTTTTTTAATTAAAAACATTATAGGTTTTTATTTTTATACAACCTTTGAAGACAATTTTATATATAATTTATAGATCTTATAACCTTTCCAATTTTATAAAACCTTTAATAACAATTGAAAAGCTATGCATCATTAAAAACATTACAGAAAGAGATTTTATGTAATTTTTTATAATATTTTTGAGAAAATAGAATTGTATTATATTCTATTCTATTCTTGTTAGACTATTGTTTACTGCAGATGATAAAGTGTTCATTGCAATAAATATCAAATGATAACAACAATTTGAATCCAAGCTTTATGCTACGCTTGGGGAATTTGCTGACTTATTCAAATATTTTGATACAATGTTGAAATATCATAATACTATCGCCTATAAACCGCAGAGGTAACGCATGTAAGGGACAAAAAAAACCACGAATGGATCGTACCGAGTATGAAAACATTTTTTAAACGTATAAACTTTATATTAACAATTCAATTCAAAGGGAGACGGTGTTCATTTAGTCATACTTTAATAGGTTATAATGTTTTCTTCAATTAAAAGCTACATATAGTATGTGGCAATTTCATGTTTTAAGAGATTTTAATATTTTCTTCGACTAATGGTTAAGTAGTATGTAGCAATAGCTAATGTGAATTCATAATTTCATTTGTTAATTTCTGTTATAATTCCTGCACTTAATACTGTAACTAGTTTCCAAAAGGAAAGTACACTAATTCAGCAAGGATGAAGTGCAGTCGTTAAGAGAGCAAATATAATTATTTAATGTCACTACACAGTTAGACTTAAACAGCGATATTATTTAAATTAGATAGGTTCCGCTACATTAATCTGTTGCATGCAATGTCCCTATTTATAACTAACGGACGTGGCAGTGATACCGCTAGTGCCAATCGAGAAATTATTTTAAATTTATTTCAACAACGGATCATTTAGGATAAATTCATACTTGACTTAAAATACCTACCTGGGTAGGTCGCCATTTCAATTAATGTATCTAATGTATCTAAATTATATTACTCCTTACATAAGTTAACTGGTTTAATAGTTTTAAGGGCTTGCCAAACTACTTATGATAGATTATTTTACTTTGAAAAACACCAATATTTTAAATAATTTTTATTCTGTGAGGCCTTTCACCAGCTATGCTGGCATCATCAGACACATCACAAACTGAAGGGTTATGTTTACATATATTTTGAAATTTAAATGTTACATATGATCAGTTAAATGATTATCAAATACATTTGGATAAAATTATAAAGAATAAAATAAATTAAATATGTTTACAAGTAAAAATAAAAGAGTCATATGTAAAAATTTAAATTTATAACTTTGTGAATTTTTAGTTTAGTAACGATAAATTTTGAATTGGACCAATGTCATTATTCACTAGGTTGCTTGTTTTATTTATAAATAAAGATTCCCAAGCGTTAAGTTTGTTTGGTTCTGTCACGTTATTTAATAGTTTTGTACCTTTCAAAGAAAGTGGTCCATATCCAAGCAGCGTTTAGCTATTGCGGATATTTCTGGGCGATTGTGTATTATGTGGGATATATGTTTAAAATATTGATGTGTTTCAATCTAAAATTATACAGGGTGTCCCATAAGTAAAGTGCCAAACTTCGGGAATAGGTTATATGGGTCAAAATAAAGATAAAATGAAGAATAATTTTTTTCCAAAAACGCTTTGTTTACCAAATATCCGCCATTTTGTATTTTTAACAAAATATTTTTTATCTCCCAGTTTTTTTAATCGATTTTTTTGAAACTCGGTATGCACCTGTATCTCAAGGTCAAGTATCTCAGTCAAGGTTAGTTTATGAAAAAATAATCAGCATGATTGAATCGTAAATTTCAAAATGGCGGCCGTTTAAAATCTTTAAATTGAAATACCGAAAAAATGGTAGATTTTACAAAAACATATATAAAGAACAATAATATTTATACAATTTTATTTTCATTCCAACGATACCAAAATTATGAAAATCGATCAACAAACAACTGAGTTATGGTCGAACTATCGCATGGCTCAGCGCAACAATGGACTATTTTGTTTCAAAAAATGCTGCCTCACTAGCTAAATACGAACATAACTCAGTTGTTTGTTAACTGGTTAATTTTCATAAATTTGGTGTCATTAGATGGGAAATAAAATTTTCTAAAAATTGTTATCCTTAATATACTGTTTTAAACCGTACTTTTTTTTGGTTTTTCAATTTAAAGATTTTAAACGGCCGCCATTTTTAAATTTATTATTTAATCATGCTCATTATTTTTTCATAAACTTACCTTGACTAGATACAGGTGCATACCGAGTTTCAAAAAAATCGATTCAAAAAATTGGGAGATAAAAAATATTTTGTAAAAAATACAAAATGGCGGATATCTGGTAAACAAAGCGGTTTTGAAAAAAAAACTTTATTCTTCATTTTATCTTTATTTTGACACATATAACCTATTCCCGAAGTTTGGCACTTTACTCATGGGACACCCTGTATATTATCCAATATTATCAGTTCATAAAGAATAGATATGATGATAGCTTTGAATATTTTCTCAAATTGATTGAATAATCCCTTCTGGTTGGTGGGATCAAATATTTTTTGTTTTGACACGTAAATTATACACATAAGTTGTTTGCATTGAGGATTAAATAATAGTATCCATAATATTAACACGATGTCAAATGAATAATTCATAATTATATTGAAAGTTATCTACGATACATAATCAATACATTACACGATATAATATTTCTCGACAAAAAACTAAACTTATGACTTAATTTCTATGATTCGCGTATAATGTACCTACTGGGACAACAACCGTTATGCATAAATGTCAAGTTTTTAAAGAAACGCTGAGTTTGAACTGATATCTTTGAATGTTATGCTCCTCGAAGGCATTGCGCACAGTTAGTGTTTTTTATGCTTCATATGGAATACCGCTTTATAACTCTCTAAAGCATACACGTTTCAAAATATTTCAAGATCAAAAGGTTAACACATAAATACTTCTGACTTTCGAATACCTGTACGCGATGAACATATCACAATATAATAAATAATTAACTTTAAAATAATAATAATAATAATAATATAACAATAATTACAACTTGGTTTTAGTAATAACTTTTAGCAGTACACTACTACATAAAAAAAAATTCTTTCGTGCAATAACTGAGCACTGCAGCATAATGTTATTGCCCGTACACGGTACAATGTACCGCATTATGTACGTCCCTGGACGCTAGCCTCGCAGCGGGCGGCTGGACATAATGTGTGTTTAATGGATAATTGTGGAAGAGAAACGTACAGGTGGATAAACCCTAGGTATAAACAACTATGAGCAACTGAAGCCTACCTTAGTGCTCATTGTTGGTCGCTTTATTGCAGGGGAAGGTTTCTAAGATATAGTACTTATTATGTCTGGTATTTATTCATATTTGAATCCTGTACTCTTATATGAGCCGTGTTTGCTTGCTTGCTTTTTTACACAATTATCTCAGTAATTTAGGGGATTTCCTTTAATGTCATAAAATAACCAAACTCAGGTTCAATAATATGTTTATGCAGGTTACTTGACTTAATACCGTGAATAAATTATATTTTAGAGTAAAAGAATTTAACGTTGGTCTATAAACGTAAAAAATGCCACTGGCGTAGAAAAAATTATTTGCAACAGAACAAAAAAATAAACAAAGCACATTCATCACACCTATTTGCAAACACAGCTTGGTAAAGAGAACATGCGAATTTAGGATTTCATGGAGTAGGTTATGTATAAAATATTAACGAGCAAGACTTGGTCCAGGTACTGTAACCTAATATACTGTCGTATTATATTATTAATGAAATATATCTATTTTTACCCATATCTTGGACCCATATCCTGGTTAGTACCTCCGAAATAGCCTTTTGAAAAAAAATGGCGTTAAAAACCATGAGCGCTCTGGATTGACGCGCATGCATGGAATATTATGAATCGTGCATTCCATACTGCACAGCCAACGTGAGATCGCGTTTAGGGTTCGGCTTAGCAATGATGATTTGCAAAGTCAGTTTTTGTGAAACTAGTTTTTTCCAGTTGAGGAATGTTTACCTTATACAAGGTGTTTATGTTTTTTTAACTCAACCCATTTTTAAGATTGAATAATGCACATATAAATATGAAATGAGTATTGTTTTGTTAATCTTCATATTTTATACAACGTATTATTTGAGTTTGATCACATTTAGTTTACATTGTATGTTCAAACAATCCGTCATTGGCATTTGTATAAAGTTGTGCTCACTACATTAAATTCCCGAACCTCGTAAAGATGTTGCAAGGTACGCCTTTGAATTTATGGCATTAAATTTGCTATGTTTGTTTTGAGGTGCTGGATATCCTGTGAATTATTTTCGTAGGATTTACTTTATGTATCCTCAAAGAGAATAATGTATAGTGGCGTCGAATCCGGGGATCTTCGGGGATAATAATTCAACACTGATAAGATAAAGTTTTGGGTTGCGTTAAAAAAATACCCTGTATTAATCATTTTACAACTGCAAACTATCAGCTAAGTTGAAGGATATTTTTGAAACCCCATTAAGCTACGATATACAATAATGTTTTAAGAGCATTTTAAGAATTTGCAAACCCGTTCAATGATTAAACTGCATTGCAAACTCCACATTTTCGCAAGATTGCTGAATCCAGAACCCCCGTTAAAATTACATTAACATTTAACGGTGATCGCACATTTTTAATTCTATAATCCCCTCAACCGTTATAATAGATCGTAAATACAGAATCCCGGTGTTTCTTACATGCATCCGCTCAGCAGGGGTCGCTGGATGCAGTTATGGCATTTGTCGACTTCGTTAAGCAAATATGCGGACTGGAAGCTGCGGTCGTTAGGCGTGTTCGAGCGACGAAAATCTCCCATTTTGAGATAATTATGCGTCATCAGTGGCGATCTGCATAACACCGACACCGCCGCTGCAGAAACTGAGCCGGTCTGGTCTGTGTAGTGTCTGTGTTATATCGCACTAACGCTAGGCTGCATTGCGGGGCTCATCTGCAGGGGATTTTAAGTTTCTTAGCTCGTTATACTATGATCTTGATACTGTGGTACTGCGAAATATAGACTCAAACCTATACTGAATAAATTAAACTAGTGGCTGGTAGGGGCAAAAACCCCTAAAAATAAAATGTAAATGCCGAATATTTAATGTTTACTTCACACTCACAAACCAGTCAGAGTTTGGCGGATTTAAACGTTTAAAGTGTAACATTAAAGATATTTTGACATTTGCTAGGACGTATTAGAGTTGTAATCCTTACTTAGTCCTTACTTTAGTCCCTACTTTAGTCCTTGCTTCAGTATAGAAAGGGTTGATTTTCTTGGAACAGTGGCGCTATTCGACGATCTTGAAAAAAATCAGTTCGCTTTGTTTTTAAGTAAACAAATGGAATTAGTTTGAAGAAGTTCTTAAGGTTAACCACAGATTGCAGCACTTAATTTATTTCCCAAGGAAAGTCAACTTTTCAACACAACAATGTGAAAAAATGCTGTGTGTAGCAATATGTGCAACGGAACATATTGGACAGTTAAAGACAAAGGGTACCTATTATGGAACCTCCAATTGAGGCTACATTTTTACCTAATAGGCAAATAGGTAAGCATGAAATCAGAAAATAATGGTCTCCCGTTGACGACTCCACGCTCCATGTAGCATCAGCTATTACTACATGATATAATGTAAACAAAAGAGACGTATTTAATTCCCCTTGCTTTTTAAATGATGAGATGGTTAAAGCCCCTTGATTATAAAAACGGGAAATTTAAAATTAAGAAAGCCGTCATTTGTTATAATCCGTAAATGTACCGTAAACAAAACAAACGAACTTAACCCTTAATAATTTTAAATTATGAATATACTCAACCCCCTAATAATATAATCGGAAAATCTCAAAGTTAGAATATTTATTTCTTATAGTACATTAAACGTTTGAACGTGCATGTTTAGCTGCCTTTTGAAAAAAAACTATATGTCAACACCTAGCATATGGCTTTGAATCGAGCATCATCACATGTTTAATGTAAACAAAGCAGACGTTTTTCAATCCCAATATGGGCGCGTTCAGCCGCATTCCACCGGTGGATGATATACTAACCTATAATAAGTGAACGGTAGTGGTGGACGTACCATCTACCGATCATTGTTGTGCATCCACCGATGTTGTGTTTACGGTGGATTCGGCAAGTAACCGGACATTGTTGATTGTCAAGATGCGGTGGATTTGCCTATTAGTGACTATGGTAATCGGTTACCCACCGGTGACTACGACTGAACGCGCCCAATGCATTTTAAATGGAAGATATTTTTCATTGTTTCTCATTTTTTGGTAGACTTGGACATAATCTGCTATTTTTCCCGACCCCCTGGGACCAAGACCTTTAATTTGAGCCCTCTCCCATCATCCTGCGAGCTGTCAAACTCTCACAATTTCGATTTAAAAAAATCGCTTACAGAATTAATAATATAGAAGATAGATAGAAGATAGATTGCATACTATATTTCGCCTTCTACAGCAAATAATTTTTTGTTTCATGTATAGTATGTGAACAATTGTTTCATCCCTGTGGTCCTAGAGAAAATGTCGGCATTTAAGTCCTCGAGGTTTAAACATATTTTCCAAAGAAACATGTTGCGAAATAAAACATATTTCGCAACACGGGGATATTGTCAAGTGTAAAAAAAACTTTGCCATTACACATACAAAACGTTTCAAACTCTGCAACAAACTTTCGAAACTTTTGTAACACCCGGTATTAAATGAAAATAAATCATTTTATAGCCTCCCAGATATGTGATATGCGTCTATTTTTATGTGAACATTTATGAATAAAATACTTTAACGACTGTATATGAGCAAAGTAATTAATTATTGCTTTATTCTTCTCAGTGCTATTTCTTTAAACTCCGTCTCCAAAATCAAAAAACTGACGCAATCATCAAAATCAAAGGCCAGTGGAAACAAAGCAAGGTCAGTTAACCATACCTTATTACTATAAACAGAAAAACTACGCCAATCAGTTTATTCCAAATAATTACTATATCGGCTTGGTATATGCAAATGATCGTTAATGTTATTTTGTATTCATTTTTATTTATTTTGAAAGGATGGCGGCCTCTTCTTACCTTGCATTTGCCGCGTTGGTCTTTGTGTTTCGCATTATAACTCGCTGCATTGCGGGTTGTAATGTAGCAGACTTTAATTTTTTAGAAGCTGTTGTACTTGTTTTTGTACGGTTAAGCTGGAAAATTACAGTAATTACCATGCAAACTGAATAAAATCTACCAAAATAAAAAAAAAGAATTGTCCAGAATTTAATATAAGAAGCCTAGCAGACATGGCCGGGCCAGTGACATGGACATGTTAAGAACTAAATAAGTAGACGAATGGGAATTTTCCATCCCGAAATGTGGAATGCTAAAAAAAACCTTAATAGAACTGTTTTACTGAAAGGTATGTAACCTAAAATATATATAAAAAACAGGCTTGTTGCACCGGTTCAAGATATACCTTTCTGTAAATGGTCGGTTCTGTAGACTTTGTGTTTATACTGCACAATAAACAAACAAACAGGAACCACCTCGCTCCTCTACTACGTATAAAAATTTTTTTATTTATTTTATTTACTTCGTTAGGTTACCAACCATGAAAATAATATACTTCAAATATTTTATTAGGATTGGAGGGGTAACTACTAATTCGGTCTTTTTCAACTCGGAAAGTTACAGTAAAGAATAGCTTTTATCTTGCCTATTTGTTTAGGTGATTTTCTTTTTGAGAAAATTCAGTTACTTTGTTGATAAAAGATACTTGCACACTTTTTGGTTTGAGATTTAAGATATCGTTAACCATATTGATTCTTGTTATGATTACATTTTAGAAAATTCCAAAACCATTTACAATTCCGAAGTTAACATAAATTACGCAGATAGTAATCCAGGCATGCAGTCTTAAACTGCACTTTAGATGTAAACTGATGGGAAATTAAATCGGTTTTTTGCACGGCAAAAACCAATCACCTTAGCATAAATCTAATAACACTAAACTAAAACTAAACTAGGAATTATTTCCCATAAAATCACTCATCCCAGTCTACTTTCCCTGTGTAAGACGATGTCAACCCGCTCTGTACAGCCCCCGGCGGGCGATAAACACGGGCGAGATAGGCGAGTCGGGTAACACATGGGGCTAACGGGTACCCGAGACGCAGCTCTGGTTTAGTGGCGTGAACTTGACACGCTCATGAATACATTATAATACATCAGCGGCCAACTATTGCGGTGATTTAATAGGATTTTGTATCCGATCTGACAATACGGATTCGTGACGGGTACATTTTAGGTCGGTTATCTAATTGATCATGATAGGAGTGTTAAGGAGGGGTAACATCTGGTTTAAACCTTTACTTCCCCAAATGAAAAATGTTAAGTTGCAATTCCACCCCTAGTCAACTGAATTATTTCTACTGAATTATGGTCAGTTTATTAAGACTACTTGTAAGCAAGTGTGGACTTCAGTTTGTTTAGATAAATAAAATAAATTCAACATTAAAACAGGATAGATTTTTCTTGTTAACCCGTTTACATTATACTACACCGAAACATCTGTTTTCTGTGCCTTACTCTTGACTGGTAAGTTACTCTTTGCCGACAACTGCATGGTAAATTTACCGTGCACTAGGAAACAGAAATAATGGAAGTAAACAGTCAAACAGCTGATTGCAGTAAACCGGTCGTTTAATGCATTTTGTAATAGGTTCCACCAATAGCCAAAAAAACCTAAACCAACTTCAACCAACTTCAAAAACTTCAAAACTTCCACCAATAGCCAATTAACTAGCCCCGATGAAATCAACACAACCAAATTCCTTGGAGTAACCTTAGACAATAGATAATCTTGGCATTCACATATAGAAGAACTTCATAAAAAACTATCACAAGTACTCTATGCTTTGAAACGCATTAGAATTTTAACAAATAAAGACATAGCCAAAACTGCATACCATGCTCTCTCTTCCTCCCATGTTCGGTATGGCATAATAGCCTGGGGTTCGGCTAATGAAACAGATGTTAAGAAAATAGTCATCCAGCAAAAAAAGGCTGTAAGAATTTTGGAACAACTAGGACCT
This sequence comes from Flexamia atlantica, assembly GCA_035578135.1. Lineage (NCBI taxonomy): Eukaryota > Metazoa > Arthropoda > Insecta > Hemiptera > Cicadellidae > Flexamia > Flexamia atlantica. Next base: position 2,051,688 of record JAQJVK010000038.1, on the reverse strand, counting down.
CAAGAACACTGTAAACCTTTTTTTATTGAAAATAGTATTCTTACAGTTATTTCTCTTTACATATATGAAGTCATAACTCTTACTAAAGCTAACCCTCATAAACTTAGAAATCAACTGCATCACCACAACTTAAGAAATCAGAATAACTTTAACCTGGAACAGCATAGATTGGCAAAAACTAGTAAAACACCGAACTTCATGGGAATTAAGCGTTACAATTTATTACCAAATAAACTAAAAGAACTTAACAGCCTATCTACTTTTAAGAAGAAACTAAAACAGTATCTCTTGGAGCGTCCGTATTACACACTGTCTGAATACATGGAGGAGCATAAAAACCTACCCAAACTGAAGGAAGAGGAAAAATGACATAAATAAGAAGAGAAAGAAAACCTAGAATAAGAATTTGACAATCCCCCGGACTTCAAGGACTGCGGAGAAGACATCGATGGTAAATGGTAAATGGTTCCTTCATAGGAATGTAGTGGCAGGACTGGTGGTAGCATCAAATGTTTGTTTGTTTATTATGGGCAAGGTTTGAAGAATAGAGAAACGTAACGGTTTATCAAAAAATACGTTTATATATATGCTTCATTCAGCGTCCTCAAGGCCAGTTATCATTTAGCGTCCTGAGTCCTGGAACCAGTTGATGGATGCGCTACTGCGGATGGACTCCGGAATATCTCAGATACCCGCCGACCGGTAGCCAATACCGGTTTTGTCACATCCGAACCATTAGTTTTAAAGTTGTTTTTATCTTCAGCAAAAAAGACTGTTCATCTCAGCGTTCACGATAGAATGTGGAAGTTTCTTTTTGAGAGCAGTGATTAATTTTGTCATATTTTTGAAATGCCGTACGCGTTTCGTAATGCACCGGCTTTTACTTACCTGGAACGCGTTGATGTTTTGTAACATAGATCGTAATAAATCAATGGTTGTAGACTGTGCGGTGATGTAACAACTTATAACTGTTGTTGAAATGTGCTTTAAGTTTGCCATGTGTGGAGTAGTTAACGTAATAATTATTTAATCTCGCTCGCCTGCTTGCTTTATGCTTTTTTTTATATCGTTTGTACATGTTTGTGAACTACCATAAACTATGTGGTTTTAAATAGATAAAAAGGGAGTTGTGGTTATAGATTGTATGTTTCACAACTGTAAAAAAGGATGAATGTTATTACATGGAATGGCTTTTGGTGTTTGTGAGTTTACAGTGTGTATGTCAGTATTTTAGTTTGGGAGAATAATGTATTGTTACAAATTGCTTTAAAATAATTTGAACCACAAGTTACCAACAGAACCAAATTAAAAATATTATAAGGACTTTTTAAGATAAAGCTCGTAAAATACTAAACCAAGGCTACGTCACGGGACGTTTTATATTGGTCCTCATTTGGCTGTGCTCAAAGAAAATAATTTCACAGGCACAGGTAAACCAAGTAAAAATCCCAATTATCAGGGAAAAAGCTGTAGTTGTCGATGTTTTTAAGTAATTAAATATTATTTTTTCATTTCAGTTTTCTTTTCTACTTAGTAACAAGATATCGTAACATGTTTTTGTACAATTACACCATTGATAGGCTAGTAATTCTGCTGTTTTGTAATCAGTCGCAGTTACTGATTCTTGGAATCAAAACTTGACAATGCTAACAATATTTTCCAATTCGTTTAACAAAATTTTAAAAATTGTATCATTTTAAATCTATTAATTTTTCCACAGTTTCATACATTACTTTTTTTACTGATCCATCCATTGCACCATTGCACCATTCTGGGGCAAGAGCGAAGAGCGAGAGCGAGTGCAGACCGTGTGAAATGTGACCACTGAGCATCCACCGATGGACCTCGTCGATAGCGGAAACAAGAGCAGGGAATTCCTCGGCCCATGTCCGCCGTTCCTTGTGTCGATACATCTACTGCTGATTAATTGTGGATCGTGGGACTCGAACCGGCTCGGCTGGATACGGGAGCGACCCGGAACTGCCGAATTAAACCAAAACAATTTATACCTCGGAACAAATGAGGCAACATTCTTCGATTGAAATACTAAATCGTCGGATTCGCCCATTGCAAAGCAATTTGTATTCAATCGCCCTCTAATTTGACGTCTGTCCAAATGTTTGTGAGGTTTCTCTTGGCGCGAAGATCGAGAAGAGCTCAAATTCCGCAGATCAGATTTCCCTGATTCCTTATTTTGAGATATACTAGATTGGAAGACTTTATATTGAAATACTACTGTTTTGAATAGAGTTTTTTTTTTATAAAATATACTCACGATTTATATTTGTATTTTGATATTGATAACTTAAAACACATTAACATTAAAGGTCTACATGACATTAAGAATAGTTGTGGACAAATTTACAACCCTTAGTTTTGTAATGTTTTAGTTTAATTGTGTTGCACCAGTGACCGTGATTATATTTAAGTTTAAAATACAGTATCACCATACACCATCCATAGGAGAAGAGACACGTCCAGGCACCATACACAGGAAGAGAGGCGGGTACAGGCACCATCCTTACGAGGATACACGTGTAGAGGCGCTATCCACACGAGGGGAGACGTGTAGAGTGTAGAGGCTCCATCCACACGAGATAAAACGTGTAGAGTCAACTTCCACAAGACAAGCAACGCTTTGAGGCACAATCCGCAAGAAGAGAGACGTATAGAGGGGTCATCCACACGAGGAGAAACGAGTAGACCCCTTGTACGATGATAGACGAGAGGAGGTACCATCCACACGAGGAGCGACATGTAGATGCGACATCCACACGACGAGAAACGTGTTGAGCTACAATCC
>JAQJVK010000038.1:1929788-2048785 GCA_035578135.1 Flexamia atlantica | reverse complement strand
CATGGCGAAAAACCCCATTCTAAATAAATTAAAAACTTGGGCAAATTAAATTTGCCACAATATGATTACGTAAATTACCAAATACGCCTAACTCTTATTTATGGACAATATATATTTAAATATAGCGTTGAAGATATTAACTTGGTGACTCTCGGTTTACGTAATGGACATTGAAGCTATAAACTCATAGTTTCTGTTTTGAAACATCCAACATCAGGCCCTAATCAGTGAAAAGTACCTGGTGGACCGGCCCTTGCTCGGTGTTATTTCATATTTACCAGTTCATCTAGTTACTATAAAATATTTCAATGTCATAAAATTAATAAATAGAAACCTTTTTTTATTGCTCCATGGACTCTTCATCCCACTTGCTGTTTTTTCCCTTGATGGCTGTAGATTCCAAACAGCTGTTATGATTACTTCATTTGTTTACACTTTCCTTGTTTATTTTCGTTGCTATCATGGCTACCCATAAGGCCAATGTTAAAATTTTACAACTTTAAAATTCGATTTATTACGTTATTAGATTTTCTCTGCAAAAAAGACGTTTTCGAGTCATAAATTACTTATTTCCAGACTTTGAAGGAAATCCTCGGAGCCTTTTTTGAGATAATTGTGCAAGCAAGCATACAAGCAAGCAAGCAAGCAAGATAACATTACTCATATATAGTATAGGATATATGATTTCGGCGTGTTTGTTTCTTGTGAAGTAATCAGTGCCCGTTATATGATCTGTTGACGGTTTCACGGTCCCAACAGTCACTGTAACTCCCCCATCTCCCCAGACCCCGGTCATTACTCCAGTGCGCGGGTGAACGGCGGGAGTAGCGAGCCACATTCCTGGCCGCGCCGTGACCCGCGCCGACCTCTTATCGCATAAAACATTCCCATAGCCGGCCGCACGAGACCCCATAAATATCGGCGAGTTATTCCTTATCACTGCATCGATACGGCAGATGCGATCGTGCGATTGGTCATTGCTTCGGTGTGATTAAAGGGCTTCGTATTAGTTATGACTGGGAATAAATTTGAGGTCTGATTGTTTGTACTATTAGATGAAACATTATGTGCGGTTTTAGTGGATTTGTCTTTCGACCGGCGCTGGGCAAGAACGTTTTTCTAAGAATATTTTTGTAGCCTACATTAAACATACTATATGTAAAGCTATTAAGTATAACTCAGTTGACTTAAAGTCTTAAAAAAAACTCCACAAGGTGATTTCAGGGTTAAAATAACGTCCGTTATATTAAAGAAAACTCTAAAATAATCACCTAAATGTCCCTTTTATTACTTTCTGAAGGTTTAATCTTTAGTTCAAGAATTTTGGGAAACCTTTACATTGAATATATAATTGAATAAGTTTTACATAGTATTGCACCGACTACAATAAAATACTCGATACAAATTCAAAAAAACCACCTATATGAGACTCAAAATTAATGTGAAGTATTCTCTGTATGTATGCAATTTACAGTGTGTAAAAGATGTAAATTTTTAATATCTTTATATATCTTTATACATAAAGTTATTATATATAACTTATCTTTATATATAACGTTAAGTATCTTATATATCGTTATCTTTATATACAACGTTAAGTACCTGTTGTTGTAAAAGCTACCACAAGTCACATAATAAACTATCTAGATTCTCAAACAAAACTCAAACCCTTAATTGCATCTACAAAATATCAATTAAAAAAATCCAGAACAAAAAAATATATCATCCCAACCCCGGAAATATACGAATAAATTCCACAAAAGCTTCCTTCACTCTATTTAGCGAACAGACAAAACAAGTTTAGGGAAAGAATACCAGCCTGTTGCGAGGCGAGATCAACACTCCCCTGGGGAGAGGCTAGGGTTTCCCGGCCCGGCCCCGGGTATTCCAATCCCATTACGCAGGTTTTCCGTTACGGTGGATGCGCGGGTCCCCGAGCGGGAGGAGGATTTGGAGTCCCCAGGCGGGGATTTGGAGTCGCCGCCGCGTTTAACTTTTTTGGAAATACGTTTTCGAAATATTGAGATAAAATTGTATATCTTGAGTATAAAACACAAAGAAATCTTGCGGATGGTTTTAGTGATATGGTGTTAAGTTTTGAAATCGTGCGATGATGATTAATAAATAAATTATAATTAATATACGGTGCTGTAATACACTTCCCACAGTTTATTAATGGGGAGGGGGTCGTATCATTGGTTGGTGCACTTTTTACACTTAAAAATATATTTAAAGCTTCGAAATTTAAAAGGTAGCCTATTTCAAAAAGAAAAACAGGGATAAAGTTAAAAACGGAGTTCACTAACTAACTTGTTTTGAGATAGTAAATTCTTATGTCCAAAGGTAATTTGTAATCTTTAAATCTATTAAAAATTAGTTTAAGTAGACTACTCAAAGTCAAAGAGTGTACACCTCCTTGGCTTGTGGGGTAAATGAAAACTCTGGCCGTATTTTCACACACAACAGTGATGCAATCGAAGTATCAGCACAAATGACAAGGATAAATAATCTAATGAAATCAGTAATACTGTCATTAGTCCGCACTATTGAATACTACGTTCATAGAACCGTCTCATGATTAGACCAGTTTGTAAAACTGTTAACCGAGGAAATTGTGGTTCGGATTCCACGTTAAAATGTTGGTCCCTTAGTTGTCATTGGCTGTTGGGCTATCAATTAACAGACCTGTCTAAGGAACATGTTGGCCTTAGTCAGTAACAAGACTACAAGATCGCGCCACAATCATCCTTTACTCATCTGTCATTCATACTTGGCTTAAAATACCTACCCGGGTAGGTCGCCATTTCAAGAAAAGTATCTATCTAAGTATCATTTGAATCGATTGACGTTGTTTATTCAGTTTTGAATCCCCCTTTCCTCCACTACCTTACACTTAAACAGATTGCATCGTCAGTACAATACCCGTGAAAACTATTCTCATTCTACAAACAGAAATCGTACACCAACCCCCTTGCCCTTTCACGAGACAGTGACGTGGACAGTGCAGTGAAGTGACAGTGCCATGAAGCTCCCCCCGCCCCAGTGGTAGGATGGGGCGCACCTCCGGACCCAGACCCCTGCTGAGGGTCCACTACCGCAAGTTGGTCGACGACTACACCATGGACACCCTCGCCCTCCAGCCCCCTGAGTGTCTGCAGTACTGCTGCCGTCAGTGCGGCCACCAACAGAACCTCAAGGTAAGGTGGTGGAGGAATGAAGATGAAAGTTAACAGGTGGTGGAGGATAATGAAGATGTGTGTTGATAGTGGTGGGTGTTGTAGTAAATTTGGAAAAATATCTGTACATTTTTGTTGAACTATACTAAGAACAAATTCTACAGTCATTCAACGCCATCCTTCACTCATATTCGCCTTGAAATACCCTTTACTGGTGGTCGGCATTTTAATATAATCCAATCATATCGTGACATAATTAAGGTGACCAGACGTCCCGTATTGAACGGTACAGTCCTGTTTTTTAGCGACGTGTCCCTTTGTCCCGACGAACTCCCTCGGAACGCCCATTTGTCCCGTTATGGCGTTAAGGGTAAGAAAAATACTTTAAATAATACTTTTTAATGAAAAAACCTCTCAAACCCCCCCCTCTTAAACCTCTTATTTTCCCTTTTTGGAGTTTCCTGGTAACTTAAAATTAATGGTTAAGATGAACTTGAGTACAGCACATATTTTCAATCTCAAAGTGTCTAAAAACCCACCAAAATGCTTCTAATTTTCAACATTTTCCGGAGGAAGACCCCCGGACCCCCCTCTCTTTGTGGAGGGGGGGGTATAGAAATACGTGTTAATGTAAAAACTCTTAAATAAATGTTTTCGGTTCTTTTGTAGGTTCCTAGTAACTTAGAATTAATGGTAAAGATGAACTGGAGTCTAGCACATTTATTCAATCTGAAAGAGTCTAAAAACGGACCAAAATGCTCCTAAATTTCAGCATTTTCCGGGGGAGGACCCCCGGATCCCCTCTCTTTTTGGGGGGTATTCCATAACCCATACCCCCCGGAGGTCAACGTCCCGTTTTGGCTGTTTCAAAATCTGGTCATCCTAGACATAGTACATCCCCTGGTAAGGCTCCTTTCACAAGAGGCGGTTTTCATGAGGATCCTGGCGTGCGACAAGGGGTCCTGCGATTCTTAGTTGTATGTAACCTTTAGGGTGCTTTCACGCGACGTGGCAACGTGCCGCAAGTTAATTTTTGCCGTCCGGCCAATTGTGACCGAGCGCAAGACTCACTTTTTACGACTCTTTTATGCTGAATCCAACGGTGTATGCTCTGACAGCTGCATAAAAAAGAGCTCGTAAAAAACAACGGCCGGGCGGCAGCATCCGCATACTGTAAAAATCGCATCGAGTCAAAGTGGCTTAACTGCGTGATTTACATTTGAAATGGTTAATGAGAATCTTTTTTCCCAAAGATTAGTTGAAGCCAGTTAGTTGGCTACACCTCTGATGGCGGGTGGATGATAGGTGAACGAATACTAATGTAATACATTTTTCATTATCCTGACTCAAAAACATCTGTTTTCAGTTCCTTGTTTATAAAAACTTGTTGCCGGACTAGGCCGGGAAAACGGAAGTAAACAATCAGCTGATTTACAGCAAACCGACCTTTAATGCTTGTTTATTGGTTACTTTTTAGAGGAATGTAGTGGCAGTACTGGCAGCAATATTGCAAATGTTTGTTCTGTTAGTTATAGGAAGGATTGAGAAACGAATTGGTTTATGCAAGAAGTACGACTACGTTATGATTAAAAGTATGTTTTTTTTTCTGAGTAGTATGATGAAAAGTATTGTACGTTACACGGCCGGAAAGATTTACCGCACTGGCATCACAATCCCGCACTCGCTTTCGCTCGCGCGGGAACTACCATGCTCGTCCGGCAAAACAGTACTTCCCGGCCTAGTAACGTAATATACTATTTCAATATGAATGTGCTTTGGACTCAAAAGTAACTTGTTTCTGAGTGTTGTCAATGTGACGTGTAGTTATCCTTCCGACTCTTGTAAGCGAACTCGCTCTATTTAAAAATAAACGTTTTACAGTAGAGCGGGACATGTCGTTAGATGTCGAACGGGACCGATGTCTATTTCTTCTCTTTTGATGTCACAACGTTAATGAGACCTCGCCAGAAGACAAACCTCCTCTATTCCTGTACCGTAGCCCAACGTGGGTAATTAAACTACAACTATGACCGTAACATTAGTTCTCTAACCCGCTATAATAGTCCAAATCACCTCACCTCCCGACCTCTCCTATTCCTGTACCGGAACCACCGATAATAGTCCAGGGGCACTCCTACACTGCATCTTATCCGCAATTAGTTCAATTTAAATTTGTAATGCGGCGCGAGTACCGGTTCTATTGATAGTTAAGTTTCGCGGGCCGGAATAATTTCTCACTTATTCGCAATTAGGGCTCATTCGGCTAATTGTGTCTCGGGGCTAGATCGCAGTGTTTGCGTCGTGCAACTGAATAAAATAGAGATTAATATTAATAGTGGGGATTATTTTGCTGTATGGATTATTATTTTATGGATTACTTTGACTTTTTTGCGTAGTGAAATAGTAGAGTTGAGCATGGCTAATTATTCATCATACAACCTTTGGCTAATTGTGTCTGGAGGCTAGATCTCGATGTTTGCTGCGACGAGCGTCGTGCAACTGAATAAAATAGAGATTAATATTAATAGTAGGGATTATTCTGTTGTATGGATTATTATTTTATGGATTACTTTGACTTTTTTGCGTAGTGAAATAGTAGAGTTGAGCATGGCTAATTATTCATCATACAACCTTTGGCTAATTGTGTCTGGAGGCTAGATCTCGATGTTTGCTGCGACGAGCGTCGTGCAACTGAATAAAATAGAGATTAATATTAATAGTAGGGATTATTCTGTTGTATGGATTATTATTTTATGGATTACTTTGACTTTTTTGCGTAGTGAAATAGTAGAGTTGAGCATGGCTAATTATTCATCATACATAGCCCTTAGGTGTGCATCAACAATTCTGGGTGGTTAGCAATTAATGGCAATAGTGGGTATATGTCTAGTGCCTGACACTTACGGTATACTTTGAGTTTATTTTCAAAGATGTATGTCTAATTTGACTTTAATATCTTTATGGACGCATCAAGCAAAACTATGAATAAATCATATAAATCAGTGATTAATAATTGAGAAATTTACCCTAGTTGGCTATTACTTGGCATGTTTACTCTTTTTTACCACAGAATAGTGTAATTCATCCAGAGAACACTACGTTGATGGACTACGTCGTTAAGGTTGTATTAATATAATTAGGTATAAAGTATTAATAGACTGGAAAATATTTTAATGTGGACGAGTTTTTACAATGGCGAAGGCTCTGAATAAACTAAAAATAATAGTGATTAAAAACAGAAAAGAAAGTTATAACGCGTATACCAGAAAGCTTGATTTCATTGACAGTTAGCATGCAATAGGAGCTTTAAGTTATGCCTCAAACTCAGTGAAATCACGTTTAATGGTTTCGGTGGACATAATTGTATTCTACAGGATTTAACACTTTTGAGGATTGTATGCATGATTTGCAAACTCTTGTATTTCCTAGATCCTAGTCCATTCTGTCTTCTTTCAGTACAGTTATACTGTATAGGAGCCACGTAGTTCATCGACCCACAAAGCTCTCACATCAAACTGAATAAATGTACATGTAATTGTAATAGCGGGCACAGTTTTTAATGTCAAACATTCTATTGTTTGCATTGACTAATTCGTGAAAGCTATATTATTCTAGCCTTACAATCACATGTTTAACCCATCCATGAATTTTTTATGTCGCCTAGTATTTTTCCTTACATATTATGCACTCTTAACCAGTATTTTTTTATGAACAGACACTTTCAGCTCCTTTCTCTTAAATGTAATACGAAAAATGTAAGAAGATGCCTTTCATTTATGCCTTGCGTTGTTTGGTAAATAGAAATAGATATGCCAACATCCCCTTTTATAAAAATTTATGGAGACATGTTTTACGTTCGTTCATGAAGCCCATTCATAAATATTCACATTTTCTTACTCAGGGTTGTAAAGGAGATTTGTATGATGTTTAAAAACAACTGAACTTGAATACGAAAACACTTTAAACTTCCTTTGTTTGAAATTCATTGTTGATGATGGTGATTTTATATATTGAGTTTGATTTTTGCGGACATTTTCCATCACTGATTATTAAAAACAATTATTTTTTACCAATTAATGATGGCAATTGTACACAAAAATCAAAATCAAAACCTTTACCTTGTTGGACGTAGAACAATAACTACAGTGTAACCTTGACAATATTTTAAACAACGTCAGCTTAGGTATGTAACAAACCAGAACAACTGGAAGAGCTTACAACCTAATAAACAAGAGAAAACGTAAACCGTTCATCCCTTAGACTACATATCAACCGCTGCTGAGTCACAGTCGCTGCCGCCAGCTGATCTCTACGGCACATGTCAGCTGTAGATCAAAGCTGGCGGCGACAGTAGCTGGGACGGACGGAACACACACGTAGACAATGACTTATACACACACTGACACACGCACACGGAAACACTCAACATTGTCTCCTCACATGCTAATTAACTGGTCATTTACAGTGTACATTCCAGAGTTTATTGATAGCCAACCCCCGGCGAGGTCGCGGATGATGAGTACGGAATGAGTTTGGGTGATGTAGAATGCAGTTGCTCTTGCCTGGAGGACATACATTGTGAAGTTGCTGGATTTTTTGGAGGGAGAGAGCAGAATAGATGGAGATTATGATAGTTTAAGATAGGTTAAGTACCAATAAAACAAGTAAGGAATATCCATATGCATATTGCATATGCATAGGTATGCCCCACAAGTAAAACAAAAGAAAATGTGCAAAGGATGACGGAATTGAAAACCAAGTTATGTCGAAAGACAGGTAGGCCTTGAAGACAGGTAGATACTTGGGGAAAGAAAAAGACAGAAATGAAAAAAGTCGGATTGTTCGAGCAAGATTTGGAGGCCCCTAAAATCACTTCCAGGATTGTGAAGTGTACTAACTGTCGAAAAAAATCATAGGTAGCTAAGAAAGGGATGGTCAGCCTACTCTACCTTTTAAAGGATGTCTTTTGACAAATCTGGTTTCTACGTCCACCTAGTTCCAACTTCCAAACCTGATTTCTACTCCCAATCTGGTTCCTACTTCCACATCTTGTTTCCACGTCCTTCTGGTTTCTACTTCATATCTAGTTTCTACCTCCAACCCTTGTTTCTACTTTCAAACCTAGTTACAACTTCTAAAACTAGTTTCTACCTCCATACTTTATTTCTATTTACAAACCTGGTTTTTACTTCAAACCTGGTTTCTACTTCCAAACCCGGATTCTACCCCCATACTCGGTTTCCATTTACAAACCTGATTTATACTTTCAAACAGGTTTCTACTTCAAACCTGGTTTCTTCATCCATTTGGCTGCTAGCTGTAACCCGGTGAGCTCCCGGGAGAGGGAGGCCTCTTTTGGGTATGGAGGATTCACAAATTCTTATTCCAAGAGTGCGGAATCTGTTCGGTTGTCTGGGATCAGACAGTTATATGCCCCAAAAGAAACAAAGAGAGACTTGGGTTTAGAGAATGTACAACAACCTATCCAAATGACATGATCGCTACCCTGATATGAAGTTATAGACCCATCTAAGGCACTATATACGGCTTTACGGCTGATAGATCAAATGCCAGCGGCAGCCTCTGAGTCTAGACGTTACTCACACATAGACATTGTCTCCAGATGGTAATTAATTGCCTGATCATTAATGGGTCTACATTCCTGAGTTTATTGATAGCAACCCCCTGCGGTCGCGAATCGTGAGCAGAGTCGAGCCGGCGATGTGGCTCGCCTCGCTTCTCTGGAAAGAAGGTATTTAGTGCTGTTCATCTTACTGTTGGTCTGTCATAATTGTAACGGATGAGGTTATTCTTGGATGGAAAAGATAAAAAAGGTACCACTACTTACTTATACTGCTTGTTAAAAGTAGCTTAAGCGTAAATAGGATTCACTGTTGTTGTTTTTAGTTGTTAGACTCTTTGTAATGGTTGATACATGAATCTTCTATATGAATAAAATTAGAGTTTTTTCTGTACGTTGCTAGAAATAATGAATCCATTGGTTATTTTTGCGTTTTGAGCTCAGAGAATCTGAATCAGGCCTTATCTCAATTTCTGTCACTCTGTTGGTAATGCTCAACATAACACATGAGACCGCTTTTCACGCAATAACTACTGGTATGGCTGAAACTTATTTTATGTATTTTATGCACATAGGCCTATGAGAAGGTTTTACACGAATTAAAACAAGCATAAGTCCTTTTTTGAATTAAACAGCAAGCTTCTAAAAAGTAAATTTTATTTGATTTAGACCCTATTGGAAAGCTTATGATGTTTTCATGACAACCTAAACATTAAAAATCATGAATCCAAGGAAGGTTTTCTGTTTTCCCACGGGGGAAACCGTGTTGATCAGCTAGTAAATAAATAAATATCCACAATACCTACTATGTGTTCATTTATCGTTTTAGAGTATAGCCTATGGTAAAATGATTTTATTGTATGGATATTTCATGCTATAAAATTAAAATATGTAGCCTAAAAAGTCTTTTTCAGGTTTAGTTTGAATAATTTTCACCACGTTTTTAAATAAACTAACAATAGTATTATACTTTCTGAAATTCTGTAAAAATTTAAAGAATTCTAGAACAAACCTGATGAAATCAAATAGAACTTTTGTAATGAAATAAAAAGTCATATTGCATGCTACTGAATCGACTACATCAAATTTTTGGATAACAATATAAATGGATTTTTTTCAAATACTTAATCCAAGAAGTAATCGAGCTAAAAGTGTATTCCAATAACTTTACACAACTGGCAAAGGCTTGGTGTGTAACTATGCATGGATTAATTAATTGAACTCTATTGTAAATCAGCACTGTAATTTACAATTAACGTTATATTACATGGAATTTTAAATCTATATATTGTCGATTTAAATACTCGATTCAAACGGAATGATGTTTAGGCGGTACATAAATGACAACGTTGCAACGGGGTTTTTTATGTGAAAGTTTCATGGGTTTCAAAAAGCGGTATAACTTCTTCTTGTTGGGGTCAGCGTTCTCTGATTTAATACTTTTCTCAAAATGCTTTTGCATTTTAACTGACGTGTAAATCCTTACTTTTATGGCAGATTTGAGGCCTTAACGGACCGCAGTAAATTAAACAGTTTTACCCTCAATTTACAGCCTAGTCGAGAGATTTTATTCAGCTACCAGACCTGCCCATAAAGCCTCATGCCTCTTTTCATACATTACTGAATATTGAAACCTTTCAAACCAAATTCATTGGAAGATGGTTGGAAACGTTATTTTATAGAACCATAAAATATAGTATCATAATTTTATCTTCATTGATTGCAAAGAGGTAAGGTAAGAAAACATTTCAAGATAGGTAACCAGTTGTATCCGGAAGTTTACTTTATAAGCGTCAACGGGAAATCTAACTACAAAACAACTATGATAGATTCTCGATTGAAAATTAATAAATCCGTTCATATTGAAGTCTCGGCTATCAGATATCGGATGTATTGAAACAAAAAATGCAACGTGACACTTAACACATATAACATAAACTTAAAATTTCCATTATAATCTATTGATCATTCCTTCTTTTGGTGTTTCAAATAATACGATCTTGATTTTTCCGTTACGTTTTTTATTTGCTGACTCATAAAAACGCAATATTTCCATTAAAGCCATTTATTATTCCTCATTTTGATCTATCATATAATAGGATCTTGATCTTTTGTAACGTTTTTAGTTTGCTGACTCATATTTGAATTGAAAATAGAGGGATTCCTTATGCGAGGGTACTGAAAAGTTACATAAACATCATCGTTCTTTTACTGGCAGTATGTCTAGCCATAGCATGTTGTACATAATTCTAATGTTGTATTTAGTTAACTGTTTGTGCATTGCTCTACATATAGATTTTCATCTATCTGACCTATTAGACCAAAGTTATTAACTGTATATAAATAAAAGTCGTCTTACAATACTTAAAATATGTTTACACTTATACTTTACTCTCATAAGACGGTAAACAAACATAACAGATAGATAAATAAATGGATGTTATTAAAGCACTTCGTTATCTACTGTAACTCGTTTTCAAGCTTTGCAAAGGAGTAAACTCGATAATTCTGCACCAACAAGTAGCTAATGCAGTTCACGCTCCACGCCCCTCTACTGTTTCAGCCACGTCTGGAACCAACCTAATTTCCGGATCCGGTTCAGCTCCTGCCGGAAGCGGTTATTTGGTTGTCAGCCGCCACAGAGTACAAACCTCAGTAACCGTAATTGTGATTCCGTCCACTTACTCCGTGTTGTTAGTGGAAGAACATCCTGGCCTGTGCGAAATGAAGCATAATCCGCTGCCAACATGTGCTCATGTACTTCTGGCCGGTAGCATGTGAACGGTAAACCAGTAAACCACAGTTATTTGGGATGGTTCCTTTCTCTTCAAAATTCCTACATGAGGCTTCTCTTTGACCACAACTCATAGCAGTCACCGTTACTGTATTCGTATGAGATGAGTTAATGAGTGGATGTGATGATATAGTGAGTTATCACGTTCAGGTTATTTTTCTTGTCGATTGCATAAAAGATTTGAAATGAAATATAAGGAAGCCTTTTAAAAGAATTATAACTTTCTTTTTTGTAATAGCAGTAATTGTACAGCTCAACAAAAGTTATATAGAATGCGTTAAAATGTCAAATTAGCAAGACGTTTGATGACATTATGTGAGAGGGTACCTATTTCTTATATTTTGTAACTTGTGCCTTTATAGTTTTTAATTTTTTACCAGGCAATCGCTCTTGAAAGTATTTTAAAGTCAGAATCTTTCTAAGGTGAGTGAAGAGGATGGATTGGGACATATGTGTGCTACAAAGAGTAATAAGAAAACATGAATTCCATTCACCCGAGCCCAAATCAGTACAATTTCTTCCGAAGTCAAGAGAGACCTTTATAATCACCAGTTTATACCTTCATTGAAGTCTCTCAAGAAATACCATGACGTGTTTCAGTTTAAGAAGAAAAATATAGCCTATCAAACCCAAAAGAGCACTTTTACACTGACCGAGAAAATTTTCTGATTGTATCATGTAGCTAAAGGGAAAAGCAACAAATCATTCCATAACCAAACTTCACATAATCCTTGTATCCTTTCCAACTCTCCCTCTGGTGAAGAACATTTCTCTTAGGTGTTGAAATGAGAGCCTTTTTTCACTTGCAAAGTTGTGAAATTTCTAAAGATCTTACAAATTTGTCACCCTTTGCCCCTAAACATTTTGGTATTCTTGTACTCTCACAGGCCGTTTTGCCTCAATCGCTCGCCGTTTGTCCTCGATGAAACGTCGTACCACAGCCGAATTTGGGTGTCATTTGTCGGCCTGATGCGGGATCTTCCTACCGAGGAATGCGAACACCTCATCGCGTCTCCGCCGCCTAATGACACTGTTTTTGTCCTCGTCACAACAGAGGCCGGAATTACATCGCAATCACCCGCTAGTTGCCGCTTTGTCAACCGTAAAAACTGGACGGACGCGTGAAACTGGAATTGTTAACTGTGTCTTGTTTTTATAGTCTCCGTTTAGTCGGCTAGAGCAAAGAAATCTCAGTGTATCTCAACGACGTTTCATTAGTTACAGATTAGGTTGATGTTTCAGATCTCAATTATTTTTCTTTTGGTCTGCGAGGATTGTTAGAGCCAACTACAGGGATGTGTAATCAATTTTCCTGCAGAAAAGAACTAGTGATTTGTGGCTAGATCATTTTTTTTAAATAGAATAGAATAGAATAGAATAGAATAGAAAAGTGCTTTATTGACAATATTATAAAATACTTATGCATTATACATTACAAAAATCTCACTTATATATTCGTCAGTCCATCTTCTCTGTGCACTCAAAAGCCATAGTCTTAAGACTGTCGGCTTGGGTGGCTTATTATAAATTAACGATTTTAAATTTACAAGACAAAACCAATTCACAGTTCACAGTTTTGCTACAATAATTACTCTAGTTTCAATAGTTCCTATTCAGTGTTTTTTACTGCGGCAGGTATGCAAATAATAAAATATTTCCTAAAAATTTTGAAAATACTTCTTTTTATTGTTTTTTTTTTTTATAATTAAATTCATTTACAAAATTATTTCTGTATTTCCACGTATCCCTTACATAAAAACCTAATCTACGCCAATCCCTCCCATTAAGGTACTCGATGAATTCGATATTTGATAATTGTATTTTTTTAAACCATATAAAACGAATGTTTGCCAAAATCGGACACTTAGCAATGAAATGAAAAACGTTTTCGATTTCACCCAAATTACACAAGGAACAAGTGTAATTCTTGTCTGGCAACCATGGCTTATAATTTAGGTCAATCAGCTCAGCCCTTGCTTTAATTACCCAAGAAATAATACCTATTTTATCAAAGTGATCAGTTAGGACGTTCCTTTGGGCCAGTTCAAGGTCGAGCATACGATATTGTTCATGAAACTGTGATGTCATCGCGCGGCCTTGACAATCCGCCCTCCATCGTAATCTCTCGGCCTCTAAAACCCGTATTAACTGAGACTGCAAATTTAATGGCTCATCTAAATTAAATTCAACTTCAATTCCGTGCTTCTGCCCCAATTTTTTCCATTCTGTAAACCAGAATATCTTTTTGTTAATAACCATTTTAGCAAGATGATTTGGTAAACGGTCTGATGATAAATTGCTTACTTTAATTAAATAATTAATATTCATCAGTCCTGTAAATAGATGTATTTTCTCAAAACCAGTTTCAAGGTAACTAAACCTTGCTATTTTTTTTTAAATAGTAACTATAATGTAATCTAGTCTATGTATTATATTAAACTGTATACTGTATTGCATTTCGATTTATATTGCCTCAAATTTCCGCTAATCATTTGTCCGCTAAACACAGGTCTGATCAATTTCTCATTTGTTCAGAACGTTGAATCATATTATTTTAACTAAGCAATCCTTGTACCTCGCTTCCTTTTAATTCTTGCTCGTAGCTTACCTCGGAAACAGCTTTGACGATTGGAAAGATACTTTAAAATGTTGTTTAGGGTTTAAAGTGTGGTTTCACAGTCCTATTTTTATAACGTGATTTTTTAAGAAAACGATAATTTGAAAGTTATACATTTTTGAATACCTTTTGTTTGCATTTGGTTACTAAATGACATCGATAATCAAACTATAAGGACCGATTGCACGATTCTAGTTTAAAACAATTTAAAAATTATATCAGCTGTTTGAGTTTATTGTTTTAATCTCGTTTAAACTATATTTGTTTAACTAACTTTTAGTTTAAACTTAAGATTAAGAAAAAATTGTGTCAGGATGGTGCAAACGGCCCTAAGAATCATACAATCTGTTAATAAAGAAACAAGGTTCCTTTGCCTACTTCCCGAGCAAATCTCACCCAACCAGGAGCTGATCATTGCACTGTATTTTGGTTTCTCTCTCATGAGTTCATACTTTATTATACCTAAACTAGATCATGTACTTGTAATGTTAAATAAAACCAACTGTTCAATAATATTGTGTATGTATATGTTATCTAACGTTAAATAAATTACTATGTCTACAATTAATATTCATTGCTACAAACAACGCCACAAAAGGACACCTGCTCCCAGCACCTGGTTGTTGGCAGTGTTTCAAGGTAATCCCCTAACCAGACCATGAATGTCTCCATACTTAGTAGGGAACTAGGCCTTTTTCATCCACTTTTCCCTTCCATCTTACTCATATTACAACTTTTTCAGTTTACATACCATCGGATATGAAAATAAATCATAATTCAATTTTGTTATAAAAATTTTTTTAACCACACTACGCATCCCGTGACCGTTTTAATTACCAGGACCGTTTTTTTTTATTTCTTGGTCAAATGAGTAGCCCAGTGCGTTCGTAAAGACTAATAAAAAGGCTTAAGGACCACGCCATGTGGCTTCACCTGTGGTTCACTGTCCGAGAGAGAAATAAAGTTGTATATTTTGTACAAATTTCTGCTATAGAAAGAAGCTATTACCGTAGGTCTCATGAAAAGACTTAAATATGTGTGTCTGTAAGCACGATAGCGCTCGTAAAAATGGTCCGATCAGAATGAAATTTGACATAGGCTAGGCGTGTAAAATAGCAATAATTATTCAGTTGAGTCTGAAAATCATCCCGATCGGAACATCAGAAGAGGGGTTAAAGGGGGGTAAACCCCCAAAAGATGGGGTTTTTATATTTTACATAAAAAAATTGAAATAATCCAATATTTGTTTACATTTTAAAATTAATCTTGAAAAAATTTCGTATTTTGAGTCAATTTTCTATGTCCATTGCTTACCGAGATACTGAGAGTGTACACACAGTACGTTGTCCCAATATCCTTATGAAGAATAAATTTGAAGAATGATTTCCTTATGAAGAATAAATAAAATTCATCTCTTGCTTATTTCTTGACGTAAAGAACTCGGTTTATGGCTTAATCTAGATGAGCTGTTATGTATTTTAGTCTATAAAATCCCGAATATTTACATTTTTTTGCAGCAAATCTATATACTCATTTCCCATGATAACCTTATGGGAAATGAAAAAGTTGAGTAGTTTGCCTATTTTTCAACATATCTTACCAAGATGTTTTGGTCGGTGGCTTCATCTAACTGAGATCTACTGGATTAAAACCTGAAATCCCCTATTTTTTTATTTCTGTGGCAACAAACCTGCACACTCACTTACCATGTTAGTGTAATGTAGAATATTTTTACATGGTTATTATAGACGTCCATTGATTATACTTGATGTGAGGCTACGTGTAAATGAATTATTCAAGCATTTTAAATTCGCTGAGTATGCAGTTCTGCTGCAACGGGGTATTTCATCATAAGTGCTTAAGCTTCACTATAACCATATTTCCGTTTTTTGGAATTCTGGCATAAAACGCATGATGTTTGTATTAAAGAAGAGATAGCTATCGCCTGTGTAGAAAGTCGCTGGAAAGTCTAGAAGAAAAGAAAGTAGCATCACCACACACACACGGGTCTCGTTCCACATGACTAGGGTTCGGGCAACAAACAACAGTAATCAAGCCAAGCTTGAATATGCTTTTTCTAAAGCTGTAGGGCTATAAATGTTGCTTTACTCAATTATTATTATAGTTTGCATATATATTCGTATGGCTCCGAATATGTATTTTTGATTTAGGATTTGAATAATAATAATTACACACTGTATAGTTCGGGATACTGCTATCCTTTATTCAGTGAGTGTGTAAAGTAAATCCCCTCCCATTAAATAACATTTGCAAATGAAAGAACCAATCAGAGAACAGGCAGTCCATATGTTCCCAGGGATGGTTCACAGCCATTCCACTTTGCTATGAAATGAATAAATACAGACTATATAATATGAACAGTAATTAAAGCATATATCAATGCATTTATTTGTCTTACTATTTATTTACTTTTTGTATAGCACGCGTGTATTTTAAGTTTACTGCAAAGAAACATAACTATAATTGGCTTTGTCAACAGTCTACCAGTTCCATCTCCAGTTTATACTAAAGCTCTTCGGAGTTCTGGAAAAATAACAACAGGTACTCATGCGACACAGCCTTTCAACATTACAGCTGGTAAGAAGGTGGGGCTTTATTTTACACTCTCACTGAATGAAGTATACAATAATATTTGAAATAAAACAGATATAAAGTACAACCTCACAACAAGCATTTAGGGGAGGTACATATTACAGGCTATTTAAAGTGTCGTGTTGTTGTGAACGTATATAGGCTTTACTTCGACAACGGTTCGCAGTTAAATCCATTTTTTTAATAGTATTAATGGTTTAAAATTCCTGCCTCTAAGTAATCCAAATAGTTGCTGTGGCATCTTTTAACTTTCAATTTTCTTGTGCTAATCATTTAACTTTTCCTAATTAAATAAAGTCTTCCACTCAGTAATGGGCCGTTATTAGTAATTTCACTAAAATTAACTAAATAATAAAATTACAACTGTAAACGTGAGTCAATGATGATTATGGGACGAGAATCAAATTACTATAACATATTACTTTTACAACATTTTTCCCACATTTCCTATGAATTTCCATACCAAATCGTCAATTTTACTGTCACTTTTACTATTTCACTATTCATAAAATCGTAAAACACAAGATTTATACTCAACTTTATCCAGACTCTAGGGAATTATTTTTAAAACCAAAACCGGTGTAGTTAAATCCCACTTTTTTTGCGCGAAGTCGTTGGCCTTTTTGTTTAAAGAGGCTGTTTCCCACATGTTTACGAGTGTAGCGAGGATGTTAACCGTAGTTTTACGGCAACCCCGGTCCTCACGGCAGATTCTCTCCGTGATTTATCGGCCTTTAAAAGTGCATCTCCGGCCCCGCGTCAGCGCGGCTGAGTCATTGCTGAATCCAGTTCCTGCTCAGGAGCAGCAGTGTTGAATTTACTGTTAGGTGTAGGTTATATTTTAACAATAAACCCCGACAAATTGTACGGGTATTTGGATTGGGTTAAGCAGGGTGAAGTATTTAATGTTTCATAAAAATACGAACTTAAGTCTGTGGGTAGATGGCATAAGCTGATAAGTCACTTTTTGGCCAAATTGAGTTATGCATATGGGCGTGTTCAGAAAATCAAGCTCTATAAGATGGTGAAATCAGATAAGTTGAAACTCAATTAATAAAAAAATATAGCCCTTGCCCAAACCTGTTAAGTGGTTTTTTTGCAATATCAAAGATGACAAAAACTGTTAAGTAGGTTTAACAATAAATTTTTTACTTAAAGATTGCAAGTTGGCAAAATTAGATAAGTTTTTAAAAATATATCAATTAATCATGTTTTGCCTATTTAAACTACGAATATGACACCAAACAATGGACAATTCTTGATAAGAGCGCTTATAATTTTTGCCATCTTATGTTAAGTTACAAATTAAACTTTTACAAGTAACCAAAAACTGATATAATTACTTATCTAATTTTGCCATCTTATGTTAAGTTACAAATCGAGTCATGTGGCATATGGCAATACATGATATCTAATGACATCACTTTAGAAAAATAATAATATTAAATTTGAATAAAAATGTAGAACCTTGATATTTTGTAAACATATAGCCAAATAACAGCTGCATAGTTTAATAAAAAATGGTTATAAATAATGTAAAACCTGATTTTTCCAAGCGTGCCAAACTTTAAAATTCCTCTCCTGAAAAGTTTCTAAAAAGTGACTTTACAGCTTATGCCATCTACCCACAGAAGTATTCATTAAGATGTAAAACAAGAACTACACCTTGATGTTAGTTACAATCGCTTCCAAAAATATAAGGAAAACATATTATTACAACAAACATATTAGTTTTCACTAATGAGGTAGTCCATGTATGCAAGTCTCTGGTCAAAGGTTTCCACTCCTTCCCCATTTACCTTCCCCGTACAGCCTCTTTTTGGCTAGAGAATTCCCTTTGAGGCTGTAGGCGACGAGGAAAGATTTATCCTCACAAATTTTCCCCCTAAAAACTCCAGTTAAACTGGTCCGCGTGTATAATTAGCGTGTATGGTAAAGGTTTTGAGCAAACCAACATTTCCTTTCTTTAGGTTTCCTTATCCAGTGTGATCATAATCTCTGAGTTTAAAATAGCAGGCTGTTTTGATAATCTGTAGCGAGTTTTTAATTAAATGTCCAATATTTTGTAAAGACGTCAACGAAAATAAGTCAATAACCCCAAGAAGTCAACTTATTGTTTCAATAAAGGGAAACTTAGAAAAGTTTTAATGCTGTTTAAAAGTGTTTAACTAAATTTAGCTGCTTCAACGTCAAGGTTTGACACAGAATTAGTAAATTATAATTTTATTTAAGAAAGAAGTCAACCCCTTAATTTTGTAATGTAAGATCAAATTTGTTTTATTGTTAAATATCGTTACACCTTTTTATTGGACGCCAAATACACCCTGGAAATGTTCAATGCTGTTTATCAAGAAATTTTGAAATGGGGGGGAGGTAGAATTTATTTATTTTTAGGTTAATTATCTTTCTTTTTAAAAGTTATTCAACATAAGACATTGAAAGATTTTAAATTTACTTTTGAAACCAGTGTGCGATACGATTCACGAAGTGGCAGTTAAAAAGAGGTTTAGTTTGACGAGATAATCAACCACAAGATGTTAAAGAAACATTAAGTGCATCAGTACAAATTGTCAATGTGTGATAAGTCTTAAATTGGGCTCCCCCACCATCATCATTGGGAATCTCAAAAAAACCAACAATTGATTTCTCGCTTAAAACACGTAATATACCGGTATAATAAGTGATTGTAATACTTATTCAAACCTATATGATTCAGGTTTGCTCCTTGATATTAAGTTACACTTCATACCCATCCGGAAAGTAAGCTGCACTTGGTTCTGCAATGTCTTGTTGCTTTGTCACTCCCCCTCTTTGTATGCATGAACGCCACTGCCATTGTAACTGTAACGGGAGGCGCTCGTGCAATCGAAATACTTCTTTTTTTGTTTTCTGATTGTGTTCTTTCTGCGGTTGACACCCAGTTATTCGAAGTGTCTATACTATGCACTTAAATATTCCTATGACCACTAATCCAATTTGCGATATAATCATTAATCTGCAGGGAAGTACTCGAGGGGGCTCGACCCCTCCCCAAGAACATTTAAGAATTTACCAAATACTACAAATAGGCTATTAACCATGGGGAACAATTTAAACCTTACCGCACTGCTTTAAAGTCGTATTTTGATAAGTTATTATGAAAAGCCTGGTCACCTCTTTAACTTTTTGAAAATCCCATACCCCTATATCTTTTGGATCCGGAGTCTTTCCCGAGTTACGCTACTATGACAGTTCTACCAAACCAGTCATACTATGGCCAGTCATAGTAACCAGTTGTTACTATGGTTACGCTTCTGGTGCTCAAAAGTGACGTTACATATAAAGATCAGGTGACATGGTCGAGTCTGCGTCTGGTTGAATGGGATTAAAGGAGGGGGTTTATATTTCAAATCAAATGACGTGGCTCGGGCCGTCCTTAAGTCCAAAACTAAAATCAACATTAGTTTATGGGCGAAATGGACCATGTTATTTGATTAGGTTTATAATAATCTATCGTGTTTTGTCATAATTTTTCAATCAACAGATTTTACATAAAACAATTGACACTGATTTTAGGGAGTGGCGATACGAATGAGAGCGGAGGGTCTGGTATATTTTAGTGTGTCAGGGAGTGGCAGACGATGTAGAAAGAACATGAAACCCCAAAAGCAGAGTCACTGCATATATATGCAAGCAGTACATCCAAATCCTCGAAAACAAAACATCGTTATTCGTAAAAAATAAAAATAAAACCGTTGCGTTGCCTCAGCCCTGTGGCCGGAGGAAGGGTTGTTTCTAAAGGAAATTTAAACAGGAAAGTGACAGCCGTTGGCGAAGAACAAAAATCACCTAATTGAATGGACAGGGGCGCGAGGCTCGAGTTTCCTGCTTTTAGTTAAATAACGGGGGAGCAGCGTCTTAGGGGTCGAGTTTCCGTTGTTGATTTTTAAATTAATTTTCAAAGTCACCCCTTCAAACTTCGCGTTATAACAATGTTTCTTTTTTTAATTATTTTTTAAATAATTGTAAAGAAAGCTAAATATGCTACAGTAGATGTTTTTTATTTTGGACCTGTTAAAAACGTCTGTTCAAACGTCAGGTCAGATTGCAATACAAGTTGTGTTACAGGTTGGATTAAGTTATTAAAATAGACCTACGATTTCATGAGTCGGTCGTCAAACCCTTGGCTGCCTCTTACAATGAAAGAGATATTAGAAAAGAGCAAGTGAAAGTGGGATGTGGCATCAGTAGTCATATTTAATGTCATGGGAAACACCAAATTGTAAACAACCTGTGAACACGTCTATCCCATTAGTAAATCTAGCTAATATCAATATAAGAACCCAGTGTTCAGACCACAACACCACAACACAACATTCAAACAGAAATATTGAAGGGTTCCAAAACTGCATTAACATTTTATTGAATCAAGCGTAGTTAAAATAAATTAATCTATTAATTAAAAATCCTGAAGAAAATAACTACCCGACTACTTCTCTATACCTTCTAATGCCGGGATGCCACCGGATTATAAATTTCTCAGGGACATAAACCCAGTGCCATTCCTTCATTCCTCGGTTACGACTATCCCTATCCACTTACCGCCGAGCGCTTCTACATTCTATCATAGTTTTTCTATCGGGACAGTCGAGCAAATCACGGCGGCAGCCAGCTGACGGATCGACCCCCCCCCCCCCCAGCCCCCCCTGAGCAGACCCGTGAGAAGCTAAATTGTATATCCGGATGGCAAATAATACTGTTTCGATATATCGAAAGTATCGATGCTCTAGTTACGATTATCGCAAAATGTATTTCGATATTTTTGTTCCGATATCATCGCTATACCGATTGGTGGTCCGTTGTATCGCTTTTAGAAAAAAATACTGTTACAATTTATGATTTTACCATCCAAATTTCAAATTATCTAAAAAGTTAAAAAAAGGTAGTTTTGTGATTGTTTTTTTCCGGGTAGATTGTATGACAAGTTTTTTGCTGTTTGAAGGGGACAAAATTTCCCTAGAGAGCTTACAGGAAATTCTGAGTCCCTGGAGGCAACCGTGACTGTTAAAATGCTATCCTATACTCTTATGTGAGCAGTGTTATCTTGCGTGTTTGCTTGCTTGTTTGTATAATTGTCTCAAAAACGGCTACGAGTATTTCCTTCAAAGTCTGGAAATAAGTAATTTATGACTCAACAACGTGTTCTAATCAGCGTACTTGGCTAGAGAAAATCTAATAACGTAATAAAACGAATTTTAAAGTTGTAAAATTTTAACAATGGCCTTATGAGTTGCCATGATCGCAACGAAATAAACAAGGAAAGTGAAAACAAATGAAGTAATCATAACAGCAGTTTGCAATGTGCAGCCATCAACGAAAACTGCGATTGGGGTTCATGGAGCAATAAAAAGGTTTATCAATTTACGTCATTGAAATATTTTATAGCAATTGGATAAACTGGTAAAGATGAAATAACACCGAGCAAGGCTTGGTCCACCAGGTACTACAACTCAGTAACCGTGAAATCGTCTTCTTGATTATTTTCCAGAAGTATCGATTCTTTTTATCCATCGAATACATGAATATTTTGATCCCGATATATCGTATGTATCGATATCGAAGATCCGAACACATCGAATAAGCGATATATCGCTTTAAGAAACACTCACCATCCCTACTACTCTGGAGGAATCCGGTGGCGATGGCATTCTTCAGCGAGTATGTGCGATAAGAAGCGACGCTGGGACGGAAGTCGCATGCCGATGTGATTGCCGGACAGATGGTCGAGAGTCGAGAGAGGGTCGCGGTTTTGTCTCGATGTTTGCCTTGCTGGTTGTAAACAATTAGGTGGGCGACCACGGCCGTGTAACTGTAACTGGATACGTGTTGTTCAAGGATATGTGCGGATGGGAGAGCCACCTACGGGTAGGACCGTTCACACGCTACGATATTTTGCAACGACATCGATGTCGATGTCAAAGCGCCGGCCGTCTAAACGAAACGCTAAATTAAAACTATCTTTACTTAAGCTTTCACAGTGTATATCGGTTGCTGTTTAAATGTCAGGTTGGAAAACCCGATTCCCCGTTTTGATCTTCTGCTCCATCTTCCGGAGATCTTTACAATGTTTTCCAGGTTGATGAAAATTTTCATCGATCTTTCAGCCTCAGCGATCGTAACAATCTCCCGTTTACGTGCAACAATAATTTGCAACAACCTGGTCGCTCCAATTGGGTCGTTGCAAAATACATTTACATAAAAATACGTTTAAATGTAAATACTTTTACATGCAACGTCGGTAACCAGGTGATCATGTTAACGGTGGCATGTAAACGGTAATCAGGCACAAAACAATGTCTCAAAATGGTCCACGTGACATTCTTCACCTCAATAGCAAATAGTTTTTTGTTGGTAGATAGGGCCACATTTCACAAACCATGGCTTGAATGTGGTGAAATGTTAACCCTACTAATGACGGAAAAGATTTAGAAAAGAATGCGATATAAAGGAACTTGTTCAACAGGTTGTTGTGTGGCAGTATCAATGAATTCTTAAATGGATAGTTTTGCCACCTTTCTTCCTGCTCTTTCTGGTTTAACAGAACACCTAACCAGACCTAACCTCACTTCATTCCCAACTCGAGAAGAAATGTTTCGAGTGTTGTTTGAGTCGCTGAAGTTAGCCTGGAAAGTGCTTCAGAATTAGCAAGTTTTTGATTGGTTCCACATCTTCAAATGGTTGGTCTAAGGGACGACGTATCTGCTGTATGTATGTATCAATTAAAGCACATAAACCTTTCAACCTTTCCCAAAATACGAGTGTCACATGCTAAAAAGGATATTTTGGATAAATCATTTATTTAGGCCCCTAGCACACCAATATGGCATGGCGTAAAAAATGTTTTCAAAAAGCATTGTGTTACATGTAAATCGGCTAATTTGGAGATGTGCCGCTTCCTGCCCCTTTAACAAATTCCCATTTAAATTATACTGGCAGTTTAATCACGTACCTCTTCGTACCACACCACTCTGGTGTGAGTAGGGCCATATGGAAAACATGACGTACTCCCTCCTGCTATTGTTTATCGCCATTGCAATGCCACGTGTTCGAGGGTTTCGCACCCCTGCCAACCTCACTGCCAACTCTCCATCGACCTTGTCAACCCACATCAGGCCCGTATTGTCCTCTCAACCTCTCGACCCTCAGGTATGTTTCCAGACTCAATGGACTTCTGGGGATATGGAGTGCTAAGATTACCTGAGGTCTGGGGGTTTTTGAAGTGAAAATGATAGAGCTCCTGTATTGTGCCTATTGTCGGCGAGGTCCTCCTCGACAGATACTCCTGGTAGTTCTACCCCGCAGATGCTCCCCTGACTGCGCCTTTGTGGCTACCCTCTTCCTTTCTTATTAGATTATCCTGGACAATAAGTTTACGGTTCGAACCCTTTTAGTCTGTATTTTTAGTGATTATTCTTCTTTGAAAAAACAGTTGTCAAACGCTTCTTTGTAAACAGTCTAAGGTCGTTGTTTCCTCGAGGAACGTGTTCTAAAACAAGTTTTGTTTTGTGTACCGAGGTAGCAGAAAATCTCAGTCGATCGTGAGTAAATATAACGGTGTTAGGATAAGGAGAACGCGTTCTCCGAGAGTTTATGCTCGGTGGGTTTTCACTTGGAACTGTATTTTACCCAGGGTGTCCCTCAACCTTTATGACTAACACAACTCCAAGGGTGAAAGTAAACTTTTTACATACAGAACTTTAGTCTCCCGTGCCTATGTATCTTATTCGATTCCACGTTGATTTTGGCCCGAATCAAGTTCGCAGCTTCTACGCCCTGATTTGAACCCAGGTTGTGAAGCTCAGATATGTATAATACGGAAATAATTTCTTTCATGGGCATTGAAACGCCTCCTTCTGTATGATTAATCCTGATCTAAATCTTCAAACTTTCATCCCCGCGGTTAAATATGGACCCAACTTGAGGTTTTCTTTATAAATTGGACTATTTGAGCTCCTAAATTGAAATTCCATCATTCGTGTCGGTATGCTGTGTGTGCCCTTTAAACCTCAACGGAGTTCTTAAACACCAAAAACTGATTAGTATTCTCCCTCTCCCCTTGCCCCATAGAGGGTGGATCGGTAATTTTTCCGTTTCTAGAGGTGGCTTGACAGATCCCATCTCCGCCCGGCGAACTGTGGACAATCCTCCGGTTCCCGTGGTATAAGATTATCTCTCCGATTGTGCAGCGTGTCCCCCATAGCGGGTAGATAGGTAGAGCGGTCATTTTTCCGACCCTAAAGGTGGTTTATGACAGATCCCTTCCCTGCCCGGCGAATATTGGACAATTCTCCGGTTCCTGAGGTATAAGATTTTCTCTCTGATTATCAGCGTGTCCTAAAACATCACACCCACTGCGGACCCTGCCGTTACGTAGCTTCCGTGGGCGTGTGGTGGGCGTAGGTCCAAATTGCCCAACATCGCGACTCCCGACCTACCGCAAGATCTCTCCTCCAATGTGCTATAATTATCGCTACACCTCCATTGTGAATGGAATTTATGCTAATGCCCGCCTCGCCGTGACAGACGCGGAGGCGGCCGAAGTTGGCCGATGTGGGCCGAGGTTGCCCGAAGTTGTCCGAGGTGGGCCGAGGGCCGAATGCCTCGACGTCCGCTCCGCTCCTCCCTGCATTGTTTGGTAATCCTGTTATTTATTGGTTTGTAGTTGTAATCTTTTTAGTAACACCTCTCACTTTCTTGTCGGTTTCAACGAAATTTAATTTTTCTGAGATTTTTAGGGCGTTTATTTTTTGTTTTCAAGTAAGAAATAAATGTTTCCTTATATTTGATTTAATTCATTTATAAAAAGGTTTCCGTGGAAACTTCGCAATGTAAGCTACCGTACCTAATATTTCAAATTTATTGGCATTTAAACAGTGCCTTCCAGGCAAGACCAATATATATTTTTTAACACGCATCTTAGTGAGCGTCCACAACTAAAGAGGAATGAGCATTCCACTAACAGGTGAGCGTTAGCCAGCGTTAGCAGCATTGCACTTACATTCATACTTCTTTCTACAATCAATTAATTTTAATCTAAAGAAAGTCTGTTTAATCTAAAGAGTCGTGATTGATATGTTATTTTTTATCATACTGCACGAAAAGTAGCCGTTTTTAGTGTCCTATATATAAATGGTTTGCAAAATCTCACAAAAAAAGTCACATGTGTAGTTATTTTTGCGCTAGCTTCAAACTTTATGCCCAAAAAGTACCACTTTGGTTCCTTGTAATGAAAACTAACACTGAAGAAATAACCAATCGAATTTAATTAGGTACTACCGCGCTGTACTTTCTCAGTATTATTTTGGCCTTAGCGTAAACATTGTAGTGTTTCCATTAAAGATTTTTACACTAGGCCAAATTGAGTTCGTTCGTACCATGGCCGGTCATCTTAGCAACCAAGACAACCGTGTTAATAATGGTTTCAACCGTTAAATAATTACATTTTGATTACTAAATTTGCATTCCTCTTCTCTTCTTGCCTGAAATTTCACCCTGAATTGTATCCCACGGTCTACCGTTAACAATTTGTTAACATTGATGCACACCAACACCTTAAGCTCAACTACTCACTACAAGACAGTAATCACGGTACATAAACACACGGTAAACTGACCCCTGCACCTCACTGAGACCGTTAGCGCTAACTATCCCATCCTCGTCCCTTGTCATCTTGAGGTAACCACACACCAGGGCTTGTGAAACTTGACCACCCTGAAGTTAAGAACCTCGCTCACTTGAAGAACTTGCGTGAAATATTTTTAAACGTTATATTTTATTCTATGGTCTTAGCTTTCTTGTAATTCTTGATTAAAAACATATTTTAATTTAATTATGTACTTTGTTTGTTAAAAATTGACAAACATTTACAAAATCACTGATTACAGTAGTAACATTTTAGAAACAAAAATACTCGATAACTTCATAAATGTACTACCGTAACTTTCATAAGACCCTTGCAAATATTACTTTTTTATTTGTTTATCCATCACACGCCAACAAACAAGATAACTGTCTGTCTCCATTCCAAAAATGAAACGAATAAAAACCTCATCGAGTGAAGCTGCATTAATTTTCATCGCAAATAAAAAGTAACTAGGCTTCTTCACCAAAAACCAGACATTAATCAAACGTTAAATTACTTTTTTCAATTCGCAGAAGAAGTTAGGTCGCTCTATTAAGCGCCGTCAATGGGAACGGTGCTCTGTCCTGCAAATAGATTGCTTTCTTCGTGGGTATGTCTATCATACTTTGGGTGTTCTCGCTTAACCCAAAATTTTATGTGCCAGGAAATCAATGTTCTTTTGTATTTGGACGGTATGATTAATCATTCAATTCTGCGTTTCCAACCTCAATTAATCCCTCCAAAAATGTCGATGTACCATAAGTAATTCACCAGTTAACTTGAATAGTTACATTTTTATTAGTCCATAACCTTATGATAAAACAAGGCAATATTACGGCTGATGACATTATTCAGTACAAAAAGTCAATAACGACCCTTTGAAAATACATTTTTACATTTTTCGTTATACCGCTCCAAAAGCGGCAGTTTTTATTACATGTTAAAGAAGTTTTTTTGGCCCAAGGAGAGAAAGAATCGAGGACGTCAGCTGTCCGTTTATAATGTACTAAAATTGCAAACTTGTGTATGTCAGCGTCAATGGTGAGTTAAGCTAAGTTTACACTAGCATCTAAATGTGTCGTCACTTGGACACTCTAATTAACATTGTTGTTATGCCGATACAGGTTTACCAAAAACAGCTGTGTTAACACTTCAATTGTTACAACACCTTACTTATCATTAGAGGGATGCAGTCTTGAGTGACGACACAAATATTTGTTTTTACAAATATTTGTGTCGCCACTTGAAACTGCGTCCCTCCAATGATAAATAATGTGTTGTAGCAACTGAAGTGTTAAAACAGCTGTTTTTGGTAAACCTGTATCGGCATAACAACAATGTTAATTAGAGTGTCCAAGTGACGCAACTTTTAGATGCTAGTGTAAACTAGGCTTTAACGATTGCATCGGTTTTTATTATCAGTTGTAATTCATTGTTGCATTGTTGTTGGTTTCGATTTGAGAAACTCGCTCACTTTATCAATCGATAGCTCGATGCATTCGATACATCGATAGTTTTTCATTGTTGTCAGTTTAACCTAACACGAATGAAACAGTCAATCAGCTGATTGTTTCTAATAGTGAGAACAAGATGAAAGCATCTTTGGTAGATATCATTAAAGGTAATGTTTTGGTTTTGTTAAGTAGTTCGTTAGCCTGTTGTATTGAGCGGTAAAACGAAAAATATAGTTCATGGCACGGGCCTAAAGCTGCTTTCCGTTACTCAGTCATTTTTCGACCTGGGCTGACAGCCTCGATCGTAAAACTTGACCACTTACGAATCCGAATATACTATTCTACACTTAGAGTTGAACAATGATTCAAGTTTCAAGACTTTGGATCTCACCCGGTTTTTGAAAACTTTTGACTGTATTCAAATGGGACTTGAAACCCCATATAGACTAAAGGTAAAAATACAATTAATTAATACAGCTGAATACAAACATAAAAAAATGGTTTTAGTGAAATAAATATCATTCTGTTCTACAACAATCACTTAATGTAATTGTAATTTATGTAATTGAAGAACATTCCTCAAGTACACAGATTGTACTATTTTCGTAAACAAGCCGAAACATTTAATTAATCTGTCTTCATTTAACTACAGCTAAATATAAACGGTACGGCTGACACTCTAGTTATTAGTTAATGCAGTCCCATTGTTCCCGGTAACCGTAATTGCCTGGAAAGTAGCCCACTACTTCGCCCATTGTCTCTCACCTTTTGTTGTTTTTATTGTTTTCCTCTTAGCAATAAAAACAATAACAATTAAATGAATTCAAAAACAGAATATGCCGGGTGTCATAAATTACCTTTCCAATTGTAAATGTCCGGAGAATTAAAGTATCAGTGATATTTTCATTCAGCAAAATGTTAGCTATGTTACCAAGGGAATGATTTACAACGATGAAAAAAGGTGATTTAAATAAATTTGAGAATACATGTTTCAAAAATCCATAAATATGTTGTTGATTTTGAGTATACGGACATTTTAAGTTGTTGAGATAATGTATGAACACCAAGTATGTGATATGATGGTCACAAAGAATAGTAGATTTTGAATTATTTAATATTATTTAATGAGATTCAATTTGTTTTTATAGTTTATAAATAGGGGGGGTTTTACTTAGTTTCAGTTTGTTCGGGATAAAGTATCTTTATATACAACCACTATTTTATGTCTTTGTGTTGTCCCTTTATACTATTGCATAAACTGTTACAAATATTGTTTTTCATTATTAAGCACATGTACTTCGGTATCATGAACATTCAGCTCAAATACTAAAAAATCAGAGATCATCTGAAATACTTTTCCACGATCGGCAAAATGAAGGACCGGAACGTCTTCTTCTGCACGCACCTGGGATGTCCCTTAAAGTCTTTTAAAAGTGAAGATGATAGACCCTTGAGCATTGTTGTGTCTGTGAGAGGTCCCCCCTGGCAGATAGTCCTTGGCTTTATCCCCGGAAGATCAACCCGGCAGATGTGCCTTTGTGGGCTCCCCGCTTGTCGCATCAGATTATCTAGCACAATAAGTCGGTTTTTACGTGTCTACAAAGGCAAAGGATGATTCAGCAAAGGTGGTGAGTTTTTAGGTGAGCTGTGGGGGGTTTCTGTTATATCAAACTAGTTGATGATAATCCACTTCACTGGGCATTTATATTTAAAAAATCCGTGGATTTACTTTTCTTAGTAGAAATTAAAATCAAATCAAATTAAAAATCAAAACGTCCCCTCTGAATACAACCAATGAATACGGTTTCGATATAATGATATGAGACAGAATCGTTGACTTTCTTTTGAGTTGAGCTCTGAAGTACTTTCGGAAAATCCTTCCTCAGTGGGTTTAAGAGGAGAAACATGCAGAATGTCGTGTTTGTAGGCACAATCGTTTGGCCTGGATGTTGATCGGAATTTGATTTTTATATATATTTACGTTCACTGCCTTTTGTTGGGTCGCAGTTAAAATTGAGTTGAAAATTTTAAATAAAATTGCTAATTAAGAGTAGAAAACCTAAGTTTCTCACAACATTATCTTGCCGAATCTACTATAAAGAGCCAAACTAAGTTCAGGCTGGTTAATCATCCGCTTTAGGTTTGGTATTGGTGTAACATCTTCGAATCCAACTGCAGTCTTTAATTTTCCTGAATCTGGTGTTAATATGCGATCCGCTCCATTACTAAAGACGGCAAACGGCGTAGAATTTTTCTATCGACGTAATTCTTACAAATTGCATAAAATCAAATATATTTCGGGGCATTCTGGAGCACTTTTGTTTATTTAAAGCCCAAAATAATGTTTTCCTCCGCAATGAATGTGGTTGGTTGGGGATTGCTAACTACAGTTCGAGTCAATTAATGTGGTCCAGGCAGTCAATAATCACAATGCTAAAATTAGCATAAGTCTTGTGGGTGTACTGGGCCACATTTTCAAATGTGCGAGGGCGAACCACAATCCCCACTTGACTCGTTGTTGCCCTCGACTTGGACTCGGTCAGAGTGTGGAGGCGCAGACCAGATCCTGCCAATGCCAAACGTCTGTTGGGGCAGAAATAATCTTTCCCAAATAGTCCACATACGTCTATTTTATATCTTATTGACAAAACCTTACAGCACTTGCAGTGCTTCCGAGAAAAATCGCTGTTGATGGGGACAAACCTATATATATATTTTTTTATAAATCTACTACTGTACTATCAGCTAGGTAGTGCGGCTACTAGGCCTCCAAATGCACAATACAGCTAAAAGAGGTATACTCTTCTGTCTATTTCCCATTAGCAAGTTAATGAGGCATCTTCGACATAACTGTTCTCTCCCTATTCAAAGTAGAAATCCGACTTATACTTCTATCCTGTCATTCGAGAGGAAACGTTGCCAATATTTTTTCTTCGGTTTTTTTCTCCCTCCATCCCGACCTTGCAGTGTCATTAGATTGCGGGGGGTCAGGAATGTCCGACTCTCTTTCATTATGTTCGTTTTAAACACCTCATTCGGTCCAAGGGCCGTAGCAGGCGCCGGCGCCGCGCCGCGCAGCGCCGGCGTGTCGCGACTCCACAACATGTTGTTTTATAGTTAGGCTCTGCACCGGTTATTATGTGACAACAATGGGTAATTATCTTCAAATTATATATTTCGCAACTAGGGCCGAAAATGAGCTTTTGTGGGCTCGACGTCGTTTTCCAAATTCGAGACAAAGTCAGAATTTGAAGCGATCGAGAGTTGAAAAACCCTTTTCGGCCGAGATGCGAACACTATTTTTTAATACAGTACACAATAAAATAAACACTATATTAACATTTCAAATCAGAATATTTATTTGACATACCTGAAAGCAACACTTAGAAAATATGAGCGATATAGTTCTATCTTCTTTTCATGGTCGCTAAGCAACGACAGCAATTAAAATCATATGATTGCCACCAGCCTGTCGATTGAGCCTATTGAAAGCCGTACAGTTATGTGTTGTTCACAAGTTGTTTCAAGCGAATAAACAATCGGCTGACAGCTTTAGGACCGAAAGTGTTCGGCCCCTTTACGGAAAGTAACCGTTTTTGGCCTCCAAATAACGTATGAAAACAGGTGATTTCGTTGTAGTGTGGTGAAAAACACTTTCTTGAGTTCACTGTCTTAACTTAGCAATATTGTACTAACTTTAATGTTGACAATTTTCAGAAGGGTTGGTTTTAGATTTTAAAAAGCTACTGTGAACGTCCTACACTGACTGATAATTTTCAGAGGTGCCCAGAGGTAAATGAACCTGATTCAATAAAAATATACATTTTTATATAATTGTATAAGCGTAAATAAAATATAAAAACTATATAAAATATAAAAGTGTAAAACTATAAAGTAATGGAAACATTAATTTAGTTAAGAGCTAAATTATGAAGCTAAGATCTTGGGCACAAAGCACGCAAATATGAGCAATTATCTGTTAAAGTTGTTTGCGAGCTGGAAACACCGTGTATGTGTTCACAACTTTGGCGACAGAATCTCACATGTTAAGTTGAAATTACTGGTATTTTAATGTATACTTCAAAAAGGTTCAGGTGAGAATTTCTGCAGTCCCCATAAACTTTTTTCCCGTGCTGTTTCTTGTTATTTTACCAATTAATGTAAAACTATGATTATATATGAAAATAAATGAATTTAAAATTACATTACAAAATGGTACACAAGGTTGTTTTGAATTAAAATTCAACAAAATGTTACAAGATGTCTGTAGTCATAACCTGGAATGTTTTAAATCTTTATTAAAAACCAGGAAGATTCAAGGAATCCCGTCTTAGAATTTTATATTTGACGTTATTAAAGAATGTTTTCATTATATTTTCAGGCGTAAATAAGACGTTTTGTAATTTAATAAACCGTTTTACCAACACCTTGGGTTATCTTTATTGTTAACCGAGAGAAGTATAATTGGCTGGAACCAGCCCGTGACTTCCATTGTCTGATTCCTTTATTTCCCTTCTTTTGTTCCTTTCAGTGTATTATCTCCGTGAAATAAACACTTTGCGTTTGAATCCAGTTACAACTTTGAATGGAGACAAAGTTGTTTGCACACTTGCTCAATGGAGTTTGAAATCTTTCCTGAAGCAACTAACCTGCAAAACAGGAGTAAACTTAATTTGAACCGAAGTAGAGTATAACTTCTTATTTCATCTTAAATGTCTATTACCACTTTATCTTCAATCTAGCATGTCAACTGATATTTTTTTTTAACTTTCCTGGGAAGATGGTATCCATATTAATTTCTAAACATTAAGGATAGTAGTGGCGATGTGGCGTTTCTGGCCCAATCAAACTTTGACAGGCAGTCAATTTTTTGACAGCTACTTCCGGTCACGTGACCGGAAGTGACGTCATCAGCTGTGACGTAGCTGTGACGTGTTGTAGGTGGGTATTTAAAGTTTAAATGCCCTGCTGTGCTGGGTATTTAAATTTTAAATGGCCGGAAGTGTGTCAAGGTCTTTTGGGGATGTTTTTAAAAAAGATCTTGCATTTTCGGAAAATCCGAAAATGCAAGATATTTTCTTTTTTTATTTATTTGTTTTTTTTACAAAAGTATTATTTTACAAGTTAGTAAAGTTTGCTCCCAAATTTGAAAAGTAAGTTGTTGTCGGTGCTGAAATTTCTTGTTTATTTTCATTCTTCTTGTTGTTGTAAGTTGGCAAAAACACATTTTTTTTCGTTTTGATTGTTTGTTGCATAAAGTTCTAAAGATAAACCAAACCCAGTGGTTATAAGTTGTTTTAGTTCTTCACTAAAAATTTCCAAATCCTTGTAGGTTGTAAGATTGATAGTGTTGTAGTGAATCCCGCGAATGTTGAGAGACATGACTAGAGTTGTTTACTCGACGAGAGGTGTAGCAGGAATGACTATTGCAAAGCCGGTGCTGCAGGTACCTCCGATGGTAGTGGGGGTAGTGGTGGGGGTAATGGCAGGTGTTTGTTTAATCACTTTGAATTTAATCGTTGCCACAATAGACCGAGTCGATGTTGTAATTCTTCTAGTTTATCCAACCGGTTCTTTTGATATGTTTTGCAACTACATTTACAATAGCAGAAAGAATTACATTTTGTACAAGCTTGTCCGTCAACTTGATCTTCAGGTATTCTAAAACATTTTTCTTTGCAACAATAAGTTATAAGTGTTAGATTATTTCTTTTGGATGACATGTTGGTTGTAGCTTGTCTTAAACAGAACTGAGCCTCTCAACGTTAAAGTTTCGTATTTATGTAAAGTATTCGAATAAAACTATCGAATAAAATAATCGAATAATACTATCGAATAAAATAATCGAATAATACTATCGATTAAAAGTTCAAGGTCATCCGTTTGAGGTTTTAAAAAAATACAACATATCAGTATATAAAAACATATACTGATATGTTGTTGTTTTTTATCTTTTTATTTAAAACATTTTTTTTTACAATGTTATTTTTGTGCGATGTGCAGAGTTAGTTCCGTAGAGTTGTTTCCGCTCATTCCGTGTGACACCAAATATAATGATCCTGGTTGAATTTCCCGCAGATCTTCATTTTGCAGCAACTGGACGAATCGTTTTGGAAGATATACTTGAAACTTTGGTTCATCACCCGGTGTATATGGTGCATCGGATAAAGATGCGACGACTGCGTCTCCATGCGTTGTATCAATTTTCTTCATTTCATGAACAATATAATGTTTCTGTTCTTTTAATTCTGAACATTTCTTGATAATTAGAGTATTTGATTTTGAATGCAAGTTGAATTGTTCAACTAAACATTGGAGAAACTGTTGTGATGCCATCCTTCACAGGAGATGTTGTCTGTTCGGAGTATGGAGTTAGACTGATACTCGGGGTGTGTTGCCTCTTCGTTTATATAACCTTCGGAACCCCCACTACATTCTTCCGTTTGTTGTTGTAAGTAAGCAGCCAAGTGATACGCGTTTTGTAATGCGCATTGAGATTGGTTGTGTTTCGGATTTATTGTAGAAACACAAATATTTCTAGCATCAAAGTGAAATGTTTTGTCCACTTTTATGTTTAAAACTTCTTTGTTTGTGTACTGTTGTATCCAATTCTTTTTTTCCAATCCTCTGGTATATATGTGTGTAAATTGTTTGCAAAAATGAAACATAATTTTGTGTACATTGTTGTACGGTAGGAAACCTTCATACCAATGGATATGATGAAAATTATTTGTTAGCCATCTGTTTGTTATTTTAGCTTTTGACTTTAGTTCATGGACAGAACACGGTGCTTCAAATAAAAACGGGTATGCTACTTGTGTAAGCAAATCCAAAATTACCAATTCTTTTATGATAAATCTATCATCGTTTCCGCGAAATGCTTGAAATTCAATTACACAAGGTTTTGCTGCCATTTCTTCATCCTGTCTGCTCATCACGGTGTCTGCTGATCAACTGTTTTCCACACCACGGTAGGTTAGATATATATATATAAACCAGGCCGTACAGTTGTAGGCGCGTTGGTGTATGTTTAACGTGGGCACCATCCCCAGTAGGCCTACCCCACGGTTTATTCTTTTGTTAAATTACATTGTAGTTTTAACCTAGCAAAGTTTCTTCTTCTGTATTATTGTTGTTGTTGGTTTCTTCTTCTGTACTGTTGTTGTTGTTGGTTTCTTCTTCTGTAGCCTCCGTTGCAACTTCAGTAAAAGGTTCAAAGTTTCTTAACTGCCTCCACATTTCCACTTCGTGAGGTATTCTATTAAAGATGGATGTATCTATTGGTCCGTATTGTAAAGTGCTTTCTGGTTGTTTTTCGCATGCATCTACCAGATATTCCTTAATAACAGAGCTTGAAAATACTAATTGTTTCATATACCTGGTAATAGGTGATGTTGCATAGTTTAAAATGTAAAATTCTTCACGTGTTAGAAGAATTTTATTTTCAAATTGTGTCGAGTCTCTAATTCTTACTTGTTGTTGACCACGATGTTTAATAATGTCAATTTCATTGTCACAATCCAAAAGTCGAATGTTAGTTTTTCTTCCAAAGAAACTGTTGGCTAAATA
Source organism: Flexamia atlantica (assembly GCA_035578135.1). Lineage (NCBI taxonomy): Eukaryota > Metazoa > Arthropoda > Insecta > Hemiptera > Cicadellidae > Flexamia > Flexamia atlantica. The sequence continues at coordinate 2,013,320 of JAQJVK010000038.1, read as the reverse complement.
ACATTCAATAAGATGTAGATGTTTTAAAAAGGAATCCCAAGCATTTTCTGAAAATAAAACCATCTTTGTTCCATGGCTTAGTATTACTGCGGGAGAGTAGTCTAATAATTTTACCAATCCTATCGACACACTTTTACTCATGCAAGATGAAATAGGATAAAAGATGCGAAGGAAAACTTCAGTTAAAATGTTTGGTGGAATATTTTCTTCAAGTTTTCTTTTCTTTCTTACGTTTGTTTTATTATTTTCCAACTTTTTATTTTGTTTTCCAAACTTTAAAAAGTCATCAATTTCCTTTACAATATTTTCTTCAAAATGTTTATCATCATTTTCCAATAAAGGTGCTGTTTCGGAAACGTCTTGTACAACTGATAAAGAACTCATTTTGTTTATAATGCTGTAGACGATGTTACCCATACAACTGTAGACAGTAAACTAAACAATTTTCGTTCCCGCTCCTGCTTTTATAACCGAGTGGTGGGGGTATTTTTTTCCTTTTCATTTTACAAAACTGCTTTTACAATTCCTGTTAAAGGTGTATATGTAACAATTTTATCATGTAAAATTAAACAATAAGCAGATGTATCTTTGGGTACATTTTGTTCAAATTCCATTTCTATTTTTATATCTACACTGGAAGATTTTACAGATTCGTTTTGTTTTGAACAATCAACTACAACAATCGGATAGTTAGATTTAAATTGGTTTGGCGTTAATAAAGGTGTGTTTGTTTTTCCATAATATGAATTTTGGAATCTTGCGTACATATCGTACAAAACGCTAAACCTGTCTTTTGTAAAGTTTATGTTGAAGTTGTCGTATGGAAAGAATTGAGAGTTTAGAAACACCTTAAAATTTGTAAGTTTGCAATGATCAAATTCACCAGCATGTTTAGTTATTTCGTTTCTTCTTTTTGTTTGTAATCCAAATATTACATATCTTGCCTTTTCTAAATGAGTAGAAGTTTTTACAGTCCATGTATGACGTTGTGTTTCCGGTAAAACCGGATATTCATGAAACTCCCAACTTCTAAATGGTATTACGATATCACGATCTGATTTTAAAGTTCTTAATAATGAAATTCTATTCTGATCGTTTAACCGTACATGCGGTACTCTCCAAACAATTTTGTCTAATTGCATTTTCCATTCTAAAGTAGCTTCCGTTGTTCCATCAGTTGCTTGAATAATATCTTTGTCGTTTGATGATCTTAACAAAACTAATTCTTGTTTTACGTTTATTATTATTTTTCGGTAATCTTCGGCAAAGCCTAAAAGTAATCTTAAAGGAATGTAAAAGTCAAAATTGCCTGAAGTGTTTGGAGTGATTGTACTGGAATCGGGTGCTACCCATCCTGCGGCGGCTAGCATATTTTTTTCACTCGGTGTTAAAGATGCTAATCCTTTTAATGTACTTGTAATTCCCACCTTTTTTGTTGAATCTACTGTAACTCCGGAAATTTCATATCTTATTTCATCAAACAAATATGCCATGGGGTTATTTATGAACGGAACAGTACTTGCAGTGCTTCCATCTCTTTTTGTTACTCTTCCTTCGATATACAAATAACTTTCACATGGAAGTGTATAAATATCCTGTTGTTGTATGGGAATTCTAATTTCATCATTATTATTTAATTTTGATGAAGCGTAAGGGTTGTGCGTATGATATTCCTTTTCCCATAAGGTTTCGTCGAATGTCGGACCCTGCGCTATATCCAATATTTCCATTATTAATAAGTTTTAATCCAATTTCTTCTAGAAAACGAATGTTATCACTTGTTAATCCTTCTATAGCTAAAGTGCTACTGACTTGTTTACCAGTCAGCTCTTTCTTTTTAAATGATAACCCCATTGTTATACGGTTGATTTTATATGTATTCGTATAGTTATAGGTTCGTCTCTAAAATCAATATGATTTCCGTCTTGATCTAGTATGTTCACCACAATGTCTGAAATAAAACTGGTGTTTAACGGTAGGTACACCAAGTTTTGTGGCTTTTCCACAATTTTAAAACCCGGAGCGACCGTTGGATAGAATGTGTGCAATATATGAGTATTTTCACCATCTCTATAAGAACCATGTATAATATTACATGTAATATCTATACTGTTAACTTTCATTATTGTTACAGTTCTAGCACCTGAATGGTTAATATTAGGTTCTAAAATTTTTGTTGTTTTAGGAAATCCTAATAAACTACCAATTGAATGTTCTTTGCTAAATATAATATTTAGATTTAATTTCAGCTTTCATAGTATTGTTATTTCCTTTTATTGTTATATTATCTTTTCCCATATGATTTTGTATCGCTTCATTTATATCATCAATTTCATATGCTCCAGTGGGTAAACTAAATACTTGTATATCTGAATATTTGTTTGTATTTTTATCTTTTGTTTTGTAATAATGTATTTTGTCATTAACATTTTCAGTAACGTTGGGAATAGAATTATAAGTTGTTATATCTAATCATGCGGCTTCCCATAATTTATCTTTTTCCAAACGTAACGCAGGGAAAAGAACACTTCGCAAAGTAGATGAAGTTCCAGTTAATGATACTGTATAGGAAGACATCTTAAAGTTGACTAACGCTTTTTGTTAAAAAATCTAAACATAAATGTCCACAGATTACCGTATCATCAGGTTGCTCTCTTTTATAATTGTATAGTACATTTTTAGCTGTTTTAAAGTAATATTGTAGTTCTTTTGGTGGTGGGAGATTACCAAAACTATCAAAGTAGTAAATAGTTGATCCTAGTTTCTTATAACATACCCAATGAGTGCCTGATCCTTTACTATTATCTAAATTTACTATTCCGGTTTCATTTTTCCATATTTTAACAGGTAATGCATCTTTCATAAACACTCCTCTAAAAAATGGAATTTTTAAACAAGAAACATAAGTAATTAATTCTTTATCTGTTAATTCTTTATTTGGAATTAGTAATTGTTTTTTTCTGTTTAATACACACGATACGGTCTTAGGTATAATCCTCCTCCTTTTTTTATCATTGACCATATTGTTTGTTTCTTTTTATTTTTACCTGCGGTGGATCGTCGTTTTCTTCTTATATTTCCTCCACGTTTCTTTGCAGGTTTTCTTCTCCTTTTTCCACCTCCTTTCTTCTTTCCACCTCCAAACATCGTTTTACCCTTCATTGCTGCTGATACCGCTAAAGCTGCTGCTTTTTCACCGATACTAGCGTCACTGGATGTTACTCTTTGCCAAGCTTTTTCAGCAAGTGCTCTATCCGCTATTGATCTATTTTTAGTATCTGCAAACTTTGAATATGCTATATCGTGTTGTTTGCAGGCTTGATCAAGTTTATTTATTCCAAGATCTCCTCTAGCAAGTCTTTTTTTCAATTTTGTTCCTGGACCGCAATATTGATAACCTCCTGGTAAATGTAGTTCTACAGGTAATAAATCGATAGCTTTGTTAACTATAGCTCCAACCGGCTTAGTAATAAGAGAAAGTGCTGTTGATGCTATTCCTCTTCCTCTCTTTATAACGTGTCGATTATGACTGATGCGTTGAACTTTCAACATGGTTTTTTATAGTGAAAGGAAATGCCAATACTTGTTTATTTTATAAATTCTTTATAATGAATGATGCACTTATCCTTTGACATTGTTTATTTATAATAAACATGTATTTTGTTTATGGGTAATAAACTTTTACCCAGTCTTTTGGTAGGATTGTATCCTTTTTATCAACATCAACTTGAGCAAATCTTAAATTTCCAGTTTTCATATTTAAAAAATATTTTTCTATAACATTTTTCTTAACCCAATGTAGTTTTTGATCAGCTTTTATGGGCTTTATCGTATTATAAACATCATATAACACTACACTTAAGAGTCTTATAATGTAATTTACATTAACAGCATCAACAATATCAATAGGGTCATCTAAGCTAGTCAATCGCAAGTTTTGACAATGAAAAAACTTTTTGTGTTTTTCTGTTCTTAAGCATCTTTCACGCCATTCTTTTACTCTAACTGCATCACTGTCATTTACTCCCATTCCAACATTAAATAGTGGTCTTTCTTTACAATCAAAGCCTTGTTGACCAAGTCTTGATGAAATTTCTTTTAATGCAGGAACTTGTCCAATTGTTGCTACATCAACATCATTCAACCCTTCTTTAACATTAGTAATTATTTTTGCATCCGCATCCCATTTGTTATTGTTTAATTTCATTATTTGACTTATTGTAGCTGCATCTGATTTTGCAGTTCCCTCCTTAACGTTAGTTAACACTTTATTTTTGCAATCAATTGACTTAATATCATGTGTAATACAATGATCTGTAACATATTGAAGGTTTACCGCATCTTTCATATCTTTAGGGTCTCCAATATCGTGTATTACAAAGTTGTAAAAGGAAAATTTATCTGTTTTTTCAGGTATGACTGAATGTAAATACTTTTTGGTAACTGAATCTTGATCATTAACAGGATCTGCTATATTGGCTATTCTAAGATCTTTTGCATCATATGCTTTATTATTACTTTTAGGATCATATCTTAAGGTTTGGTTTATGTACCACATTAAATATTCTTTATTTACCGAATCATTCTTATCTATTGGTTTTGGAAGATTTGCAATTCTATAAAAATTAGCGTTATACACTTCATTTTGAAGCTTTAAGCTAGGTAATGTTTCACTTTTTAAAGTTTTGAAATTTACTGCATCATTATCATCTTTTGGATCATTTACAAACTTTAAACGTTTGTTACTTATATCATAATCTCCATCGGATGTTAGTGGTAAACCACCTCTTTTTCCATAAGATCCTGATTTGCTTCCAGTTTCGGAATACCGTCCAAACTTATCCACACTCATGGTTATACTGAATGTTTAATCGGTTATGCTTGTATTCTATATACTCATATTTTTATGCAATTACTCCTCGATTTCGCAATTCGCCGACCAAAGCTACCCATTCATTTTCTAAACCACTATGTCCGGCTTGTTTAGCTTCATATATCAACTTCATTCTGTCAACCAATTTGTTTATATCGTTGTAGTATATTATATTAGTATCATACAAGTTTTTTAATAATCCTTTTCCTGATAAACTTGATTGATTTGTTTTTCTTCTTTTATGTAAAATATTTATTTCAGCAGAAGATAATGATTTTCTTTTTATGGGTTCCCTTCTTTTTGGTGGGAAAAGTTTAGCAATAATAGTTTTATATTTTTCTGATGCATTTCTATGAACATTAAAATTTTTAGAATAATTTTTCTTATGCGCATTTGTATCCTCCAATATTTGTTTAAAAATGTTTAAATCCTTTTTAGTATATTTATTAGGTTTCGGCTTAAAAATAAGTTCAAACAATCCTTTTGTACCCTTGTATTGTTTATTATTTATAATAATATTGTCATGTTCGTCTACATCAAGTTTGCTATCTCCAATCATTAGCCCATTTTCTTCTATTCTAGCACCAAAAGTATGATATTTTCGAGTTGGTTGTGCAGAATGTAACATTTTTAATACAAATTGTCTTGCAAGCGGCCCTTTATACGCGATATCCGAGCCCAATTTGCTCAAGTTGGATGGATTAATAGGCTCTTCTTCTTCTTGTTGTTCTTCGCTTGTAGAAAGACCTTCTTTTTCTGTTAAAACATCCGTTTCTTCACCTAGTTCGCTTTCTTCTTCAGTTGTTTCTCCTTGTTGTGTAAAACTTGTATCACTTTCATATTCTTCTTTTTGTTCAAATTTTGAAATGGGTAAAATAGCATCTCCGGAAAAATTAAATGTTGAATGTTTAACATTTTGTCCTAATTGTTTTAATGGCTCAGTAATAGGTTTAAATGTTGATTCCAGAAATTTCTCTCTTTCACTTATTCCTAATCTTAACGCTCTGTTTTTATGTCTAATAGAATCACTAAGTGATTTTATTTCTTTTAATAGCTTTTCCTGATTAACCATGTTTACACCATGAAGACTTGTACGATAATGTTGTTAATTAATGTATTAAAACAAATTTATCAAAACCTATGCGGTAACGACCATCTGTTATAGCTTTATCTTTCATAATTACCAAAAATCCATATTTTTCCGCCCAAGCTTTTCCACAAAGCTCTTTGAACTTATCAAATGACATATCAGCATTTACATGATCGTTGTATATATGTTTTAGGTTTGTATCGTCTTGTTTGAATAAAACTAAAATATTTGCATTGTCTCTAATTAGTTGTTTTGGAATTTTGCTATATGTTTGTCCGATATATATGCTATCAATATTATTATGTCTTCCCATGGCAAAATAGTTTCTAATAGTATCATGATTTTCACTAGATACATCATCAAATACAAATACAGAATACGGCTTAGCCTGGTCTGGTTGCATAACACTGTCACTAGCATTAAATTTGTAATAGTTAACATCGGGCACATCAGTCAGGATCTTTTCCAACAATTGATACTTTGGTTGATGTAAGGACTTTGAAAAAATATATAGGTTATTAAATCGCAATCCTTTTGTGTTTGTAATTAAGTTAAACACAACGTTAGTTTTGCCACAGTTTGAAGGACCGCTGACTATACATCGTACAGTGTTTGGAAATAAACTGCCGTGTTTACCATTGTTGATTTTAACGTTATCTACGGTTAAATCATCAATGTTATTAATATTAAATTTATCTTTATGGTGAACAATCTCCATCTTATTCAAAGGCAGAAGAGTAAATAAGTTTATTTAAAACTAAATCAAATCTTTTATAGGTATCCACGAATCTTCAGTTTTATCAAACCCCAACCAACGTACTTTAACTTGGTCTTTTTTCCTTTGCAACACCTTTTCAACAAGATAAACATCGCCTACTGTTGACTTTAACAATTCATGTCCGTAAAAACCGCCTTGTAACAAATTTCCTTTGTTATCTTTTAAAATATAAGTTTCCGGTACAGTAGGTTGTACTTTATACACTGTAAAAACTTCATTTGTCCAATTGGGCAGGTATTTTTTAGTAAACACTCCTTTGTATTTACTAATTCGAACTTTATCATTTACATTAAATTTTCTTGGTTTTCTTTGTTCCGCTTTTGGCTGTGTATTTTTTTAATTCGTTGTAAAACTAGTTTAGCGTTTTTCTTATTCACTTTGTTAGGTGCCATACCGATAGTTCTATGAAACTTGTTGTTGTAATCGCTTATTAATTTTGGTAAGATATCAACCCATACGTAAGAACCTCTTTTCGAAAACATTTTATACATTGCACCTTTTAAGGTTCTATTAAATCTTTCAATTATAGCTGCCTTTTTCTCAGAATTTGTGGAATAATGATTTATGTTATATTTTTTCATTAACAAGGCAAAATGTTTATTAAAAAATTCTTTCCCATCATCAGTTTGTAAATGTTTAATTTTATTTTTATCTCTTTTTATAGCTACTTCCATAGCTTTTGTTATGCTGTTACCAGTTTTGTCTTTTAATGGCAAAGCATCTGCAACTTTAGTAAAACAATTAATAATCGTAAGTATGTATTTAAATCCTTTATTTATTTTACTATGCGGTTGCATTTCAATTAAATCTGCTTGATATAAATCATTTATTCCTTTTACAACAGTATTTCGTCGTGGAAACTTTATTCTTGCAGGTTTATGAAGTTCATTAACAATCTTTTCCTTTAAGTCTGTCATGATGATTTTACTAACAAAGTCAAGTTAGTATTGAGTGTTTCTTTTTCTGCATCCGCTTTTATAGTTCAAGGTCATTTCAACATATTTTAAAAAAAGGGGAAATCACAGCGAGCATGCTGTGATTTCCCCTTTTTTTTCTTTTTTTCTTTTTTTCTTTTTTTTATTTTTTTATTTTTTTTTCTTTTTTTCTTTTTTTCTTTTTCTTTTTACTCATTGATAGGATTGAGAGAGTAGTGGCCGAATGGTAGAGTGTGAATTTTGTCTGGAAGAATGTGTCGTTTGTCATCATTGGAGCAGAGTGCTTTTTTCACTTCTGTTACGCTGTACAGTTGATGGTTGAAACTTCTGATGGTGTTGAATTTTGCAGTTATAGTCGTTTCTTCAAATAAGCATTGCTTGTAGTGTTCAAAATTTACATTCTTCTTAAGATACAAACTTTTTACTCCCTTAGCTTTTTTAATAATATTGTTTTCTTCTTTATGCAATTGTAGTGAATACAATTTTGACATTAGTGCAATAAGTTCTTTCAGTAAAATTCCATTTGCTTCGTCTTTAAATTTTCCAAGTTTCTTTTTGTTCCGATCATTGTCATAATTTAAATGATCTTTTGGATAGTCACTAAAATCAAATTCATTTTTGTGAACAAATGTTCGAAGATCCAAATACATATCTTCAGTAAGAATCCAGTAGATGAAAGCGTCCGTGTCCATGTAGGCGATTCCGATGTTATCTCTACCGTAGAAGGCGACCATTTTGTTGTAGTGGAAATCGTACATGTGGGTTTTGGAAATATCCAAGATTGACATTCCAACGTACAACGGACGATCCATTTTCACACTTGTCTTCTTCATAGATACTGCCACAAGGTTTTCATTGATGATAACGGATGTTTCAAAGTTTGGTTTTTGTACAAGTTTTTCTAGTTTTATAGGATCTGTAATTAATTTAACATTTTTGTGTTTTCTTTTGTTTTCCAATGTTTTTCCAAATATCGCGTTATTCATTAATTTAAAAAAGTCCTTTTGAAATGTTGATGTTGCAGCTGCTCTTCTTCTGGTGTTTGAATCAATGTACGGTTTTAACCAGCAAGATTGGGAAAATTTTAAAACTCTATGAATTTTGGTTATACGTAAACCCAATTGGAGTGCTTGTTGAACAACCCAAAAGTGAGCTACGTATCTTTGTTTATTTTCAAGAGTCATCATTAATTTTGGATGTTTGCCAATTGGTGAAACTTCTGTTTTTGCAAGGAGCGGAAGATCGTAATGAAGATCATGCAAGTGTTCTGGATATTCAAAGTCACAGTCCAATATGTATCCGGTGTCTCCGTCTTTTGAAATTTGCGAAATATCACCAATAGAGTCTGGATTAACCCATTCAAAGTTTCCAAAAGGAAGTGGATTAGACATGGCCCATCCGTATAAATTGTTGGCATCGAAATATCCTAAGAACACTGATGGTTTTTCTTTATCGTAGTTTGGAAGATATTTGTTGTTAGCTTTAACATGTCTAGTAACACTTTGGGTCAATCCACCTCTAACGCCCGATTCGATCATCAACACCATGTCAATATCTGTTAATAATTGAAGGTTGCACTTTGTTTCTTTTAGCATAGCTTGCCAAGCTAGTCCTGGAGAAGTATAAGAATGAAGAGGGTCTAATCCGTAAGCTTCAAAGCAGGTGTTTCTAAATTCTTCCATCACATCGCAGAGAAGGGTCACATCAAGTTTTACATAAAAGTCAGAATAATCTCCCAGAGTGTTCATTTCCAATTCGTCCCAAACTCTGCATGCGTGTTGATAGTCTTCAGGTGAAATGTCCAAATCGGTAAGTTTACTTTTGAAAGCTTCTGGTGGAGGAAGTGACGTTTCTTGAAATTTATGTAGTCCATCGATGTAATCATACGGGAAAACTCCTTTCCGAAGAACCAAATCCATTTTTTCTGCAGGTACAATTTTGCTTGTTTCTATTAAATTTTGTCTTCTTAAATTTTCAGAAAGTTTCATAAGACTGGAAGGCATAAATCGAAAAGAATCAACAAATCTAAGTTTAATTTTGCCCACCTTTTTTGAAAAGCTTATAAATTTTTCCATAGTTTGTGCTATAACGTCTATTTCACCGTTGTCTCTTGCTAATTCAGGAATGATAAAATGTCCATCGTATCCGCTAAGATTGTGAAAAACGACGGGAATAAAAGATGGTAGTTTGTAGTTGATGTTACATCCGTTGCAAGCTGCACCTCTGTAGGCTCCTGTCAGATGGTCATGGTCGCGAACTTTAACTTTAGTTTCTGTAAATTGATTGTTACACAAATAGCATGTTGTTGTCGAATCATAAAGATAAATTTCTTCCGGTGTCATATGTGACATAGGAACCACATTGCTATACATTGCTTCCACTTTCCCAGCGATGTCGTATAAATCATCAACAAAGTATCGAGCTGCTTCTTCTCCACGATAGATCTTTGGTGTAGATGTCAAACCATATTCTTGAAGATGTTCTTCAGGCAGAGTGGATTTTACTATTAAACAGTAGCTGTTTGGTTTGTGAAGTTGATACTTTGTTCTGCTTGTAATTTCCTCTCCTTCTTCTTGTTCAAGTGGAAGCAATGAAGATTCAAAATCTGCATACACTACAACGGGGATTCTGTATTGTTGGATAACTTTATCAAATTTTACTTGTGATCTGCTAGGGTGTGGTAATTTAATTCTTACTTCATAGTTTCCATTGCATAATCTTTTATGTTCTGTTAACCATTCTGAACCTCCTCTTCTTAAAGGTTTGTTTACAAAACAGAAACATCTTTTACAAGTTGTTTTTGGTTGTTCACGTTTTGATAACTGTTTGCAAACTAGAGCTTCAAAATCTTTAATATATACATAATGTGAGATATCACCTTTAGTTATAAATAATAAATCAGTATGATCTCTGCGTTCGGTGGGTGTTATACGTAAGGGATAGACATTGTTGGATGAATCTAAGCCAAAGATGTTTACAGATGCAAAAGGATTTTTCTTTTCAAATTTTGATATGTCTTGAATTGAAACAGGATAAGTCATGCCTTGAAAGTTATACATATAGGAAACCTCATCGTATGCTCTACTCGGTCGTTCCACATGATCTTCTACATATTTTGCAAGCATTGCATACTTGAAACATTCAGCATTTTCATTTTGTACATTAACACAAGATTTGGTTACTCGAATCTTCCTTGGCAAAGCAATATAACTACTACCTCTCATTCCATATCCATGTTTATGAACTCTCACATCTAAGCTTGTTATACTTAACAAACTCCATCCAGAACCTCTTCCTTCATGTTCTTGTAATTTTGTTAAAAGTTCTTCAAAACAATCATCCACAATTGAGCTTATATCCGATGCAAACATGATGGTTTTGTTTTTAGTTAAAAATCCTCTTGGTGATGTTTCATTCTGAACATTTGTAAATACAGTATCTAATAATATTCCAAACTTTATAAAATTTAATCTTCTTAGTTCATTCTTCAATGTTTCTGTTACTAATGTTTTTGCTTTCAATATAAATTGTGCTAGTTGCAATTGAGCATTGTCAATCTTAAAATGAGTTACTACACTGCCTGGTAAAGCTCGGGCGTATAATTCCACATCCAAAGATGGTCCGGGTGCGTATTGAATAACACTTGGTCTTGAATTTAGTTGTTGTTGATGGGTAGCCAGCATTTGATCTAATTCTTCCAAATCTTCTTCTTCTGCATTGTTTCTTGTTTCGTTGTTATGGTACACTTCTTTGTGTATTTGTAGTAAGTTTTCATTTTCAAAAGATTCTTCACAACTGATGCAGTAATACATGACGTAGGTGTGCTCTCCACAAAAGTTGCAGTAATAATAAGAACCACTCTTAAACTACCCCTATTTATAGCACTACCCCCACCACTTTTTCTGTATTAAACACAAAAAGTGTTAATAACAGTTAAATTTCTTATATTTCAAAACTCCTAAGTGTCAAGGTCAAATAATGCAAGTTTAAAAAAACATCTAAGTGCCAAATAATGCAGGTATTAAAAAAATCTAAGTGTCAAGGTCAAATAATGAAAGTTTTAGAAAAAATCTAAGTCTCAAGGTCAAATAATGGAAGTTTTAAAAAAAATTCTAAGTCTCAAGGTCAAATAATGGAAGTTTTAAAAAAATCTAAGTGCCAACGTCAAATAATTTAAGTTCAAAATAATACATATATTATGCGTCGTAAGTGTGATCATCATTGCTGTTGTTTAAATATGTTATTTCCAAATCGTTATCGCTTTCATCTTCCTCCATGTCCGATACCGTAATATTAACCCTGACAATTAAACCACGCAGGAAATGGAAAGGTAGGTGGATTGCCATTGCGACCGACTATTATAGGAGGGCGCCTCTCCCACAATAGCCGAACGCAGTGTGTGCTTGACATAAGCCACCCCACACACCATGGCGAACATTACGTTACAGCATAACCCTCCACGTAAGCGGACCAGTTACACCTTCACCGTAATGCCAAAGAGAAACGTTGCGCGCTTGCTTATATCAGCGAGCTCGAGACTCGACCTCGCTAGCGAGCCTTGACTAGTAGGTCAACGTGTCGCTCTGCCGAGGCCGGTAGCCTTGGCCGGGTCGCTAGCCACCGCTCTCACAACTTCGTCTGGCCTACTTGGACCTGGTCACTACCTTGACTACAAGGTTGTTGTGTGCCTACTTGGACCTGGTCACTACCTTGACTACAAGGTTGTTGTGTCTGCTGCCTATAAGAACCCCATTCGCCCGCCTTGTGTTATTCTGCCACTCGCCACCATCGCTGTTACTATCCATTCCCACGTTTTTTCTATTTCATTATATCCATTTTATTATTTCCTTTATCTAATTATGGACTCCTCATCTGCCTCTTCATCCTGCCCTATTCTTCTGGGTCTGCTCAAGAAACCTCTGATGAAGCAAAATTCCATCCCGGTATCGATCAGCCTTTCTGCAATCAACGATTTTATTCCGCAAAAATCTTCTACTCCCGTCCTCTCCTCCTCCATTAACGAAATAATAGCTGATGCTGTTAATGAAGATCAACCCCAATTATTTCAGAATCCCACACCAGTTACAGAAACATCAACGCCGCAAATTGAAGAGATTCCGATCGCTCCAATTTGTGACGACATTTTAACTGAAGACTGGATGGAGTTGTGCGGACTGCACCCTTCTTCTACCCCCCAACAAATTCAACCCGCACCAATCAAAGAAACCCCCACCCCCCAAACAATTCATCCCGCACCAGTAAAGAACATCAGGCTAAAGGAATTAAAGAAAAACAAAAAATATAATCTGTACAGAATTGAAGAAAACAAAATTTATATCTACAACGAGGAGAGGACGAAAATTTATATCCTCACAACTCCAAAAACCAAACCACCACTTGTCCCGACAGATCCAAAATTTTTACTAGTAACAGCGGAGGGTGGAAAATTGAGAATAAATATATTAAATTAAACCTTATATTCCTTCCCCTTCTCAATCAAAGTCCACCCTGGTGGCAAAATCGGCCCTTCTAAGGGCCACCCTAAGACTTTCAAATTTAGGCTTAAGTTAGGGCCTCAACCCTTGGTGACTACAAGCGGTTCATATACCTCTAAGTCCCAAAGGTTGAGTCAATAGCGGGGGGCTTTCGCTAAAGCCTCAACCCTTGGTGACTAACAAGTGGTCTGTGTACCACTAAGGATGAAAATAATCTATTTACTGATGTTTTTCTAAGCGTATATATAGTCTTTTTTATTGAGTAGGTATTGTTTCAGATACTCCATTGCTCCATACAGACAGGTTTTCCTCAACTCTCTGGAGTCATATTGTTTATTTGTAACTTGCATGTCCGATGCCTATAGTTTTCAATTTGTCTCTCTGAATGTATGTTTTCTTAATCGTTTTAAAACTTCGTTCGACTCAAGGGATAAACTTCATGGCACGATTATGTAAATCTTAGTATAGCAATCAATTGAGCCAAGCCTCATAAAATACTCTAAGCTATTTTATAATTGCGCCCATTCAAAAAATTTAAATCCCTAATGTCACAAAACCCGCTTTATCGAAAATGCATAAAAAATAAAGAATGAAAAGACGAATAAAACGAAACGACAATTAAAATTGAGCTGTTTGTAGAAAATATTGTAATTTACTTTCCAATTAAAAAGTATTTCGCTTAAAAATGTGATTAATGGCTAAACCCTATTATGAAGGCGGTAGAAGCCGTTGCCCTTCTACGTAACATGATACCTCCACAAGGGCTGTTCACCTCACTTCCTCCCCCCCCCCCCCCCCAGTTCATCAGGTGAAGATACGGGCATGCCCTTTATTCCCTAACACGCAACCGTTATCAGATACTTACAATATTAGAACTAATTAATTTGTATTGTGAAGAACAGGTGGTGTCTGCCTGTACATTATTCCAGGTAAACACATACACACATACAGTACAACTTTGAACTGAGTAAGCTGAAATGTTGCCAAAATTTTAAAATCTGACCGACATAATAAAAATACCCATTCACGTTCTTAAAATCCCCTTGGGCTTCATCGTGGAGGCTTTATATGTAAATATTTTATACTGATTCCAGGGATTTTTAAGAATTTATTCACTATTGTGAACTTTCCAGTATTTATATAGCCGTTTAAAGAACAGTTAGCACAGACAGTAGCTTCTTGTATAAGATATTAAAGACTCATAAACTTTTTTGTGCTTGATATCGAACGACCATTATTGTTAATGTTTTACTTTTGTGAATAGAAATGTTTCTCTTCTTAATAAAAGGGTTTATTATAGACTTTCAGTTCAGCCACAGAGAAGAATCTAACAGAGGTCGCTTTTAAATGGGTCTTCTGTTGCGCCCAAGTGTTTACTAATTACAGTTAAATCCAGCTACAGTTAAATTACTAGTTACTAGTTACATCCAGTTACTAGCTACAGTTAAGTTTAATTAGAAGAGGGCAGCGACGGTGCTGCCCTCTCGCGGCGATAATGGTAAACTATTTTTTATAAGTCCTCGACACCAGCGCTCGACACCAGCTGAGCGCAACATTAGAAGCTACCTCTGTTTGATTCTCCTCTGTGGTTCAGCTTGTTGTACAATGCTAATTAATATAATGTCGTGCATTGGTGGGACTTTTTATAATACAAATAAAAAAACTAATAAAACTTCTTTTTTAAGGAATCTATCATTCGTTACAATCATGTCTACAATGAAGAAATATTATCGGTTTAGGTCTGATTCATCGATTTGGACGTTGTACTTTTTTTAGTGTGTTTCATTTATTTCTAACGTGGTCGTAATTATTTAAAAAATATATTTATTAGTCTTAATATTGTTAACTAGTGTCAATGCACTAAAAATTATCATTTGGTCTATTTCAGTACGTAATAAAGCTAACGACGCGACGGTCTTAATTGCAGGATCAGTCTTTAATACACATCTTTAAAACAATCTATAAAAGATTATCTTTTTTTGCACTTGAGTCTGACAACCCACGGCGCCAGGTGGGATGCCCCTGCCTCTTTTTGCGGCTCTGGTCCCACGCTGCCACGACAGGTGCTTTGTTTTAATTTTACTGACTTGACCCGGATTTTGTACAAGTATTTATATGAGCTCAACATGCAACGTCCGGCACAACATCTCTTGAAGAAGAGCTTAAGTAGGTCGGTGTAGAATAAATCGTTCAGGCTACATTGCCTCATTTCTAAATTTCTTAATAGATAATGACAAAGTTAATAAAAATACCGTATTTAACTATATACATCTAGCGTATGGACGAAAAAACAATACCCAAACATGCTTATATTGGCTATCAGAGCTTTTATAAACAAAGAGCTCGATTAAATTTGTATTTCTTGTTTACACTTATCAATACAGGCGTTGGTCAAGGATCATTTATGGGGAATAGTATTCAAGGACAAATAGTTGTTATATACCTTTATTAAAATTTACTAGTATAGTAAATCGGTAAAGGAACTATCGTTGCCAGGTTTATCATAAAACAAGACAAGGTCCTCTTGATCTGTACATATTATCCATCCCATATTAATATAAATTAAAATGCTTGTCTCTCTTTTGTTCCGGATAAACGCCAAAAAAAACTACTGAACCAACCGGGATGAAATTTTACACAAACCCGGGCAACTCATAGTGCGAAAAATGAGTTTACACACTAGTGTTATTTTTAAAGTAGTTAAAAATATTGTAAAGGATAGGTTGTAAAAAAATATACCAGCTCTGTTAAACCGTTAAACTATTTGAAACCTCACATGTGTAAGTAAGAAGCCCTCAAAGAATGTCCGATTTAAAATCTATGTATTGCTTCACTCACAGAAACCAAAGCAACACCGAAGATATCATATTTCTAGTAATATCTTCTCACTGCATTCCGAGTTACATAATTGTCTAGTCCCAGTGACACCGTCGACACCGTGGCTGCCCGGCTGCAGTAATCACATGATCGTGGTTCTGCTCACCCCACGGTCGCACACTCGGGTTTCTCCTGCGGTCTCCGTGGCTATCGATGCTGCGGTTTCTCAATTCTTCTCGCATTTCCTCGTCCCAGTCAGTTTAAGTGATTTGAAGTTCTATCCTACATGCAGGTAGGGTTCCTCCTAACCTCTTGGTGTAAAAATGGATTTTTTTGTTGTGAGTTGTATCTTAACCTCTTGTTGAGTGGGAGTGTAAAATTGGATGTTTTATTTTCTAGTTAGTATGCTCTTATTGGTTCTCAAATGTTCTCTTAGAGTAGTTTGTTGTGGAAGTACGATTCAAATGCTAGATACTCAAGTTGTGGTAGCAAACGTTTCGGCTTTGCAGGCTTTACGTACATTTAGAATGCACCTCAAGACTTTAGGGTTGTAAAAAATCCTCTGAACCCTTCTGTTGTGAGAAATGTAAATCCGTCCATGGACGAGCAATCGAACACAAAAGGAGTCATAAAGCTAATCATTTATTTCCTTTTTTCTTTGACAAGGACATTGACTTAATTACTTTCATGGACCCTTGGCATTTTACATTACATTACATTGCTTATAGTGGCGACCTACCCAGGTAGGTATTTTAAGCCAAGTACGAATAACAGATAAGTGAAATAATCTCAAAAAGTACCTAGCGGTTTGATAGACAATCAGAGGGACTTGTAAATCAGAACCCGTTAGGGCAGCTTGTACCAGACATTATCAGAACCTAGGTATCAAATCGTAAGAGATATATGCTCAAAGACACTTACACTTATCTTTGAACGTCCAACATTATGATCAGAACCTAGATATCAAATCGTAAGAGATGTATGCTCAAAGACACTTACACTTATCTTTGAACGTCCAACATTATGATCAGAACCTAGTTATCAAATCGTAAGAGATAAATGCTCCAAGACACTAACTTTTATCTTGTTTCCTCCGCTGCAATCTGCCCTTACACCGGTAATATTTGACACACACACATCAGATAGGCTTCACGTTCACTCCTCGCTCAGCAGTCTGCTTGACCAACAACCGGTGAGGTTCTGTAACTCACGGCCGTCGGCGCAGCTGGTAGGTCCAGATACCATCGGGGCTCGGCGACAAATAGCTCCGTGGAGTTACACGACGAAGCTAGTGAGTCACTGCGGCAGTGGCGATGCTATCGACTGAGGTTTTTACACCTCAACTGATGGCTCGGATCATCTTTCGATCTTTACCGATCGAATAGATTTGATTACGTCAGAATTATTTCATAGGTAAGATTCGTTTTTGACTTGCCATCGTTTGTAGAACTGCCCCTGTGTCAACTGGTTGAACTGAGTACTTAAACTACTAATAAAATGTCTCCTCACAATGTAAGATGAGGAGATCGTAACTGAAATTGAGGATTGAGTTAAATACACTCACTTCCTTTATTTAGTTTTAGTTTTGCTCAGTCTGCCGATCTACGAGCCTCGACAACAACTAACTGTACCTTTGACGAACCAGTTTATTCATGGTTCACTGATTTGCCGCTATGCGTTAAACATTCTGCGACATAGGGGAGGCCTGGTTGGTTTATTGAGTAAATGATTGTATTTTTGAAATTTCCCATCATCTAGCCTTTTTCAGGTTCCATTATTTCTTATAGACTCTTTATGCATGAATCATTCAATATTTCGTTGTTTATTGGACTTAGTTTGTATTATCAAAGACATAATGTAGCCGTGTACTTGGAGTGAACCTAAGTAATATGCTTAGGTAAGTAGTTCATACCTCAATTTTATATCGATCGATCTACATGAAATATCTGTCACAGTATTCCATAACTACAAATAATGAATTTGCTCGATACAAAACATGTCTTTAAATAATAATGTGATGTTTGTGCAGAGGGTTCTTGTCAAATTATTGCTAACAGTTATGATTTATATGTTGTCCAAACGCCCAAAACTATAGATGTGAATTTTTTATTTTATGGATGTCAACTCAAGTCAATGGACCCAGAAATCGTTGAAAAAAATTCAAAAGTGCAGCTTCATGCCATTTAAATAACTTTGGTCCGAATTGTACTCAATGTGAAATTTGTTTACTGCTTTTAATGCGGTAATCTAAGAGGCTTTAACGAAGGAAAACATGATAGTCGTCTAGAAACTACAATAACACCAACTAAATTATCTTGCATGTGAATTGCAAACTTTCCATCAATCTTCAGATGGATTAAGATGGAACTAGGAACTTCCCTGCGAACCTCCTCAACTACACTCCATTAACTCGAGTATTCACGCTCTTAGAATGCCCCAGCATTGTCAGGGCACCTGGCTACTGAAAGACCCTGTGGAAGAAGTGAATATGATAGAGCCGGCAGCTTTGTTGTCATTGTCGTGAGATATACCGAAGTGGCAGATGTACCACTCGGACCTTTAGAGATCAGTCTTGGCAATGATTTATTGACATGAACTTCACATTGACGCTAACGACAGTAGTTATGGTCAGTCGTACTGGCGAGTGGCAAAAGGTGGAAACTATCTAAAGATCGACTGCTAAAACTCATGATTTTTTGGAACTGACAAAACTCATGATTTTTTGGAACTGACAAAACTTATGTTTTTTAAGGTCTGATAATACTATGGATTTGTGCTGCAATATTATACCGAAAGTTATCTGCACAATACTTATCGTAATATTGAGTATCACCTCCTGTTATAAGAATATTACAACCTCGTCCCAGAATTGCGAGAGCTTTTATCGTTACATTTCCTTTAAGTTTTTCATAGATCGTAGTGTCACCTTACCTTGTCTATAGAGTTAATATTTATTGCAGGTATAAACTTGCAGCAGAAACCTTCATACTCTAAATTCGTCTTTACTTACATATGTACTCGTATGATTGACTATCTACACAACATACATTTATAAGCTAATTACGGATACAGCGCAAGAGCACACTCACTCACCCGCCAACCGGCAGACTAGAGTCAACTATTTCTTGTTTGTCTACAACATGGAAAAATAATATTCTTAAATTTTTTGCCTACTCAAATTTTATATGTCACGTGTTTCCGTCTTTTACTTTTAGCTGTAAAACTTTACTAAATAAGATTGCTCGTTCAATTAAAGCATGTTTTTTTCATTTAATCAATTTTTACTCCAAAATCCTCAGACACGATTACGGATAAATATAATACCGGAACATAAAAGTCAATTATGTTTGACATGAAACATTGGTCCTAACCATAAATAAGGCTATGTTTATTACAAACATCGTTCGTATAGAGTTCCGTTCAAGACCAGATTTGGAATAATACTTCTTAATTTAAACTTTTTCCCAAGCCTGAAGAAATGTCTCGTTATAATATCAACATTATTTTAAGATTTTCATTCTTTAAACTTTCCTTTTCCGCCTTTTAAACTCAGTTGTATTACCCTTCAGCGTAAATGTTACAGAATACGTTACACAGTTTCGTGAAATAACTTGTTTCTCCCGTAATTCTTGATTGCTTAAAATAACTCAGGTTAATTTTCCCACCCCGCGACCAGTAATGATGCATAATGAAATCTCCTTGTATCCCGTAATTACCTACATTACAATTCGGGGTTTTGGGGTCAGACCGCGTGTTTTGAGAAGCTGTACTCACGTGTGTTTGCCCCCAGACATCCAACCGGGAGATAGAAAGCGGGAGTGGGCAAGAAATCATCTCATTATTTTCGACCTCTGCTTTTCAAATACCGTCAGGCTAATACTCAATTTTCTTTAAATGCCCATTTAAATCATTCTCGGTTGTTTTCATCTTTTAATATTTCTACATGTTCAAAGGGTTTAGGTTGGTACAGTACCAGATCAAACTATTTTGCCTCCGTCTTGTTTCCCAACTAAATTCGATGAAATTTTTCTTTAAAGAAGAAGTTGTGGAAACTGTTTGGAAAATTGAAACATACTCTAAATGCGTTTCTTTAATAAAATCACCATTTTGTCCGTGCTGAATATGAACTAATTTATATTAATTTGTGATGTAGCATTGATGTTTAATTTATTAAATTAAAAATTAAATTATTCATTTAAAGATTTGAAAATTATTTGCATATGTATGCTCTATGAATTAAGGCCATAAAAGTGCATGTCAATAGTTATACAATGGTTAATTTTGTATCGAAAACTAATTCTTCAAATGATTTCCTTTTATATTAGATTATATGTAGTGTATCGAAAAGAGAGCCTGTAAAATTTGGAATTAAAATAAATCATTCTGGTAGATAAATGTCTAGATTAGTAATTAATCGATTAAAACTTCTTATTTACGATATTAAGTTAATTTTCAAAGTTGACAATTTTATTTTAATTAGGCTGTACATCTCTTAAAACCCCACTTGAACTATAATTGACAATATTTTTTTGTTTCAGGTAAATAATGATGAGTCTTTCCTGGTGTGCAAAAGTGAGTATAAATTATCACATATAGGCTACGTTCAAGAACTTCTATGGATCATTAATTAGCTGTGATTCTTTCATTAATTAAATATTTAATGCTACAATGTATAATTGTGAGGCCTATGTTTAACAATTATTTAGTCAGGTCAGTGTTTATATCGAAATTGGTTTGTATTAATCAAAATTAAAACTCGTAGCTAAAAAGTGTTAAAATGCATTAAAGCAGTATTATCTTTAAAAAACAAAATAAATATCGGAAAAATAGGATTGACATGCCCCAATGCTCCTAACGGTTTATAACAATTATATTGTTTCCCATAACTGTCGCAGAATAGGATTGATTTAATGCTAATTAGTCCCTCATGGTTTATTGTTCATATACGATCAATTAATATATTTATGAGTTTAATTCAAAATATTTGTATTTCACTGTGTTCAGTATTTTTTCAACTTGATTGTCATTGGTAATTTTAAACAAGAGTTCTCATTTTCCAAAAGTTTTTCCGAGTTCCAATATAATATACTCCTATAAAACTTATACTTCTCAAAATCGAAATCAGAATGTTATATTGTTGATTTTTTTAAATGCATAATAATAGAATTAAAAACGTCAGAATAAAATAAAATGTTTCTACATATAACTATTAAAACATATAAGTTAATCATTAAAGATAATACAGAGATTTTCTTCATTATGATCGAGTTATTTAGGTAATTGGAAAATGCATAGAGTAACAAGCACGCTCCAAAAGGTGATTTATTAATAGACATTTGAATATTGATTCGAAGTTCACTGATTTAATTCTTACACTTAGGCTAAGTTAATCTTCTATTTCAATGGGATTGTAGGGTTTCTTACCTATTTTGGATACGTTTTAGTTTTAGTATATTATATAATAATTTCTGTCAGCAGTATTTAAATTTATGAAAAGTAAAGATGGAACGGATGATCTTGAAAACAAAGAGTATACTAAGTAATTGTAACGCAATATGTCAATGCTAAAAGATTTTTTGAGTGAAATAAAATTTGTTTTTAAAAAGCTCAGTCCAGCAGCTGACAGCACTTCTGTGTGCAAACTTGCGTAGGCTGAATTTTATTGCTGGACCTGTTAGTTTATTACATGGGAAGATTAAAAAACTTGGGTGGACATCTCCTACCCCCCAGGTTTTCCCAGGATGACGTTTTCAAAATGGCCGCCAATTATCTGTTTTTCACCATTAAATTTATAAAAATCATGACCATCGCCCAATCTGTGGATTTAACATAACAAGAATCGGTGAAAATTACCACTTAGTATATACCTAACGATTAAAATCTCGTTTTCAAAAGTTGCATCACTACATGTCCGCCATTTTGGAAATAATCCGCCATTTTGAATTTATGTAAGCTTTTAATTGGTCAATCATAGTGAGGCTCAAAACCAACGTAGGATCGTGATTTTTATTTTATTTTAAAGCCAATTAAATTTCCTACAAGAAAATTCCAGGTGGAATACAGCCAATCAGTATAACCAATATGTAATTTTAATGTAAAACAAGTCCCTAAAAAATTGACAATGTAATTTTCGTGTTTTACGGATTATTTTGCTAACAACGAAACCTACGCCTCCACTGAGGAAATAAAGGAACTGGAATGTACTAAACTAATCTCAAGGCATATGAATAACTATCTAAGACAAGATTTCATAATACATTCACCGCTTGTCGGTCTTTTTGGGAAATAATTCGCTATCTTGAATTTATACTAGTTTTCAATTGCCAAAGCGTTTTTCGGCTAACAGTTGCCGTAAACACTTATATTTTCATTTTATTTTACTCTTTGATAAAGTTCTTACGAGAAAATGTAAGGTGGAATGCATCAAATAAACATAAACAATACGAAATTGCAATGTAAAAGAAGTATTTTAATGATTTTCTAATAGTAGGGTAAAAAGCAGTCCATAAGATGTCTTCTTCGTGATTATGTAGGCTATGTTTTGCGACTGTTGGCAACCATTTTTTTGTTCCTTTTGACCTATTGAATGCAAACTGTGAGTTTGCCACCTTCAAATTTGGTGCGGGAACCAGGAATCCAAGATGGCGGACAAAATGGCTTATTAATGTTGTAGGCTTAGTTTTTTTACCTTTCCTTTGCTACATTTGATGACAATTGGGCTGTCTCAACAAAGAAAAGGTTGGGAGAGGGAAACACTTAATGTTGGTTACATTTTCACATCCGGTCGCCATATTGGATCCGCCATATTGGATATAAGTTATTTTTTTGAAATGTAAATATGTGGTTGTGACACATCATTTCAAACTGCTTTTTTGTGACAAACTCAACGCTGTTGTCCATTTTTCTAAATCTCTGTCCGTTCTCAAGTTGTTAGTAGATTATTTAATAAACTATTTTTATTTATTCTATTTCTTTTAGTCCGTTTGCCGAACGATATGACCTTGAATTAAGGTCCAACTCACACTTTGTGATCGATTCTCGTATTTTTTGATAAATTGAACAAGATTATGAGGGTTCCAGAGTGGCACCTATGGAAAATTTTGAATATCGATGGTCAAAGTTACAGTGCCGAAAATACAGAAACAAATATTGAACAAAATTTTATGTATGACATTCATAGGAATATTTTCCAAAATATCGATTTGAAAACACCGCCAATTGTTGCTGGATGGTAAATACTTAATTTAAAATGGCAAATAGCTTTTAGCAGCCATGCACGTTGGATCCACCATCTACTATATATTTCTCAAATACCACTCAGTTGGAATCATCGTACAGCCCAAACTACTTGACCTAGAACCTTGAAACTTTGCATGGATGTTCCTCTCAGGGCGTAGACATCCGCTAAGAACGGATTTTACAAAATTCTTAGTATAAAGGGGTTTTTGGCGAGGCCGAAGTTTTCAAATTTTCCCATTTAAAAGGTATGTTGGACGATTTTTGTTTACATTTTTAATGTTCATAAAACAATCAGCTGGGTAGTTAGCTTCGGAAATGTATACGTTGATACAGACGATAATAAATTGATTTCTTTGATCATGGCTTCATTGATTTTTGTTGATTTGTTTCAAGGACATAATTATGTACTATATAAAAGTTACATTTAGTTTAGATAAAATCCACCATTAATTAGTTAAGTGGGCACCATCTATATTTCGGTAGCGGGAGTTACGCAGTTTTAAACGTGAAGAGCATACTGCCTTTTGTGGCTGAGACTAAATCCCGGTAAGATGGAAAGAGAAAAGAACAGTGGTTTTTCAGTCACAAATAGAATGTGCTGAAATGATATGATTCTTTGATTTACTTATGTAAAAATTTATAAATTACACAAATCCCTGATTGTAAGTTATATTTATACTACCTTTTCTACTGTATTTTTGTCAAATACCACTGACCTATCCTATGTACAGCCAAAACTACTTAACCTAGAACCTTGAAAATTTGCATGAACGTTCCTTACAGAGTGTTGACATTCACCAAGAACGGATTTTTTTTAATTCGAGGTTTTTAGAGGTTTTTCGTGGAGCTGAAGCTTTGAAAATATGTCATGGAATATGTCCCATGTTAATGCCCATGTTAATGTAATGGATGATCTTTTGTTTAAATTTCCAATTTTATTCAATCAAGCATATTAGCTTCACAAACGGATACGTTGTTACAGCTGATTTATAATTTGATTCCTTTTATCATGGTTTTGTGGTTGTTTTGATGATTTTGTTAGGTTATTCGTACTATATAAAAGTTACATTTGGTTTAGTTTCTTACCTTATACGTTCAATCATAAGCTCATTATGTGGTACCATCTTTTTAGGCAGCGGGAGCTATAGTTATTTCCTTAAGCCGTCCTTCATGTTTATAATTACAATCATGCCAGTTACAATAATTTGGCCAATTCCTTTTTCATCTAATTCGACGGTGTCCCGGCTTTACACGGAAAAATAAATGCTGCAATCAGTTGTTGATCTTAAATTATTCCTACCCGTCCATATTTTAAGTTAAAAACTAAGTGAATCGAGTTTGAAATACTGCCCACAGATAGCACCATAACTGTTTCGAACATTCAGCCCTTTACTGTACTTAATTGATGCCCTACTAGGCAATCCAGGGACGTAATGGTAAATCTACAAGGAAGTACCTTAAAATCGACACATTTGGTGTTAAAATCGGTCCGGCCGTTTTCGAGTTAAAACGGTGAAAAGAAAACCTTCACTATCTACTGTGGTATCCTACATCCTACTGTGGTATCTACATTTTATCCTACATTCCGCCATAAAACAAACATATCTCTACATGACATATTCCTTGATATAAATATTTTCTATTCAGTCCTCTAGATTCTTCATATCAAGGTTAGACGATAATTTTTATCGTGAGCGAAGCCACGGGTTCTGCTAGTATTGGATATAACATATTTTTCTTAAATGTGAATGTGGTGTTACACATAAAAACAATGTTTTCACGCTGATTACAATGCCGCGATCTGTTTGAAAAAAGTATGTTTCGATCACAAGATATATAGAGCGTATTTTTTTGTGAACACTTTTGGGATCTCTTAAACTATAAGAGATACACGGAAGGTTAAAGTAGCTAAGTAATGCGTAATCTAAGAACAAGTAAAACGTTGGTGAGCAATAAAAAATATTCGAATAACTCGTTCTCCACGCTAGAAAAAGTATAGTTGCCCATAACTAAATTTGTACTAAATCGCTCACTTTTTAAGATACGAGGCTGTATGAGGGGTCAAATTTACATTAAATTTGTTTGACTTTTTTACGATACTATTTATGGTTTTTTAGAATAATGCCCAAGCAAACAATTTTAAATGCCCAACATGTAAAATTTAAATTTTCATCGGAAACATATTTTTCCCAGAACTATAAGATTTTTATTATCAAATGTGTTTGCAATCAAAGAAAATATTTTTTGTATAAATGATAATGGGTTATAATGTACTGGACTTTTCATTAAAATGAAAAATATGGAAAACCGCTGATTATTGCTAAACAGCTGATTGACTGAAAACAGCTCATTGGCAGCGAAAAGCTGTTTTTAGGGACAAATACTTTACGCACCTTCACTCAGAACAGCTGATTTGTTTGTAATTTAACTTTTACTATTAATCAGCTGTTTCTAACTAATCAGCTGATGACTTTAAATCAGCTTTTCCCTTTTCTTTATTTTTATCAGAAATTCAGTACATTATTATAACCCATAATCATGTACAATAATTAATAAACATAAATATAAAATTATTTTTAATATTTAATGGATTACTATATTGGATTCATAATAAAATTAAAGAAAAGGGGATTAGCTTATCCCCTAATTAGTTATCGGATAATTGACTAAAAACAACTGATTGACAGTTAAAAGGTAATTTACAATCAAATTAGCTGTTTTAAATGAAGATAAGTATTTGACCGTCAAATAGCTTTTTCGCTGCCAATGTGCTGTTTCCACTCAATCAGCTGCTTAGTACTAATCAGCTTTTTTCCATATTTTTAACTTTTATGGAAGTTCCAGTATATTCTAACCAATATGGCGGGTCCAAGATGGGGGCTGAAAACTATTATCCACTTTAATTAAGTATTTACCTTCCGGCAACTACTGGCGGTGTTTTCAAATCGATATTTTGGAAAATATTCATATGGATGTCATACATACAATTTTGTTCAATATTTGTTTCTTTATTTTCGGCACTGTAAACTTTGATCATCGTTATTCAAAATTTTCTATGTGGAACCCCTCATAATCTTGTTCAATTTATAAAATAGTACGAGAATCGATCACAAAGTGTGGGTTGGACCTGAATTCAAGGTCATATCGTTGGGCGACAGGACTAAAAGAAACAGAAAAAATAAGAATATAATTATTAAATAATTTACTAATAACCTGAGAACAGACAGAGATTTAGAAAAACGGATTACAGCGTTGAGTTTGTCACAAAAAAAGCAGTTTGAAATGATGTGTCACAACCCCATATTTACATTTCAAAAAAATAACTTATATCCAATATGGCGGATCCAATATGGCAACCGGATGTGAAAATGTAACCAACATTAAGTGTTTCCCCTCTCCGAACCTTTTCTTTGTTGAGACAGCCGAATTGTCATCAAATGTAGCAAAGGAAGGGTAAAAAAACTAAGCCTACAACATTAATAAGCCATTTTGTCCGCCATCTTGGATTCCTGGTTCCCGCACCAAATTTGAAGGTGGCAAACTCACAGTTTGCATTCAATAGGTCAAAAGGAACAAAAAAAAATGGTTGCCACCAGTCGCAAAACATAGCCTACATAATCACGAAGAAGACATCTTATGGCCTGCTTTTTACTCTACTATTAGAAAATCATTAAAATACTTCTTTTACATTGCAATTTCGTATTGTTTATGTTTATTTGATGCATTCCACCTTACATTTTCTCGTAAGAACTTTATCAAAGAGTAAAATAAAATGAAAATATAAGTGTTTACGGCAACTGTTAGCCGGAAAACGCTTTAAATTCAACTAGTATAAATTCAAAAAAGCGAATTATTTCCCAAAAAGACCGACAAGCGGCGAATGTATTATGAAATCTTGTCTTAGATAGTTATTCATATGCCTTGAGATTAGTTTAGTACATTCCAGTTCCTTTATTTCCTCAGTGGAGGCGTAGGTTTCGTTGTTAGCAAAATAATCCGTAAAACACGAAAATTACATTGTCAATTTTTTAGGGACTTGTTTTACATTAAAATTACATATTGGTTATACTGATTGGCTGTATTCCACCTGGAATTTTCTTGTAGGAAATTTAATTGGCTTTAAAATAAAATAAAAATCACGATCCTACGTTGGTTTTGAGCCTCACTATGATTGATCAATTAAAAGCTTACATAAGTTCAAAATGGCGGGTTATTTCCAAAATGGCGGACATGTAGTGATGCAACTTTTGAAAACGAGATTTTAATCGTTAGGTATATACTAAGTGGTAATTTTCACCGATTCTTGTTATGTTAAATCCACAGATTGGGCGATGGTCATGATTTTTATAAATTTAATGGTGAAAAACAGATAATTGGCGGCCATTTTGAAAACGTCATCCTGGGAAAACCTGGGGGGTAGGAGATGTCCACCCAAGTTTTTTAACCTTCCCATGTAATAAACTAACAGGTCCAGCAATAAGATTCAGCCTACGCAAGTTTGCACACAGAAGTGCTGTCAGCTGCAGGACTACAGGCAATAACTTAAAAGTTAAATGGAATAAAACTTTTATCGAATTGTTTAATTGAAAGTTCGCAATTTATTAATAACAATGCTTAACATTCTCTCACAGTGAAAAAAAATTTTATGATTTGGAATCAAATCCAGAAAAAGGTTCAATCCATCATTCGTTTGTAAAGATTTATCTAAAATTATACCAATATTTTTAGTACAGAATTGTATATTTTTACTAAAAGTAGGATTTATTTTACTCACTCAACTCGTAATTCTTTAGGAATTTACAATAGCAATGAATACTTTTTACTACAAAACTTAGATAAGTCAGTGAAAACCAGTGTGTTAAGAATCTGTTTTGAAAACCAAATATATCCCGATCTACAATATAATCAGCTTGATCAATTTAGTGGCTTTTTAAAATCTGTTAATACAAATCCCTCAAGTTTTTTATCGAATCTCTCCAAATCATATCATCCAAAATGCCTTTGTCGAGAACCGTAACTGTGTCATGGCGAAGCGTGGGCGAAGGCCTCTTGCATAATCTGTTGCGGATATCTGCCACAGGAGCAGATAACGCAGTCAAAACTTATCAGTAACTTTGATTGATAATCTGCCAACTCCTATTGAAATCCCTTTAATGCTCTTTTCTATTTTTAGGAGATCGTAATTTGTTATGATGAATTGCCTAAATTCGCGTTTCATGTTTAAAAATGTATAATTAGAACTAACCTAAAGCAATACGCTTAGAACGTATAAACAACGAAATGTTGAATACTAATATAAAATAACGTCAAATTAAATAAATCTTAATGACATTTGTTAAAGCTTTTAATTCAAGCATCACAATATAACATTTTTTGGGCGTTTTCGTTTCGAAATATTTTCATTGATGATCTTGACACCGACACCTATTTTGGCTTATTTCATCATAATGTGACAATAACAAACCTTTTAATATGAATGTCGCGTACTACTTACATTTTGTCAATTGTGCGATTTCACAATGAGAACTGCAAGCTGTATACCAAGGTTAGAAACTTATTTGAAAAAACTTCCTAAAACATTGTATCCACATTGCTTCTCAAACGATCTTCCGGCAGCTAAAGGGCATCAGCATATTGACCGCACATCTGCAAAATATGTAAAGCCCCTGAAGTATTGCAGGTGTTTTGGCATCTGCAGAAACGGAAATACCGCAGCAGTATGAAATACAACACTCCTTTCACATTATTTCATAATTTAAAGAGTTTTCTTCAAGAGTTGCAGGTGCAGGTCTTTATGTAAAGACACCTGCATAAAGACACCCGCAACTCTGTGCAATTTGTGCCTGGAAAAATTCTTAATTTAATCATGTTTCAATGACTATTTTCTTGAAGATAATTAGACCGATTTTTTCAAAAAACTTTTTTCAAAACTTTAAAAAAATCATGATAAATGTTTTGAAGCTTTGGTGTTAACAAACAAAACCATTTCTGAACCGGATTTTTGGGTGTGGGAAGAACAAGACATAAATTTGTAAATTAATAAAAATCACTAAATGATATAGTTTGTTGCCCCTCCAAACCAAAAAATCCAGTTCAAACCACTTTTGTTCGTTAACTTCCAAGCTTCAATATATTTCTCACGAGGTTTATAAAAGTATATAAATGATTAATTTCACGCTATAAATAATGCACAAAACAAATACCTCAAATATTTTCCAGTAGTGTTCGATTAGAAACGTAGAAACCCAAAGCCGGATCCTTGACTTAGTAAAAGGTAATACTTACGAATATAAGTATGTATATTACAATATATAAAGGGAAGGTCAAATGGACAGCAAATCTCTAAAACCATTAAACTTACTCAGCTAAGATTTGGCAGACGGCCTCCGCTTGGGTCCTAGTCCTAGAGTACTGAGAAACTTTTTTTACAAAATTCTCAAAAAGGCTAAGGGAAGCTTATTAGGTTGTCATGGCAACCTTAAGAAGTATGACAAATTAAATCCTAATCCAAGGAGGTTTTTCTGTTTTTCCACGGGTGAAACTGCTTGATCAGCTAGTTATTTATAATTATTATCAGCTAGTTATTTATCAGCTTGAGGTTTATTTATATTTAGCTCTTGGCGGAATGTGTCCTTAACAGTAAGAACGCGTGGTCTGGCGATCCCTGACCCAAGCAATAGGCACGGACGACTTGTGCACCTGTGCGTTATTACTATTTCGCCTGAGGCAATCTGCCGTGTGCACGACCTGGCGACTTTCTACTCTGTAGGCCTCTGGTGTTGAAATGTTTGGAAGTTTTGGACGGTTAATGGAAATTGAGAAACTCGTAGATTATACTTACTGGAATTCATATTATAGGCCTAAAATTGTTTATTTTAAAAGGTATATTATTTTTTTTAATTACTGCAAAGCATTATTTTAGTATGTTGTATAAGTAATCAATCGATATTTTTTTTTGTCTTCCTGGACTTCATTCTGTAGCATAGGTAAGGAATGTTATTTTATTCAATGTTTTTAACGGTAGCAGTAGTATTTAAACTATAATTAATGTTTTGTTTCCAACCGTACAAAGATACAAGAAGAATTTAGTTGAAAGGTAGAGGCAAGTTATGCCGTAGTAATATGATTAGATATACCTTTGAGGAATTAGAGACGGAGAAACCACAGTCTGAAGATTAGGCATCTAGAAGATAATCCTCAGCTACACAGAAACAATATCTGACTTTTGCTGCGAATTAATACAAGTTTTTTTTATTTCAAGTTTTGATTTGTGAACAAAATAATAAAATGTTTACCCATAACAATACATAAAGTATTGATATTCTCCTAGACACACCTAATATTTTCTTACTTCAACATTACCCTTGTTTTAAATTCACTCGACGTTAATAGGGGTTTCTATTGATGTAGTAATGCAGAAATATTAGGACGATTAAATTATGACGTTATGGAGATAATGGCCAAACTATTGGTCTAATTTTCATTAAAGACCTCAATTAATTACGATTTGTTTAAATACAATTTTTATGTTTCGCAGTGATCCCCAGAACATGTCGTCATTCCCTTGTTATTCTCACTCTTGACCGCAGCTAATTGCCTTTAATGGCTGTCATACTTTAATACAATCGCCAATGCATTGTAATTTAACTTGTCAACGGCAAATACATGATTGATTCATAAATTGTTATACATATGTTGTGTGAAAGCGCTTATCGTCTCAAATATTGTATTTGTCGATTCAATATTTTTCGGCGGTTTTCCATAATTTCCCGTTTTAATTTTGTCCAATACAGTATTGCCTGGTTCGACCTGTAACTTTCGATTTTCCTTTCACTTTGAATACGGGATTCAGATTCCCAAAAGTAACAACAGTGTTTTTTAACCAGTGATAGCAAATGTTTGCTATATCAACACACAATCAATCTACAGAACCTCACTAGATCTGTTAAACATTTTACAGGATTCCACAGATCATCTTTACTCCCTTAACCTATCCCCGGTCTAAACCTGAACTCGTGTCCGCAACGTTATCAATATAATCAGCGCTCCCATGGACCCAAAGATACCACTGATAACACTCGCGCCCCTGGGAGACATCCACAGCGTTGTAACAACCCACAACGCTGTCAAACAATATCCGATAACTAGTTGCAGCATCGTCTACTCTGCAGTAGGGACGTTTCGATACCGACTTCGATCCGATATTTCGTATCGGATCAGTATTGAAAGAAAAGTATCGACACCCCGATATTATCGGATCCAAAGTATCGATACCGTGAGTATCGGTATCGGATCAGAAGATGCTAGGGAAAAACTGATTTAATGAGTTCACATTAAATTAATTAGGTTTTAACTGTTGATACGGAATGTCAAAACAAAATAATGTTATTTAAATAAATGATAGACTAAACGTTTTAATTAATTCATTTTTTTAAGTTTAAAGTTTTAGTTGTACTTTTTTTAAAGCAAGTTGTACTTTTAAACTTGAATTTGCTAATTTATTTTACCTAACAAACTTTATAAAAATTCTTCCTTTGTGCATGAGATGTCTAATTACGATCTTACAACTTTTTCCTGATTACCGAAGATTGTCTATTGTCTATTAGTTTGTAAAGAAATTGGTAGGGTAACAAAAATAATATGAAAATCAATTATAAAACTGTATAATTTTACATTTAAATACCCCCGTTGCAGCAGACCTGCATACTCAGCGAATTTCAAATGCAAAACAACATATTTCAATCCAACATAGCGAGATTTGACATGTTTTTGTAGGCTCCATAAGAATAACATGGGGAATGAGTATGCAGGTGTGCTGCTACAGGTATATTAAAACTGGGTGGTTTTAATTCAATGTTTAGTAGATCTGGACTAGAAGAAGCTGTTTACCAAGTTTTATTGAGATATGTTGAGAAATAAGCAAGATATAGAATTTTACTTATTTCTCATAAGGTTAACATTGGGACAACGTGCTGTGTTTACCACTTTCAATATCTCGGTAACCAATGGACATTGAGCAGTGTTTCAAGATACTAAATTGTTCGTTTTTTTTAGCTGAATTCAATGGTGCCCACAAAAATTTGATAAATTTTATTTTTAGATGTAAAAAACTCGAAAAACCCATTTGGGGGGGGGGTTTATCCCCCTTTACCCCCCCTTCCGGTAGTCCGATCGGGCTGGTTCACGAACTCGTCCAATTGATTACCACTTTACATGACCGTACCAAATTTCATAAAGATCGGACCATTTTCTCGGCCGCTATCGTGCTAACAGACACACATACACACACACACACATATATATTCGAACGAATAGTGTTTTTTTGCTTCTGGGGACCCCAAAACGAAAAGTTATAGTGGTCCCGAGCTTAGGTCTTACCATGAGAACTACGGTAATAGCTTCTTCCCTATAGGGGAAATTCGCTAAAAATAATTGTAATAGAGTATAAATAAATAATAAAGTAATAAATAAAGTACTGGGACAAAAAACACGACGTGGATGATTACTTAAATTTCTAATTTTTTTTTGCCAGATTATCAATATATTTTTCCTCCCCTGACGCGTTTATTAATTTATATACGATACGACACTTTTGATCCGATACTCAAAACCTTCTTTCGATACCACAATAATATCGAGTGATTCGATACAATACCGATACCGTGAATATCGAAAGAAAAGTATCGATACGTACTAGTATCGGAAGTATCGAACCTACTCTGCAGATACTGATTGGCTCTAACGAACCGAGTAACTAATTGCCCATTGTATGACACCCGGTTAATTGATTTTGTATGATCGTCCTCACGGGTTAGTGTGGAGATTATTAGCACATAACCTGTTTATCGATGGCCTGCCGCGCTGCCGCGACCCAGTATTGCGTTAAATTAATAATCTATGTAAATTTATCGGTTTGATTCGTTAATGTTGGTGTTAAATCGGCATTTTTGTTATGATGGTTTGTTGAAAAAATATTTGCGGGAATTAATGATTTCAGAATCAGAAATTTTAGAACATTCAAATATTTTTGGGTTTTTTGGGACAAAACAATCATAACAAAAATGCCGATTTAACACCAACATTAGCGAATCAAACCGATAAATTTACATAGATTATTAATTTAACGCAATACTGGGTCGGTCAAGGCATCCCTTGGATTTCGGTCAAGGTTATTTTTTCTTCTAATATCTGATTTAAAGTCAATGATATTAGTTCATAACATCATTATTAGTTCATCTATAACATTTAGTAGGTTTATCGTATTTTGCAATAGTATTATAACGTTAAAAAAACCCAGTTAATTATAAATAATATCAATATAAAACAGTAATACAATGTTCAAAAGTATTCTGACCTTTATGAGTGTACAAGACTATACAACGGTGACACGTGTATTGTTTTAAATTTCTCGGAATTTAGATCATACAACCAAGGAGGTTTTTAGTTTTAGTGTTACATTCACCATCAGAGCAACATTTAAATAATTTTAATTAGATGTCAAATACAAGTGTCAATTCAACTTTACGACAACTGGAAGTTTTAGTAAACTTCCTGACAAAAAGACAGATTTTTAATTTGTTTACACCGAAATAATTTAACTTTTAATCAAATAAAACAATTAATATAAGAGGTTTTTAAGTTATTAGGTCACTGCTTCCTCCTTGTCTTAGGATTTACGTTATTTGTGAGTTGTTTCCTTCTTTTGCTTTATACTTATTTTTGCCGTAAAATTTAATATTTTTACGTCATAAAATGAATTGAAATCAGAGATAATCCCATCCTTTGGCAATGTCACTTATTACACATGTTAGTTTTCATCCAGCTGTTTAAGTTTTAATTTAATCCTCCATTATACCTACTCTAAATAAATAATTAGAAATTTCACAGTAAACTGGAATTGAAATTCAGGTTTACAGAAGTATTCATCCGTCGAATGACTGCAGATTATGCTTAATTAACATTACATAAAAGTTTTAATTGCGTCAGCTTTGATCATCAAACCTCTCAGTTTTGTTTGCAATATCTCCTCAAAATGCACTTCATTTTAGCAAAACCTTATTTATGAGCCATTAATAATTTACGGGTTGATACGCTTTAAAGTATAATGTTTTGGAAATGCTCTATCAATAAATTATGATTTTCTAATTTATTTATTTCAAATACTACAAACTAGACTGGTGCAATTACATTGTAGCATATATAACTAATAAATATAAATTATTGCAGCATACAAATGAGACGTGTACGAAATTATAATACAATCTACAGCACCGCTAATCATTCATTATAAAACTGACGGGAAAATTAATCGAGAAAAATTACTAATATTTAAGTAAGATGACATTCTGTGTTCAACAGCATTATTTTTTGCAGAAATGCAACGATTTCAATACATCTCTGATGTAAATGAAACAGTACTTTTAAGTCTAGTGCTAATGGTACAAACGTCACCTCATCCTCGTAACATATTTTTGAAATCGACCTAAAGAAATTTCCATGATATATTATTATTTAAAATAAAATAAATCCGGTATATGACATCGCTATATGAGTCGATCTAACAAAATGCTCTATCCTGAAAATATCACAAAATTAAAGAAAACTTTAAGAGTTTGTAAAGATTTCACTTAATTGGAGTAGAGTCCAGAACTGTATTTAGAATAATTAATTGTCTACCTCTAGTGTGCATAAGCTTTGTCCAGATAGCAATTACTTTACAATCATGTTTAAGAGTCAATCAATTGCGTAGAATACAATAAATTCAATCACCCATTTTGTAACTTTGATAATTTTAATTTTAAAAAATCTATTAATATTTTCTATGTAATTTTGTTTTTAAAATCAAATGAAATTTTTATATTTCTTATCTTAAATGTAAGCGGCATTTAGGAAAAAGTTATTAAATCCACTTCTGTGTTCCCAAAAATGTTTTTATAAATGGATTTTCATAATAATTTCCAGTACATTGTAAGTTTTTGAAAGCCACTACGCCACTACAATCTTTTAAATAGTGTTATGGTTATACATTAACCATCCAAATAATGATTTTTTAAACATTTTTTGGAAGCAATCAATTATTATAAAAACTGTTTTAGTAAAAAATCCTTTAATGTATTAAAATATATCTAAATAATCAGTTAGTTAGTTTTTTACGTCAATGCAAGTTTTCAAAATTAAAATGGCTCATCACATCAGCGTTATTAATCATAGTTTCATCACATGCATTACATGGGACGAAAAACTAGATTTAATCCTGGTAATCAGCTCTGCAAATCCTTTGTTAATTTTTCATTCTCATAATCCCGTTTGAAGTTACGGATTAAATCACATTTGTTAACAAAAAACAATATTGTAAGTAATCTTTGCTTTTTTGGGTGTGATTCATACCACAAATTTACTCATGTTATCAAATTGTTTTAAAACTTTTACTATTATTCCTTAATACACTAAGTAGGACTCAATGTGATTAAGATAACTCACTTGACAAAAAATATCAAATAAGCTTTTAAACACAGCATGTAAAAGATTTATAGATTTGGAAAATAACTCAGATATTTCACCACGTTTAAGGGAGTAACATTCATTTTATTTATAGATAGAGAACATTATTACAAAATATTTCAAAGCACATGTCGCATTAAAAAGGTGTGTAATATTAAAACTCTAAAAATACTCTATTTTACAGAATATCTTTGATCCGTCGCACGTAAAGACTACTGAAAAGACTCTTTTACATTCCGTAGCTTAGTGGATATTTGTCAAAAGGAGTCAAGTGCTCTCAATTTGAGATTATGACTGGAAGTGTCCAGATACGTTCGCCTTTATATTGTACGTGGTATATGTCGCAGTTTCTCATGTTTTTGACAATCACAAAGACTTCTCCGATGCAAACAGGCAATATAGATGGATTACATGTAGCTTTGAAGCCTCGCAGCTAATACTCTCTGTGTATAATACTTAAGCCCCTTCCACATAATCTGAAACAATCCAACGATAGACGCTACACAAGCGCTAATGGAGTGTTTGGGTTCCTTGGAGTAATTAACAGTTAATCTTTCTTTAGCCTACAAGTATTTCCCCTCGAACGTGACCGTTAGGAACACATCTACTTTGACTCATTAGCTCAATTTGTTTTTATTATTATATTTTAGAAGGAGGGAGATAACTTTGGTTTCTTGATTTATGCGCTCAAGAACTTGGTACAGCGACTGGTGTTTGGTACACTCGACTCTCGCCAACTGAATATGCCATCGGACAGGGGGCTTTTTCGAATTACGTGTGTAGGTCGACAGGCATGGTTAGAGAATTTTTTTTCTTAATATTTACTTATAGAGGTAAATTGAGCTAGGATATTTTCCGTTATACGTATAACACTGTTTCGGGTTTGTTTTCCAAGCTTGATTCTGGTAAGTTCGATTAGGTTAGGTTAGGTAACATAACCTAAACTAACCTAACCTAACCTAACCCAACCTTACCTAACCTAACCAACTGCAAGTGGGACCGCGCTAGACGGCCAGACGCTGGCTTATCACGGGCTGTGGCACTACTGCTACTAATTTTTGGCCTCTCTGGCCATGGCACGACTGCTCCTATCATTAGAGGGGATTAACGAGGGTCAACTTGCTTGGTTCAAAATGGCACTACTGCTCCTACCGCCCGGACAGGTAGTCGACGCCAGGTAGTCAGACAACGGGAAAACGGGAATTATATTGTCCCCGCGGACCCTCTGCTATGCTGCTTATTGAACTTGATCTTAGGAGATCTAACAAAATTAGGAAAGTTATTATACCTCTTGAGGAGCATGTTGGCGCTTGGCTGTTTACAATAAAAAGGTGTTTAAACTGGACGTTTTTGTTTTGAAGGACAGCAAATAGAATAATTAAATGTATTTGCATTTTTTCGAATTAATGTCTTTTTCCGATCCCCAAACCTAAAATTTCGGATTGAATATCCTTTTGTTTGTAATAGGGGTGTGCGAGTAGTGAAGTCGTCAAATTTTTTAAAATACTCGTGGGTTCCCGAGTTTTTTTTGAATCGAGTACTGTATTTTGAAGAGTATAAGTTAATAGTTATACTTTTGCATAATCATGATAATATATCAAAAATGATAATTATTAAAAAATAAGACAATTATATTTGAAAGACATTCGATACTATAAAAGTGTTCCTGAGTTAAAAGCAAGCCTATTTTCAAATTGAGTGGTAATAATTAAAACCTAGTTAAGTGGATATAAGCCGTTAAAGTTTGATTTTTAACACCCCGTGTTTTAACATTGTTTATATGGGGAAAAGTGGTCATCCATTACGAAAAAACTAATTTCTCAGTGATTCTTCATCCAATCTCAACAAACAAGATATCATGGAAAACTAGATAAAATGGACTTACTTTTATGTATCTTGCAATTATCTGTTTAAATTATCATTTTTCGTGAAATTTGGCATCAAAAAATTTAAATGGCCGTTGAAATATACAGGGTCATTGTTAATTGATGCCGTTGACTTTTAAAATTAGTTCTAGTAAATCAATAACGCCGGCTGTTCGTTAAATTATTACCTAATATTATTCTACGAATCTTCTATATATTAATACGCAAGCGGTTTTCTTTTCACAGTCCAACCGCAATAACGGCTGGGCGGATTTTAACGTTTGAGGTATCAAATTAAAGGGATTTTTATGTAGGTTTGCCAACAAGTCTCAGAATTTTAAAAAAGGGCGTAACTAAAGTACAGTAAAGGGCTGAAGTTTCGGAACAGTGGCGCTATTCATCGACATTTGAGCAAGTTCAGTTCACTTTGTTTACAATCTGAACATATGGTCAAGCTCTGAAATAGTTCTTCAGGTAAAGCAAAGACTGCAGCACTTATAATTGACTTTTTGCAAAGAGCAGTTTTTATTTTCACAGCTGCTTTGGCTTCTAGAACATGAAAACAAATTGTTTTCAACAGTTTCCTTACAAAAAGATTATTACGTAATTTAGGTTATGTTATGAAGTGTTTTCATAGGGATAAACATTGCAGTTCCCAGTTTTACAATGTAGTTTTCGATATCTCAATACATTTCAGCATAGTGTTTTTTAAAATTTTTTTAACTTGAGCCGATTTATTTTTGGATTTTGTGCAGTTGTAATGCCATTGATGGGAAGACAAACATTGACCGGTCGGAGGAGTCGGAGACAACACGATCGTAACTGCTAGCATCACCCTCCCGATGTTTGATGCTACTTTCAACGTCAGACTAATGAACTTAAAATGTTTCCATCGCGGTGGGTTGCATTTCAAGCATGAAAAAACTGGTAGAGATATTGCGTCATTTTCGTGTTGTTGCCACAAAGGAGAGGTTTCATATAAAGACAGCCGTTCCCTATAATTTATGTTTTGACGATAATAATAAATAAATGAGGTGCAGGGGCAGTCCCTAAACAAAGGTCACGGCGCCAGTGTTTGCTCTCGGCCAGCTACATGTTGCTATAAGCAGAGCTCGATCTTTTGCCGATATTAAAATTACATTTTAACACTTGAGAACATGGGAAAATGCAGGTGTATCTCAAAAAATTATTTACCAGAAACTCCCTTCGATAGATCAAATGAACTTTAAAAGTTTCAGTTACTTAACCATAGTTTTATCATTGAATTCAACCCTTTAATTAAACTTTAAAAGTATTTAAGGTAGGCTGTTTATTCCGTATGCTTCTACTATATGATTTATTTGCTCGATTTCGAGCTACGTGTTATCTAGTATGTCTTATTCTACGAAAATCGTTCGTTGCACGGGTGACATAAGACTTATATTCAAGTATTTTTCAAATTAATTAAACATTTAACGCAAGCCAAGTAAAAAATTCGCTCTTTGGTATCGTTTTTAGAGTACTGTAAATAAAACTGAAATTTTTAAGGGGGTGCTATACATATTCGCATCGATTCGCATTTTCTAGTTTCTAAGAGCCAAATGGCCGAGTGGACGTTGGTGTAAGCTATACATACACGTCACGTCACGTCACGTTGCGTCGCGTCCCAATTCGGCCGTGTATGCTCATCAGAGCATTCGAGTCGGGCCCAGACGTGACGTGACGTGTATGTATGTAGCCGGTTCCATTTGATTACACAGGTTTCATTCATTTTGAAAATGGACGCGACGTGACGTGTATGTATAGCAGCACCTTTAACAGATGAATTGAGAAAGAAGTTCAACCTCAGGTGTTAATGATCAATCTAGAGTGTAATTGAACTCTACGTTAATGGCGGAAGAAAAACAGTTTTCTTGCCGTGTGAGGTGAGGGTTTCCCGGGAGGTCAACAAACATTTTCAAATGCCCTCGGCATGCCTCGGCATTCCTAAGTGGACCTGGTGGAATGCACCGGTCCTCCCTCTGTAAGTGCAATTGATTGGTTTTGGACGTTTTTACTGGAAACAGTTTACTTACTTTGATTGACACATGTTCTTCGTATTAAAGAATAACTGTA
Organism: Flexamia atlantica; assembly: GCA_035578135.1. Taxonomy (NCBI): domain Eukaryota; kingdom Metazoa; phylum Arthropoda; class Insecta; order Hemiptera; family Cicadellidae; genus Flexamia; species Flexamia atlantica. The sequence goes on along the minus strand of JAQJVK010000038.1, from coordinate 1,973,633 downwards.
CCACAATTTGTTCCTAAGCACAATGGAGTTGGAAATCCTTTGCTTGCGGAAAAGTATTTCATGCTTTTAAGTGATCTATAGTAGTTCAAATTTAGACGCAAAATTCTCATGAGTCTTATGAGCTAATTTTCAGGAAGAAATAAGTCAGGAAATATTGATAAATTTATCCCTGAATCAATAATAAAATTTAAGGGTATTGCTTTAATTCTTTATTTAATAAGCCATGAAGAGCCTCCTGTACTACCCGCCATATAGTGTTTAAGTCCCTTAAGAAAAATGTTTTTTTCCTTGAACTATGCTTGGCTTTGAACTGAAATTACTTTTTTACCTTAAATTGTATGATATGTTATACTAGAGATCGCATATTGGTATAAATTCAATCAGAAAATATCTGGGTTTAGTTTTTGCTCATTGCCCAAATAAAACTCGTGACTGAATTTGTTTACATTTTGTTGTTATTCCGCAACCAACTTGACAACCCATAAAGCAATTGTTAATTTATAGGAGGCATAACAGTCAAGCAGAAGTGACGGGGAATTTAAATTCCCGATTTCCCTCGATGTACCGCGACTACCTGTCCGGGCGGTAGGAGCAGTAGTGCCATTTCGAACCAAGCGAGTTGACCCTAATTAATCCGCTCTAATTATCGGAGCAGTAGTGCCATGGACAGAGAGACCAAAAATTAGTAGCAGTCGTCCCGTTCCCTTATCACGTCTAGGCAAACATAACGGTAATTAAGATAACGAAACCCCAGGTAAAATATTCTTACAAGGAATTTCCATTTTAAATCGATTAATACAAATTATTTGACCAAGTTTATAGTGCTCGGTCAAAAATCAAGGTTGAAGGGGAAATTTGGAATAGTGGTATACGTATAACGGAAAAGATCCTTGAGCTAAAATGGTTGACTCCATGCACTGGGCCGTACAACAGGACTTTCTGACACGTAGCGACCTTAAGAACAAAGAATTTATACTTTTATAGAGGTCGCGTCTCGCCTTCGTGGAGTAAACATCAACATATAGAGGTAAACTTCGACTCATAGAGGTAAAGTACAAATTTAATTGACTTATCTATTTTGAGTTATAGAGGCAATATTTGGGTCGCTTAAACTTACAGAGTTAAAATGTAACCGAAACATGATCTCGAGGTGCATGATGCTGTTTTTATTTCGACTTAACGCGAGTTGTCAAAGATTTCGAGCTATCGTAATTTGAGCTGTCGAAAATTGACTGTACGTGGACCGTGTGTGCCGAGTGACCATATGGCGACAAGGGAAGAGATGGTCTCAGGAAGTATCATGGCATGACCTGCAATTGGAGTGGGTAATTCGAGTTGTCGGAGATTTCGAGCTATTGTGGATCGAGCTATGGAAAGTCCGATAGTCGACTGTACGTGGACCGTGTGTGCCTTGTGACCATATGGCGACGACGGAAGAGATGGTCTCAGGAAGTGTCATGGCATGACCTGCAATTAGAGTGGGGCACGAAACCAGCCAGCGGCGCCGCGCCGCTTGGTCCACTTGTATAAGTCGAGTCATATTACATGGTCTAGTCCGCTCGTTGGATTAAATTTAACTATTATATTGGTTTCACGGATGACCTAGGCCATGCAATTTGAGCCGAAAAATATTGACTGCTGTAGCCGCTGCTATTGATTGATTCAGTTTGTTGTTTTTAAATCAGACTTCTTTAAAATAATAAAGTAGAACAAAATTATCGAATTCATAATTAAATTTTAATAATAAATTTAAATATAGGGAAAGGTGGCCTTGAAGACCAGCGCATGAATTCAAATGTTAGTTGCCTGTGATGTAAAATATTAAATTTTAATATAATTTTGAACCGAATATTTATTTACTTTATTATTAAATATCTCTAAAATTAAATGTGGTCAGATTTTTTTAATAAAATTAAAATTACAGCTTTATTTATTTCAATCAGTACAGAATATTATGAAGTATTTTTTCTCAAATTTCTCAAATTTGATTGTTGTGTAAACTAATGTGAAATAAGTAATTTGATTGTTAATATACCTACCGAATATTTTAGGTACAGGCTAATGATTTGTTAAAATTCAAATCAATGTCATCGAAAAATTACCCAAGATAAATAGTTTGGAAACATTAACGAATCATTTCATAAAATATTTGTCTATAATTTTGAGTGACCTTCAATTATAATAGTATATTTCATTACAAGGACCTAAAGTGACGCTTTTCGTACAAGGTCAAGTTTTACAACCGAGGCTGTAAGCCTAGGTTGAAAAATGACCGAGTAACGAAAAGCAGTTTTAAAGTGCAAGTTTAATTGACTTATATACTGACCTTCGAGTTATAGAGGCAAGATTTGGGGGATATTTGGGTTAAAAGCAGCACGTGTGGTGAACTATATTTTTCGTTATATTGCTCAATACAATACGTAAACTACTTAAGAAAACCAAAATTTTACAGCTTGTTTACCTTTAAAGATGCCGTAAAAAGATGCCACCGTCTTGTTCTTGCTATTTGAAGCAATCAGCTGATTGTCTGTTTCATTTGTGTTAGGGTAGACTGACAACAATGAACAACTATCGACGTATCGAACGCATGTAATAATCGATTGGTGAAATGAGCGAGTTTCACAAATTGATTAAACTGACAACAATGAATGTTTCGATAATAACGATGAATGTTTCGATTATTTGTAATCGAATGAATGTTGTTCGATTATTACGACGTACTCGGCACTTTTTGACTTTTATAGTCCTAGGACTATAAAGAGTCAGCTGGTATCGGGTATCGAGTACATCGGCTTTTATTCCTAGGAATAAAAAGAGTGTATTTTAGACTTTAGAAAAACATGCATTAAAAACATCTGTTTTTGAAGCAGTATAACGAAAATATTTTTTAGCAGCTGATAGTCACCGACTTTCAGGATTCGGTGTGACAATTCCCACGGGCCGAACTCTCTGCAACACTCGGTACTGCTGATAACAATGCGTTTATAGTTCGAATCAAATAACTTGGCCCAGTAGTTCCCCGATCTTAAATTTAGTATCAGGTTTACGGACGGTCTGGGCTAAGTTACTTGAATTAGACTATTCTGGAAGCCGATCACAAAACGAAAAATATGATATCAACCAAAAAGAATCGTTTATCTACGACCATTGCAATAAGCACCAATTATGGTATTACAATAAACATTATAATGATATACATTAAAACACCAAAAACCAAGCAGTACTCTAATGACGACTTTAGAGTACTGGAGTCACTTTAGAGTACTGGTTCTAGACCAATGAGAGCTCGGCATTTGACGGAAGTAGTTTCATAATAACAATTACGCAATTCGCACATCAGCTGATTGTTGCATTACGATTGATGTTTGAGTTTACTTATCCCATCAGCTGATTGTTCCACAACGATTCATGGTTCAGTCTGCTTATTTGCCTAACCTCAAATTTTAGTTGACCTATTCCATCATTAGTAAAAGTCATGAGTTTTGTTTAACTTCGAGGGAAATTTTGTCGTATATTGTTGGTCGTAGATAAAATAGTGTATGCAACGATTGTATTATGCCTTTAAGCCACTCGTGAGATATTTAGAACACTCGCTTCGCTCGTGTTCTAACTTACATCTCACTCATGGCTTAAAGGCATTCATTATACAATCGTTGCATAAACTACTATTTGACTTTTCCTTATGTCAGTCAAGACGTTTTCTAAAATTACTTTTACAATGATTCATTGCTGAACTTTATCTTAAGAATCATGAATATTTAGTTTCATTATAAACAATGGTAAAACACATTAGTATTTTAAGAATAAACAGTTTTTGCGCATAGAGTTTTAATCCTTTGCTCCATTTCAACATATATTATGAATCACTTTTCAGAAAAATCCACGATTGATTTTGTAGAACATGAAAAAAATTCAATTTAAATTAAAAGGAATAAAATATACTCTTCAACACGAGAGGTAAAAATATAATTAACCACTTTTCATAATCAAACTGTGATCAATTGAATGAAAGCCGCTCACGCTCGGTTAAAATTCCACCAAAGTTTTAATTACCTCGTGGCTTTGATCTTTAATCGCAGCTTTGTGTTTCGAGGAATGTCTGTTTCAGTTTCAATTGACGGTTACTGGATTTTAATATCAACGAAAAATATTTATTTTGTAAATTATTTATAACAGTATCGTTTATATCTCTTGAACAAATCAAATACGATTATTTTTTTCTTTTTTATTGCTGTATAATCTTAGCGCAAGTTTAATGTATATTATAAGTGAATCGGTCCATGCAGAAAGGGCTTCAGTCACAAAAACATAATTTTCGGAAAACAAAAAAAAACTATCCGGTTCAAATACACACTGTTAAAAAATATGAAAAAAAAATATTTGGATTTATAGATAGTCCATATTCAATGATAGATATTAGTCACCTGTTATATGGTAAAAAAGTAAATGCATCTCAATGCTCAACTCAAAAAAAATTTAATGACTGAAGCCCTTTTTGCACAAAATTGTACATAAACCCCTTAATTTTATGTTTTTACTGTCAACATTTTTTAATTTGGTTCTATAATCATTAGACGCTTGTTATAGGGTAAAAACAACATGTACGTTAATGCTCAAGTCCAAATTTTTTTCACTGACATGCGCATTTTTCCCAAACATTTTATATTTACCCTTCATTTTATGTTTTTACTGTCTAAATTTATTTTTTTACTCAATATAAGTTATTTGTTATTGAGGCCAGTTAATTATTTCTTGATTAAATTCGGAATATTCACAGCTGAATTGACAATATTAACGATAGCTGATGCTATATTAACGATAGCTGATTCCCTGCAAAAAGGACTTCAGTCACCGACTGAAGACCTTTTTGCACTCGACTGAAGTCCTTTTTTGCACAGAGTCTGCAAAAATGCCTTACCGTTTAAAAGCATAAGGGGGCATGGGACTGAAGTCTTTCTTGCACCAAAACATCCGGCTACATTTACAGATACGGTTTCCATAGATAACTCAATTTCGAAAAAAATGACTGAAGCCCTTTCTGCATGGACCGATTCAAGTTTTATCGACCACGTGTCAATACCACGTCTTCTAATAAATTATAACTTTTGTAGGTGCCTAATATGCTACTATCTTAATCTTAATGAAACATTCGTAATCTATGACTAATTACGTTGTATGTTAGAGACTTTACATACAGCCGTGGAAGTGCTTACTAGGACAGCTTTTATGTTTACATACAAGCACGTACAAATAGATATTAGAAAGTGATTTGATAAATTGAAACCTAGTTTGAAGATAGAGTTACAAACCATGCCTGGATGTAATTTTTTAGGCCAAGTTTGGTTACAAAAAACCAAACCTAGTTTTTAGGCCTAGTTTCTAAAAACAAACTTTAGAATTTAATTCAATTATTTCATTGCAACATAGCTGTTAAACATGTGCTTCTACATATAAGCACATGTAAAATTTCAGGTATGGTATCCTATTTAGTTTTATACTTTTCGATTTAAATTAATACTATGTATTTAAAAGGGTAACATTTTTGAGAATAACGGCATATAATGTGTACATTCTATTTCAACTCTTACTCTCCAGTTTAATGCATGTAATCCGTAAAGCGCCTTACATCCAACTAAATAAAGTGGAAATGCCTCGTTATTTCATCTAATTAATTAGCTTAAGTAATTAAAATCCCTTAATTACTTAAGTGGTTATTGACATTACAATTTTCGTTGTTGTCGCCTATTTACAAATTTCAGTTTCTCTTGCATTGTTTACATCGTCGCTGAACAAACAGGAAAACACCCATAATTTTATAGACCTCTGACTACTGTAATATTTTTGTTAAAAATATTATATTTGTTTACTTGAATGTTAAATACGTAAAAGTTAAGATTACTTTGTTGAAATTGTTATTTTTTTAAGTATATTTGTTTGATATATGATTCTAAAGCTTGAGTTCCTTAATTTTTTGTTAAATTAAATAACTTTACCAATTGTTGTTTTTTTCACTATAGAGTACAATTCTGTCATTAAACTACAATTTTAATCACAACACCAATGTGATGGATGAAAAAAGTGTATAATACATGAATGAAAGATCTTTACAATTATTATATATCAACGGTTATCTTACTTGGTAACAGTGTTAATCGCCTAATCAAAAGTCGTGATGGACTAGTTACATGTGGTACAAGTTTAAGCTTGTTGTTACAAACACGGTAGATTGGATCCGTAAACCTGATCGGATTGCACTGAACCAATTAACCGAACATCATACTGCACTTTCGGCGAATGGCCAATTAGTTTGAACCAATTATCAATTGCGGAATGTCATTTGCATAAACATTACTGCTGCACTGTTGAAACGAGATCAGGTGCGTGAACACGCAGTTGGTTGTATCACTATCGAAGTTAGACATTATTATCTTTTATTTTCAATCCATCGGGTGATATAAAACTGGTTATAAAAAAGAAATAGTTTAATAAAAACTATATACAAAATTTTAAAGTAAATAAATCCTTTAGAATGATTTTTTGTTTAGAATAATTTTAATAAAATAGCTAAAGATATTTTGTTTACGATTAAAGAATATTTTGATCGACATAAAAAAATCTAAGGGAAAAAAGTTTGCACTGGGCGTATTAAAACAAATTTTTAAATTAAATATACACTACACCTTTAAAATTTCTGTATTACGAATTTGTTGATGAGCTTTTGAACTCGTTTTCATATCGAACTAATGTGATTAAAATTACATAATTTACAATTAAGCAATAAAGTGTCGTGAGAGTGGTATTATATTCCGTATACCACTATAGGCTTACCATAAATTTTCAGATCCTACACCGGACACCCAAAGAAAGGAGGGGGGGGGGGGGGGGGAAGAGGGGGACAAGGGAAATGAAATGGTACGGTAAAGTTTGGTCTGGTGTATTTCTAAGGGTCTCGGCAGACAGACTATTTTGCTACCGTTTTTGCGTGGCATTATCGTTCCTTGAATACTGATTGGCTAAAAAAACAACGATGTAAGCCTTGTGACCAAGCAGAAGACGCCGTTGAGCAGGTGTATCGCAGTGAATCAGCCTGTCGCCGATCAAGACCTTTTTAATGGTAGCCTATACCTGGTGAAGCCATAAAATATCCCTTCGTTTCGTTTAAAATTACTTTTGTTTTGTATAAACTGCTCCAAACTAATTACCAATTCGTTTTGTTTCGGGCGTTTTCCTCTCTTTTTCCACACATGCTAATTAAAACCCCGGACAAAATTCAACCCCAGACGTTTCCCCGGACGCAAGCCTGAAACCCGGACTGTCCGGTGAAATCCTTGACGTCTGGTAAGCCTACCTCTATAATATCTCGAAGTTAACTCAATGGACCTCTGTAAGTTGAAATTAACTAAAACTTACCGATATAATTCGAAATATGCCTAATTCGAACCAAACGTGACTCGATGAAAGGATTTTTTTATAAATAAATAACTTTGTAGTATAAATAATAAATAAAAATTAACAAATAATTTTTGTATAAATAAAAATTACAATACGTTAGATAGAGCCATTTTTCAATAATCATTAGAGTCGAATGAAGCAGTGGTAGGAAAGCCGACGATTAAAAACAGATTTTTGAGGAAAATAAACAATAGCCTCTAAGAATCGAGTCTTAAAAATTTCACTAGAAAAATGATCGTTACAAAAATCGATTCTTAAGGCAAAAAAAATATTAATGAGGAAAATAATAGACTCTTGAAAGAAATGAATTCTCGAGGAAAATAATCGGTTATCCGATTGTAGCATATGAATCGAATCATCGCTTCTTTCGACCCAGACTATCGCAACAGCGGTGCCATTATGATGTGTCCAGCTCGGTTCCCAGGGGATCCGTCACGCCGGCGTAACCAATCATGTCACGTCCGTCTAACATCTCCAATCTCCGTCTGTTTAGAAAAGACTCGGAGGGACAAGTTTGAGTTACGGTCGGATTAAGTTATTTACCGGCGAAACATCGGTAAGTGGTCTGGTCCATTGTGGCGACGATGAGGAGACGGGAGACGGGGATGGGAGACGGGAGACAGGAGACAAGGAGCCGTGGGACGCGACGGAAGTGGTGCAAAAACTGGACCGTGTGGAGACCGGACCGGGCGCTGGAGCGGCGCTGAGGCGAATATTGGGGGAAAATAATCATCATTCATCAATCATCTTGAGGTTCCAAATTATCTTGTAGAAAAATTCGAATTCTTAAGTGCGTAAGAAACACCCGCTCTGGTTCGTTAACACTATGCATTCCCCGTCACAAAACCACAGTGTTTAATATATCTCTTTTCGTAACAGCCTGCCGTCTCTTTAACTCTTTGCCAAACGAAATCAAATCAATCGAAAATCGTTCCCGACTGATGGTGGCGTTGAAAGAGTATTATCATAATATAGAGGTAAACTTCGACTTCTAGAGGTAAATTTTGCGTTTCTTCGACTTTGAGAGGTATGGACGTAAAATTATTTCCATCAAAAAAAGTATATCTTTGTTGTTGTGTCTCTAACTTTATTCTTGCATGATGTTTGTCTCGAATTAGACAGGATTTACCTTGGGGTCAAATAATTGAGGATTATTTGGGGTCGAGGTATCGAGGATTTTGAGTTATTGAGGTTAAAGTAAATGAGAGTCGACTTAATACAAATTATTTTGACCATAACCAGGCCATGCTAACCATGAAATGAAGGACTTGCATCGAGTAGGAGTAATAAGCATTAAATTGCAAAACACAATGGGAATCGAAGAGGATATCGAGTAATTTTAACGATTATTTAATCAAGTTTTAAAGAAATCGAATCGAAATAAATCTATAGTTTTTCATCTAGTTCCGGGTTTTTTCACCACTGCAGTCGTTGTGGACGCTGGACGCCGGTCTAGTTTGTATGTGAGAGCAGTCTCTCGCTCATCTTTCACATCCGCTCGGTGTTGTTGCAGCAAGTTTTTCTGTGATTCTTTAATGCACCAAATGTCTAGAAAAGAACTAACATAAATTGAGGGATTTTGTATTCTGCACACTCACAATAACAGTAAATTATTAAGTCACTACTGGTTGTGCCAACACCAGGATAAATTTCAATGGGATACAGGTCGTCTTTTTTAGAATATCAATACCAATACAATTAGTAAATTGTGTAATGTGTAAAAAAGATGCAATTGTCAGGTTTATTCCTAGAACTGTGGTTTATACTTCTATGGTAGAACTAAAGCATTATATTTATATTCAAATTAGCACAGGAAGACGAATGGTTGAGACACTTCAGTCAGTTAAAGATGACTAGCAACGAATCATATATTTGTTCTGGTTTGTGCGCCCTTTCATGTTATGCAACTCAATATTTCAAGGAAAACACGAATGCAGTTACTTTCACAGTTCAAAAACAGTTTTTCCCGAACGAATTAAATTTGAACTATAATACAATTTTTAATCATTAACGAAACTGTAAATCAAGTCTGTTCAACATTTTTAGGAACTTTACCTATAAAAAATTGCTTCTCAATTCAGACCAAACAAATTATAGTTATAGATCGAGTTAAATAACGAGGCCCCAATCCGTCCTTAAGAATATAGTTAGTTTCACGATTGGGCCATGCTATTTGTGGCGACCCGTACAATATTATTTGCCCTCACAACGATGCTGATGATTTCACAACGAATTGCTGTAGTGAAATGCAAGTTGTGAATTGTTATTGAAGGTAGGCTACACTGGAGACTTCATATTCCCTATGGAACACCACTTATGATAGACAATAGACAAATTTCTTTATCAACATATTCTCCAAGAATAGTAATAGTGTCATAAATTCAGAATAAGATACATTGGTATGCTGTAAATTGAGTTATACAGTGCAGTGGTAAAATTAGTTAAATTAACAGAAATAACAGATTAAAAACAGTATTGATAAAACTCAATAAAATATATTTAGTCAGGATGAGAAAATGACAGAAAATCAAATTAATAAAACTCATCAAGAACAACGGTTAGTTTTATATTTAAAAATGATAACCATATAAAACAGAAAATGTAAAGGTTGTTTAATAGTTAGAAGGAGTAAAGTTACAATTTAAAGTTATTTTTGCATTTGAAAATAGACAAAATAAGGAATTCAGATTAAAGAAATTGTGATATTATGACTGAAAAACCTGTCTCCAATTTGCAAATTCATCCACAATGTAGCAGGGTCGCTTTTGTAGCCACTTCACGATGTTTATTCTCATCTTTAGGTTGCAATCGGTGTTTTCCACCTCAGTGGGAAGGATGTTCAGGAACTTGGCTCCCAGATATGATAGTAATTCAGGGTATTTTTTTAACGCAACCCATTTTTAAGATTGAATATTGTACTTACAAAGATTAAATGAGTATTGTTTTGACAGTTTTAACATTTTATGCAACCTATTATTTATGTTTGATCACATTTAGCTTGTATTCGAACAATCCGCCATTGACATTTATACAAAGTTACGTTCTCTCGATCAAAATCTTGAACACATTTGCAAAGTACCTCATTAATTACTTGTATTAAATTTGTTTTGATTGTTTTGAGGTACTGAACATTCTGTGAATTGTTTTCGTAGGCCTTACTTTTTATGTATCCCCAAAGAAAATAATATAGTGGGGTAAAATCCGGGGATCTTGGGGGTAATAATCAATAATTCTTTACTAATAAAATAACGTTTTGGGTTGCGTTCTGTACAACTAGAGGATGCTCGAGAATTGAGTCCCCATCACCCACCTGTTCGCTGGAACTGACAAGTAAAGACAGCAGCTCCGAGATCGCCGCACGTTACTGAGACAAATCGACGGCAGGAGAGTCCTTTATTTCTCAGAGTAATGGGCCTTACTGTATTACTCTCTATTATTGTCCACCATTTCCGTTACGCAGTTACGAGCCATAACTCTGGTCATTAAGCCATAGTTTGCCGTCGCATTACAGCTTTGTCCGTCAGATTTATCGGTGAGTGTGATGTGTTGACTTTGAGAACTTGCGTTGACGTTGAGTGCCGTAAGGTTTATGGTTTATGGAGCTTGCAGACGTTGTTATTGTAAAAAGCACCTCCTTTTTATGATGAATTTCATAGGTAATGGTACGTTTTAATGAATTTGTGACTGTAGCATCAAGTGCACCTGTTTGTTATGATATATTTCTTGGATAACGGGACAATTTGTGAATAGTTATTTGAATGATATCAGGGATTGACTTCGAAACTATACTATATATAGTAAATCAACAAATTTTTATAGTAGATAATATGTGTTATCTGTTACAACCTAAAGTAAAAAATAAATACCCCCGTTGCAGCAGACCTGCATACTCAGCGAATTTCAAATGTCAAAACAATACTTCCATCCAATGTAGTGAGATAATGAATGTTTTCATAATCTCTATAAGAATAACATGGAGAATGAGTATGCAGGTTTGCTGCTACAGGCGTGTTAGATAGTTTAATTTCAATATTTAGTAGATCTTATCTAGAAGAAGCCATATACCAAGTTTTATCAAGATATGTTCAGAAATAATGAATGATATGGATTTTTTTTATTCCCCATAAGGATAACATGGGGAATGAGCATGCAGGTTTGCCGCCACAAAAATGGAAATTGCGGTGGTTTTAGACTAAAATACATTAAATCTCATCTAGATGAAGCCACAAACCAAGTTTTATTAAGATATGTTGAGAAATAAGCGAGATATAGAATTTTACTTATTCTCCATAAGGTTAACATTGGGACAACGTACTGTGTTTACCACCTTCAGTATCTCGGTAACCAATGGGCATAGAGCAATGGTTGAAAATATCAAATTGTTTGTTTTTTAGCCAAATTCAATGGTGCTAACCAAAATTGGACTATTTTTATTTTTCTATGTGAAAACCCCAAAAAACCCATTTTTGTGGGGGTTTATCCCCCTTTACCCCCCCTTCCAGTGGTCCGATCGGGCTGGTTTACGAACTCATCCGAATAATTACTACTTTACACCCCTGTGCCAAATTTCATTCCGATCGGACCATTTTTGCGAGCGCTATCGTGCTTACAGACACACACACACACACACATATTATATATATATATATATATATATATATATATATATATATATATATACTAGCAGTTACCCGTGGCTTTGCTCACGATAAAAACTGTAACTCCCGCTGCCTAAATGAAGATAGGGCCACATACTGAGTTTATGATTAAACAGATGAGGTACAAAAACGAATGACGACTTTAAGTTAACTAACTAAACTAAATTTAACTTTTATATATTTAACATAGTACATATCACCTAAAAAATCAACAAAACAACTACCATTATGAAAGTAACCAAATTATAAATCAGCTGTAAAATCGTATCCATATGTGAAGCTGAACCACCTGCTTGTTAAATGAACATTGAAAATTAAACAAAAGATCATCCATTCCACTTGCGTAGGAAAATTTATAAACTTCAACCCCACCAAAACCCTTAAAACTTTGAATTAAAAACCCCGTTCTTAGGGGATGTTTACGCCCTTAAGATCGTCCATGCAAAAGTCCAAGGTTCTAAGTCTTGTAGTTTGGGCTGAGCAATGATAGGTAAGTGGTATTGGACAAATATAAAGAAGATGGACTTTCATTAACCAGAAAGATGTTTTCAGGAATCCTCAAAGTCCGCAGGTCTGCTGCGACTGGAGTTATTCTATTGCTGCCCCCCGCAGGAAGTATTTCTATTTGGCCTTCCTGTACTATACATATGAGCAGATTCAGCGCCCCACCGATAAAGGCCTCAAGGGTGCAACTGCCCTGGGAAGGCTTATGCCCAATATCGTTGAATCTGCTCACATGCATGGTATACTGTATAGTGGCCCTTAAGCAGGAATATAAAATCTCCGTCGCAGCAGACCTTGCGTTCTTAGAGAATCCTAAAGCAGTTTTCTGTTTCATGAAAGTTTATGTACGTAAAACGTAGACATTGCCTTGATTTAATGTCAAAAAAATTCTAAGGTTTTTAGGGTCTATCTTGAACATAAAAATACCCCCGTTGCAGCAGACCTCCAGACTACGTGCAGGACCTTATTTCATTTCTTCCATAAGAATAAAATGGGGAATGAGTATGCAGGTCTATTGCAACAGTCATTCAAAAATTTGGTGGTTTTAAAACAATATCAGGTGAATCTGAACCAAAAAGACCACATACCAAGTTTTATCAAGATATGTTGAGTAATAACCGAGATATATAATGTTTCTATAGGGACAATGTACTGTGTTTTTAGCTTTAAATATAGTTTGAATAGTGTTTTTTGCTTCTGGGAGCTCCAAAATGAAAGGTTATCATGGTCTCGCGCTTAGGTCTTGCCGTGAGACCTATGGTAATAATTCCATCAATGAAATTTTCTAAAAGACAAAGGCAGAGTATTTTTTTTCTAATGATGTAGATAAAATAAATGGTTTAAATTAGCTCTTTCATTAACTGCTGTTACGGGGAAGAAAGGTCTTATAAGTATCTCTAGTCAGTGATTTATTTTATGTTCTATTCCTGACAGCTGGTTTGACATTCCACTAAATTTCTTGCATTTTACATCTGTTTAAATGTAAACATTTCACCAATTTGTATTATGCCATAAGGATAATATGGGATCTTTGAGAGGGTCCATGGCGGAGTGCGAGGGTCAGATCAGGATGAAAACCATTTAGTTTTCCTATTTAATGCCTAAAGAAACAGTGAACCAAATTTCAGCCTTCTGGGTTATTGGGAACTTGGAGAATTAGTGATGAGTGAGTGAGTGAATGAGTGAGTGAGTGAGGGCTTTGCCTTTTATAGGTATAGATATCTACAAATTTGAACGAATAGTGTTTTTTGCTTCTGGGGGCCCCAAATCAAAAAGTTATCATGGTCTCGGGCTTAGGTCTTACCATGAAACCTACGGTAATAGCTTCTTCCCTATAGGGGAAATTCGCTAAAATCATAATAATAGGTTTCTTGAATGTAGTTTTAGTTGGTATACCCTTTGACGTATAGTTACAACCGCTTTAAAACCTCTGATAATACGTCACTTTTCAATTACCAGGATTTAAACTAATGTAGAAAAAGGTAGTGATAATATTTAATAAACATTAACCACCTTTTTTGAAGAAAAATCTCACCACTTTTATGAATACATCAACAGCGTTATTTCTTTCTCACACGTAAACTTAAAACTTAGTATCACTTTGTCAGCGGGAAGGCTCAAGCCCAAGTATCAAGGGGTTCAAGTTTCTGCGTTACGGCCCCTGCTGCCGACATTGTTAAAGGGCGCGTTCACGGCAGTTTAGGATTACTAACAGGTGCTACACCACAGGATTCTCTAGGTTTCTTCTAAACACTATGTCAAAGAATAGGCAGAATTCTCGTCTAGAATAAATAAATTCCGTAGTCAATTTGTTCTAAAATAGCTGTATTTTGAGACATGACCTAAGCAATATAGTACACTGTTTTGATTAATGCATGTTTTTCCACTTTGATTTTTAAGCTTCGCTAAGAATTCAACACTAAGTAGTCCTTTGGAGTCTTGACAACTTTGAAAAGAGTTAAAATAAAAATCTGAACTTTTTATGCAATTTTCGTTTATTTATAATGCAGGTAAAGATAAACATCTTAAATAATACAGTAATTGAAAGATGATGTAATGTCTTTAATCCTCCCATACATTTATACAGTCTAATCAAGTAACGATTAAATTTTAACATGATGCATTCACCTTTATACAGCAGTCCGACCACAAGGATCAGAGTACACAATGGTATACAACAGCGTTTAAATAATTTAATTTACCTGTGTAAAACAATTACCAACGTATCAACTATATGTCTAGCCAATACGTATATCGCATTTACAAAGTGAGTCCATACAAAATGGCACACCACAGCAATATTAACTCTGTGTCTGTGATGCATCCAAAACTACGTGAAATGTTTCATTTGGGTTGTCGAAGTCATTTCTAGGTTTATGTTCCAGTACTTGCAGGAAGAGACGTTGATCATTTACCTGTAAAAACATAAAATATTATAATCCATATAACTCACATACTCAGTTAACCTTTCTTATAGCAAATATTTCATTGTTCATTTAGTAATGTCATATAGAACCTAGTTTTTTATCCCGGATTTGAGTTATTTTCTCTGTATTCACTACATAACACAAAAACAAATGTAATGTAATATAAATAGTTCCCTGAACCATAGTGGAGGTACACTGATCAGTATTTCTACATGTTTTAGGAGTTTATAACTAACACTTGTGTAAATAGTTTTAAATTAGGTAATTATTTTAATTAATACAGCATATGTATCTATATAAAACACAAAAGCTCACCAACGTTTAACAGTTTATACTCTTTTATAAACTTGAAATATTTTGTGAATTAATGCACAATGTTTAAAGTTTATTTTTTTACTTTTTCTTTGATAAATGTTATAAATACTATATAGTTCTGCTTTCAGTTTTAGATTTGAAGAGTCTACAATGTTATTTTTGTTGCAGGTATGCGTTTGGATGAAATATCTCATGTATTGTAAGTAGAAAACAAAATACAATGTAATATACTAACGATTGGGTTTCACTTGAGTTTTGCCTTGCATTCTACTTTTAATATATTAGATACTATAAAACCGATTCTTAGGTCTATTTTTTTTATTACTTGATAAATTAAGAACTTTATAGCTTGGTTTGGTTAAACACTTATGAGACCAAGAAATGCAACGCCTTTCATACTAAAATCCAGAATCTTCATGTTACTCAATATACGATATAGTCTGTCACTTGTTTTAACGATTATATTTCCCAATGTATCATGAGGCGACACCAGCCAGACCAAAGAAATATGCCCTTGTTGCACGAGGTTGCTGTAGGCTTTATTTTAGTTAGGCCCATGTGGTTTGTTGAACCTTTATCAGCCGTGTAAGCAACGTTAAGAAAACGTAAACTCGAGGTGAGAGCAAAGTATCCACGCGCACGAATACCTCAGAGAAACATTTGAAATTTGTTTTTAATGCCATTTCATTTGCCAAAATTCAAATCGAAAACTTCATACACTAATTGATGATTGTTTAATGTGCTTGGCTTTATCTATCTTCACTTTATTTTGACATTTCATTTCATAGCATGATTCAGATGACACCAGAACAAACTCTGTTGCAAAAGTGGTTGCGAAATATGGACAGACAAAACGAGATAGTGGATTTCCTCTTTCCACGTCACCCCCCGCTGTACCTTCCGATCCTGCCGTTGTATTTTATTACATAGTAACGGGATTTCGAAACCACCAAACTTTCACAAGTTCGCTGAAAACACATGAATTTCATTACACGCTGAATTCTCTTATTCCGATTTTTCCTTGTAAATCTGATGTTAGATATATCAAGAAAAGCTGTTATCATTCATATAATGAGTTTTAAGTTCAAATTTTACATCATACTACACAGAAACTTCTGTTTTCTGTGCCTTTCTCTGGCTGGAAAGTTACTCTTTGCCGATAATTACACGGTAAATTCACCGTGTAGTGCACAGTAAATTTACCGCGCACTAGGAAACGGAAACAACGGAAGTAAACAATCAAAACCATTAGCTCGAAAAAAAGATCAATTCTCGAGTACATCCCTAGTTTTTGCACAGAAAAATCCTCCTTTCTCTACGGTCATGGTCATGGTAACAGTCCCAGTGTCAGTGTCAGCGCCCACGCAGGCGCGGCTGGGGGGGACTTCCTGTCTCGCTGATGGTTTGCAAGCCTCTGATAGCGTCTCGTTCCCAGGAAGTTCGCCCACCTTGGCCTTCAATGTCGCTTTGCATTTCTAACAATGCAGTTCTGAGGTTTTCCCACTTTTAAGGGATTTATCTGTTGCCGAATCTGTTTACTTAACTTGTTATTATTTTTTTGTACTTTATCATATATTTATTTTAAATATGCTAGGGTCTTTGAGTAGTAAGATTAAATTAACATAATTGATGACGAGCTGGAATTGGACGTTGAGGAATGATTTAATTGGAATTCGATCATAAAAAAGCAGATACATTAATTTACTTCGTTGCAGATAGTTGATTAACCCTTTATTTTTTCATTATTAAGGTTTCATTATTTATACAGTTTTAAAGTGCGTTATTAAATGTGTCTGTTTGAAACTGCTCAGCAATTTTAAATGTAAAAATTTAAATTATTTGACAAGTTATGTGTTGATGTTTTTGTAAATCTGGAGATGGGATTTTAATCCTGTACAGTTTTTTAAAAACTTAGTGAACTGTTTGACTGAAAGGTACATAACCTTTAATAACCCTTTATGGTTATATTAGCAATTATTTTCCTTTAAAAATTACATAGACAAAAGGTTTGTTAGAGAAATTTTATCCCACACGTTCCACCTATTAAATTTCCTTATTAACGAAATATTCACCGTTTTATACATCGATGCTACTCACTCCATCACTTAATTATCATTTTCTCTATCACTTTATAAAATGTTTAATTTAAATAACCAATAAGCAATCGCCCTTGTAAAACATCGTTTGATGTCCACGCTAAAATAGTTGTAACAACACCAATCACATGTACGCTTCATTGACGCGGTTTTAGGTGAAAGGTTTAGTATCAGTTTCCACATATAGTGTTATCAGTATATCAGCAGCGGTCTCGTTATCAGCAAAGCTGCGGTAATCAGCAATCAGCTGATGCGAATGTGATGCCAGTGGCCATTAGTTCACCACCCTGATTAAACTGGTGTTGAAACGCTTTATGCCAGGTAAATGTAGATTGCAATTTGCCACATTGTAGAGCAATACTGTATAACAGCTCTACTGAATTAGGGAAAGGATCGTTCTTAAAAGCTAATTAAAGTAGCTCTTTCATTTGTTTAGACATGAAAATGTTTTAACCACTATTGAAAATTAACTATGCTATTAAGGTTCAGTATAAAATTACTATATATTTTAAATCGGAATAAAGATAAAAATAATAATATACGATTTAAAGTAACCTGTAACCTTTAGAGAAAACATTCTACAATCAGCTTCAATAAATATGTTCGATCTGATGAATTCTTCATGGGAAGAAATGCAGTAATACTCTTCAATTTCCCCTTTCCTGTATAGTTGAAAGGCTTTACTTCTGAAAACGCCACACATATCTTATCTGTAAATAAAGAGAAAATATTTGTTGCTTGATAATAATTTAAAACATATTTCTGGAACAATTTGGTTTAACTACAAGTTATCCCTACATATCCATGACGAGTAAAAGGAGTCCAACTTACAAAATAAAAATACCACCTTGTATTTTTTCCTAACTTCATAAGCGGTGTGATATGGTATGATTAAAATTCCTTTTTAATTAGGAGAGGGAATGAGTTTCCGGCGCATATACCAAAGCAACGTAATATCTAATGATGTACTGCTATTAAATAAAAACTCTGTAGCCTACATTAACTAGTTTAGGGACGATTTAAACGTGTTCTAGATGATGATGCGGCAAATGTGTCTCCTTTAGAGCAGTGTCGCTGTCCATTTGACAAGAGTAATATTTACTGGCAGCAGGAGGCAGTTAAATTAACTTTGGACGTCCAAACGTTGAACGTCTCCAGTCCGCTGATTTCACGATCTATTTATAGACTGCGCGGTGTGTGGCGGTTTAAGAAGAAGGACTATTACTTAGGAGGCCACATGTTAAACCAACTAATCTACATTTACTGCACACAAATCGTCAAAGACACAAGTAAAAAGGGATAAATTTTGATTGATATTTATAGCGGTTTTACGATAAATTATGATGACAGTATAAAGTTGGTAGTGGCAGTTGTGTAGATACGACTTGACTGCTTCTCAAATAGGATTTAATACGTACTACATAGTAAGTGCTTCTGCTTTAGAGATGCGGGTTCACTTGGCTGTGTTGAAGCCTACACATTCTGCGCTGCTTGAATATCTATGATATTATGAACTTCTTGAACTAAGTGAAAAAACACATTACATTTTTAGAAAATACTGTTAAACCAACATACAAAAAACCAAAACCAACCCTACACAAACAGCCACATAAAGCACATATGCGCCTTTATACATTACTCGAAAATGATTTATTCAGTTCTGAAATAAAAACAAACTAAGGTATTTTTGATTATTCCATAAACCTTTTCACTAATTTCCTAATGCAATGAATGACTCTGAATAAAAAATTTACAACCTATATTGATCACAGACGATATTAGCAAGAAGTTTTCGCTTAGCATGTACATGTGGTTTATAAAGGAAAGATTAAAAGCAATGACCTAATGGTGATGTTTCCTATGATGTCATCATGCAAATGAAAGCACATCGTCTGTGAAACTGTGATCCAAGGTTTATTTGCTCTTTTTACTGAAAACATGCTCTTTTTAAATGACCAAGTCTTTGTTATTTTTTAAATAAGGTTTAATTTGAGATACTAAGCAACGTAGTTTTGTTCTCTTTATTTTAGATGATTTATGCATTCGTGTATCTAAGAATTGATTGAAAGGGTGCTTTCCTTATGTTTGTCATACTGTATTCAATGTTATCACGAAGTTCATTATAAATGACACGCTCAACGCTAAGAAACAAAACATTAGATACATTACTTGAAATGGCAACCTACCCAGGTATGTATTTTAAGCCAAGTATGATTGATAAATGAGTGAAGGATGCTGTGGCGCGATCTTGTAGTCTTGTTGTTACTGACTAAGGCGGACATGTTCCTTAGACAGGACTGTTAATTAATAGCCCAACAGCCAATGGCAACTAAGGGACCTACACTTTAACGTGGAATCTGAACCACAATTCCTCGGTTAACAGTATTACGAACTGGTTTGAGGACGGTCCTATGAATGAGCGGACATTAATCCCCATTAAGCATTTCAAGCTGTGCCACAAAAATGTTATCTTCTCCAGTGAAATATGGAGTAGCGGGTCAGATGGGCGGAAGATGAACTGTGTCATCCTCCAATGCTAATGGTCCTCAGCTGGGCCTGAACTTATCTACATCTGATGACCCAGTAGCAGACGAGGCCGCCTTTGGTGCGCAGCGCCTTGTATATAGCTATTTGTGTTATGCAATTGCATGCCAGTGGCAAAGGATTGTTTTGATAATGATGCATCAATGTTAATTAAACTATCAGGTTCATAATACTAGAGCATAATACCTGGGGCAGCCACTCACGGATGGATGTTTGGGAGAGCCAGTGGGGAAGCACTCTCTGATTTTTTTTTTGTTTTTTGGCAGTTAGAAAGTACGAAGGAACGGTTTTATAGGGTAACATTTTTATTGAAAAGAATAGTTTTTGGTAATTCAGTCCAATTTTGCCTGGGATCTTTTCCGTTATACGTATACCACCATTCCAAATTTACCCTTCAAGCTTGATATTTTACAGAGCACCATAAACTAGGCCAAATAATTGTTATTAATCGTTTTAAAGTGGAAATTTCTTGAAAGAATATTTTACCTGCGGTTTCGTTATCTTATCTACTGTTATCTCTGCCTAGACACGAGAATCCAGCGTCTGCCCGTCTAGTGGTCCCACTTCCAGTTTCTTAGGTTAGGTTAGGTAACGTTACGTTAGGTTAGGTTAGGTTAAGTTACGTTAGAATAGGTTACCTGCATTACTTACATTACAAAACCTATCCTAACCAAACTTACCACCTACCTTGTACCTTGTACCTATTGATGCCTCCGTCTGGCCGCTGCGGCGTTGGAGTTGTCAAGTGCCAGGTGCAATCGGGACACTATATTTATGATTTGATGATAGATGATTGAAGGTATAATTGATGGAATCCGGTTGTTAGTGGTGGTTGACATGTTACCAAAATCAAGCTTGAAAAACAAATCTGAAACAGTGGTATACGTATAACGGAAAAGATCCTTTGCCTGTTTTTTGGTTTGGTTTATTTGGTTTGGGGGTTTCACCCCAGCGTTTGTTTTTAACGTTTATTCTTGTTGAAATTCGTATAAAATAATTCCAATTAAATTTACAATCATTTTTTAATTCCGACTTTCCAACCAAAAATTGAAATATCTTTTAAATTCATTTTGGCTTCCAAACAAATCTGCTTTCGTAGTAAAAGATACATTTTATAGATTTAAATATTTGTGATTTTTTCTAGCAATGGTCAATAACAATATTGAAGCCGTTTTCATAATAAATTTAAAATAAATTGGTACTTTTTCCATCATTTTACATGTTTCCATTGATTTCGGAATGTTCACTACATCAATATATCGATGTTTCAGTACAATTTGGAAAAAATTATGATTTATGTAAACAATAATTGACTTAAACAGAAACATCAGTTGCAATTTGCTGATAGTAATTGATATAGTGATGTAAATTGACCAAGGGCAAAGCAAAACATAATACAATTAATTAATATTCAATTAATATTCATAGGTTTGTGGCAAATTCAATAAACGTGTAGGCAATCAGTAACAACTGGATAACTGCTTTAGGCAGAAAACGATTATTTTAATCCATTCTTAAACACAATGATCAATATTTACGCTTAAAACAGACCTCTTTATTGAGTGGGCTAAAATATGTTTTATAAACAAGCCTCCGGATTATTGTAGTACAAGCGAATGAAATGTAATGATTATATTACACTCCATGGTTCCTAATTTGTTTACATTATTAATTAGGTTTTGCAGCGCCTACATTAAATCTGTATAAAACCTGATGAATTCAGGTTTATACACTTTTGTATAAACCTGATAAATATGCTAAAACCTGTAAAAATTCAGTTTTACGTGGATATAAACAATTATAAATATAGAAGTACGTCTGGAATATTTACGGTTCTTTTCGTTTAGTTAGCATCAAGCTTTTAATTTTCAAGCTGTTCACATTAGCTATTACAAACTAGTTGTTTTTATGAATATATCTACTATTAAAACATATAAACCTCCTAAAACATTAAAACACACAAAAAACAATTGAAAACATAAAACACAAAAACACATTTAAAACATATAAACCTTCTAGAGTCTATGACCATATCAACTCTTTTCCACTTTTGACCTTTAAACTTTGATCTCTGGAGTAAGTCTAGTCGAATGTTATCTGGGAAGGATCTTTTCCGTTATACGTATACCACTGTTTTGGGTTTGTATTTCAAGCTTGATTTTGGTAAGTTTGGTTAGGGTTAGGATAGGTTAGGTTAGGTTAGGTTTGGTTAGGTTACGTAACGTTACGTTAGGTTAATTTTACCTAACCTAGGTTTTTTTAGGTTAGGATCTTTTAGGTTAGTTAGGTTTTTTAGGGTTTTTTCGGTTAATTTTAGGGGGGTAGGTAACCTCACCTAACCTAACCTAATCTAACCTAACCTAACCTAACCAAACCTAACCAACTGGAAGTGGGACCGCTAGACGGCCCTATGCTGGCTTCTCGCGTCTAGACAGAGATACGGGAGATGAGATAACGAAACCGCAGGTAAAATATTCTCACAAGGAATTTCCACTTTAAAACGATTAATAACAATTATTTGACCTAGTTTATGGTGCTTGGTCAAAAATCAAGCTTGATGGGTAAATTTGGAATGGTGGTATACGTATAACGGGAAAGATCCTCTGGGAACACTCTGAGCACAACTCCAATGTAGTTGTACAACGTTGTGACCACAGTGTACCTAAACGCAGCGCCACAGTAGACTCCGTCTTATCCGGACAAGTCGGGACCGAGACCCATCCGGATAACGGGTTTCCGGTTATACCGGCGTTCCCTAAAACACGTTTAATCATAGCTCTAATGCATACTGTACACTAGGGATGAGCGAGTACTCGATTATCGAGCTTTTTTCGAGCCGATTTTACACTACTCGACTCGACTCGAAGTTTTGAAAAATACTCGGAAGTTCGAGTAGAGTAGTTACTCCCGCCGTTTACCCAGATTTGGTAAACCCGGGTAAACGGGTAAATAAATTTAGTCTTGTCTATTTCCTTTCTATAATTTCATATATTTTCTTACTTATGCTCAATGAGACTGTTTTAACTTTAATTTTTAAACATAGGTTTAAAAACCCCAAACCAACCCCCCCAAACCCCCCCTCGTTAATCTTGGGAGGGGTTTTGTAACATATTGTTATAGAACAATATGTTACAAAACCCCTTTTTTAAAGCTACAAGCGCAGATTTAGCTTGGCTTTTACCTCCTAAGGCTGAAAGTTTAATTAAATAATTGAGTAATGATGTAAAGTAATGTTAAAGATGGCCCGAATTCTCGTTTATTTTCATTTTAAAATAGGTTTGCTTTTAATGCTTAGGAAAACAACCCAGTTTAGTAAATAAAAAATATTGCATTTTATGTGATCAATAATAAGCATGATAACTATTAACTTATACTATTCAAAATACTCGACTCGAAAAAAAACTCGAAACTCGCTTGTATTTTTTAAACTCGACTCGACTTCAAAAATCAATACTCGCACACCCCTTCCGTATGCGCTAATATCCTGATTTCGACTTGTGTTTCTGGTCTACAATCTTTCCCACGAGAATCATCGATACAGTATTGTCCACTTCCTGTCCATTTCGTCCGGTTAAACCGATCTGTTGATAAAAATCGTTTGGTTGAAAAATGTAACTTTCATAGAGAGCAGTCCGGTTAAAGGGAGTTTGGATAAGAGGGAGTCTACCGTATTACTACCACTATCACCCAGGTGGTGTCGCTCACCGTTAGGGAAGTTCCGATACTTCCGATACTATTACATTCCGATACTTTTCTTTCGATATTCACGGTATCGGTATCGTATCGAATCATTCGATATTATCGTGGTATCGAAAGAAAGTTTGAATAATCGGATCAAAAGTATCGAATCGTATGTAAAATATTAAACGCTTCAGGGGAGGGAAAAATTAATAAGATAAGCTGCAAAAAAATATAGAAATTTAAGTAACCTTCCACATTGTGGTTTTTTGTCCCTATACTTTATTGTTTATTTATTTCTTTATTATTCATACATATTTGATGACAATATCATATTTGATGATATGTTATTTACTGTAACATTATACTGTCTTATAATTAATTAGTATACAATTTTTATTACCCTACTCATTTTTTACAAACTATTAGACAACAGACAATCTTCAATAATTTAGAAAAAGTTATAATATCGTATATAGAAATGTCATGCACAAAGGAACAAACTGAGCAAACTCAGTGTGAAACTACAATTTTTCTAATAATATCCCAGAATTAAAATGTTAAGTGTATTAGTTAATTAAATAACATCAGTTTGTTTAAAATTTTGTATTGACAGTTAAATTCAACCTAATTTAAAATAAACTTTTTTTGTTTTTCCGTGGTATCTTCTGATCCGATACCGATATTCGAGGTATCGATACTTTGGATCCGATAATATCGGGGTATCGATACTTTTCTTTCAATACTGTTTCGTTACTAAATATCGGATCGAAGTCGGTATCGGAACGTCTCTACTCACGTCTGCTGTAATCACTCCCACACCTGTTGCCAGCTGGCTGCCACTGTGCCACTGTCAGCCACTGAGACACAGCCTTGACCCAGCCAAGAAGCCTGCGTTACATAACTACACCTGTAGTCCTGTAGTACAACAACCTGCCGGAATTTAAATTAGTTTCACCTACAAGAGCGTTCGGTACAATTACTGTTTGTTATCGGTGTTTGATTTGAATCTTGGGAGTAAGTTGTAAGTCATCGACAATCTAGCCTGTATATATCAGGAGCGATTGAGTTAAATTACATAATATTATCTGTCATTTAAGTAGCCTCGTTCCTTTATGCGGTAGTTGTAACGTTGGTTGTAACGTTGGTTGTAACTAATTCGCCTACATTTGATAACTCTGGATATTTTGATTTTGATTTTTGCGGACATTTGCCATCACTGATTGGCGATTGGTTTAAAAATCTTTAGTGAAACTTATGTTTTAATAATCAGTGATGGCAAATGTCCGCAAAAATCTAAATCAAAATATAAAATCACCATCACCAACAATGAATTTCAAACAAATAACTCTGGATAAGTAGGAAAGTAGTTTATTTACATACACAGACCTCTCTTTTAATTAAACTTGTTCCTTTTGGTGCCGTTTTCTTACAAAATCACCAATATTCAATAAACATTTCAGGGGGAAAGGGGTTTAACCTCATATTATCTTTCTTTAAGTAACCTAGTTCCATACGGGGTAGTCGTTGACTCCATGGCTTCTAATTGAGGCGACTTCTGAGAATGAAATTACGAACAGCTGAAGTTTCATTCAGCTAGGTCTTTATTGCAGCAATAAAATTGAAGAGGGTGATTACCAATCATAAAATATATTGAGTTTCTAAACTATTTTCCGCTATAAATGTAACAAGCCCTTGATAATTAATCAAGTTAATTTACTTTAGAGATATGTTTGCAACCAAATTTCCCAAATAACAATTGTCTGTAGCCCTACTACTTATATTTTTCAATTTTCCTCGCTAATCATTCGAATTACTTACCACGTCAGTTACTCTGCAAGCAATATTCTATTCTTAATAACTTTGAGTATATCAGGGTAAGTTATTTTTACAATTATACGCTATTCAAAAGCCCATGGGCGGATTTCTGGGGCTGCCAGGGGGTGTCTGGCACCCCCTGAGATTTGGAGGATTAGTTGGCTGTGAAGGGGGAAAATGTTTTCAACACAACTTTGAGTGAGGTATTTGCATAAATTACAAATGGTTGTTGTTAAATAAGTGCCTATTTGGAATAGGACTTAAAACGAACCATTTAAATAGGAGAATGATGCTTGAATTGGAGCATGCAATAATTAAAACATTAGGTGGACTGGCACCCCCAAATATTATGACCTAAATCTGCCCATGCAAAAGCCCCCAACAATAGAGATGTCTACAAAGATAATTTCCAGCTACTTAGATATTGATTCTTTTTCTTTATCTTACAACTCAAGCATCAAGCCATTTTACTAAACGGGAAGGACAAATCTATAAATCCCAAACGGCTCACCGCCCAGCCCCGCTTGAACCGATGTGCCGTCAAGTGAGTGCGAGATAAACGTTATGGCCCGACATTGGATATTTACGGCCATGGACTGTCCACTGCAATAAAGGCTGATTCACCTTAAAGGAATGTTATAAAGGAGGCCTATAAAGGATGTTATAGGCTATAGGTTTATTCCGATGTCAGGTAGAAGAACCCTTAAACTCTTATAGGCTAGTTATCAGTAAAGTTCTTTATAAAGATTTCCCGTCATACCCTCATACCTTATGTTCTCCTTTTGAATAGGCCTAGTTCTTCTTTGAAAATGTACAAATACCATCAGCGTTAGGCATTTTTAAGTGCAATCTAGAATATTTCAAATGAAACTACACAACACAAATCCATATCGTAGTAAATTAAATCATCCGACACCGAGAAGAGCCAAAATGGTGTACCACAAAGCTAACAATAATTTTTCGTAAAAATTTAAAACATATTAAAATTAGTAATCCTTTCTCCAACGGGTTACATTCCTCAAATTTTTTAATCGATAATTTTATTTTGTTAGGTTATCAGTATAAAAGCCCAAAACACATATTTGTAAGATACTTTTACTATATATGTGAAACATACAGAATTGTTGTCTCTACTTCCTTAACAAACAACAAACCTTTCATCAAGGTGACAAGGCATGTTTTTAACGAATGAATGAATGAATGAAACGTTTATTTATCCCTCAAATTAATAACCTAATATAAAAATATACTGGTTGAAATGACGATTAGTAATTTTATTAGTATTTTAACTAGCGCTTCCGCTTAAGAAGAAAACAAATCACACAACCGCTTCACTATTAATGTAAGCACACTGGAAAAAGGGGAGCTTTACCAATTACTGTACATCCAAACCAATGACGTTAAGGAGATAAAACACTAAAAGCTTGAAACTGTGAAGTACATTAATGGAAAGCGCCGGAAAGATAGCCAGTCCAATTTGCCCAGGTTGAGTTTATTTTCTTTACGTTTGGCAAGGTTCCAGCGCTCCGGCTCTCGTGGGCTTCACCGGCGTGGGTCGTGATGGCCGTTATAACGCGAGACAAATGACATGGCCCCGGCTCGTCCACAAGACTTTTGTTGATTGCAGCATTGGGTTTGCAGACGCTCTGGGCCACGTTACTCGACGCGACTTATACATGTCGCTGTTTCGCCGGTCAACTGGGGATCGCGGGCTGCTTGTGTGTTTTATTAATTGTTTCATTCAAATGTATACTTTGATTGTATTCTGAAAATTATGTAATGGTGTGTAGTTTGATTTTTGCCAGCATGTCAAGGAAACATATGGCCGGTTTGCACTCTTATTGCCCACAATTTGGCTTAGCATAATAGAAATTGTAATTTTTGTTGCTTGTCATAATATTGTGTAAAATTTAATAAGCGCATAACATTTTAATTTTTTCTTCGCTAAATAATATCGAGCAACCGACTCAGCAAATTTAAAGACTAAAGATTAATGTATCGCTTTGTGGATTCGGCCAGGTAATTTTTTATGACGATATAATTGTTTGATTTATTCAAAGTAATACATGATAAACGTTTTAGTTAACTGATCAATTGTTAAGGTTAGAATTTTAGTGCATGCTGGCCAAGTGTTCACACGGCCGTAGTTACCTGTTGCATTGTTGCTCTAATTTCCCTTAGAAAACGTTCAATAGTAAATTTTAAAGAGACTTTATTGATTTTAAAATCTTAAGTTTAGATTTAAAAACGTGAGAGCAAATGTTATTCGAACTGATATGTTTTACAGTAATTTATAACTGGCGCCAAATCTTAAGGCCCAGTCCGTCCAAAAGACTGTTAATTTTAGCATTGGGCTTACGAACGGCGCGGGCCTTAAGATTTGGCACCAACCATACCTGGCATTTCTGTAAACTAGGTTAAAATTTTCTCCTGATTTTTACCCCCCTCCTGGTTTTTGGTTTCCCGTGGTTATTTTTATATGATAGGGTTAGTTCAGGCATTTCCATAACTTACGTTAACTTGCAAATTTTCAACGGATATGTCAAGTAAGCAAGTCAAATTTGAATACTAGGTGCGACAAATATCATGGCTTAGCCAGTCCTTAAGATAAATTATATAATAAACGTTATTATTAAGAGCTCACTTGGCCACGTTATATAAGACGACCGATAACACTTCAACAGAATTCGGACCTATCAGATAGAAGCGATCGCCGACAGCCTGTGTGGCCTGACAGCTGACGCCGCGCTACCGTGCTGTGCTGTGTCTGCGCCGCGCGCCGGTATTGTGTGGGGGAGGCGCGGGCAGCATTCCTGACATACCTGGACTCCCCGTCCACGTCCGCCGTTCCGCGTGTCACGACCACGAGCGGACGGTCCCGTTCCCCCGTTCCCTCCGCCGTACACCGCAATTTGCATAGTCCACGGTCTCTAGTCGTTGTCACCGGGGAAATGGGACAGGTAGTTTACCGCGCTTGATTGGTGCTATGCGGTGTGTCATGTTTATAGTTTAAAACGTTGCAAATAGAAACAATAGCACAAGAGTAGTACAGTATGTTGGAAACACAATATTATCATTTCAAACGTCATTTCTATTTGCTATAAGATTAAATTTTGTTGTAATCTAGCACTTTTTTAAATTAAATTTTTATCTAGACTAGATTACTCTCCTTGTTTGAAATTCATTGTTGGTGATGGTTGATTGTTGGTTGGTGGTTGGTTGGTGCTTGTTTTTTACTAATCAGTGATGGCAAATGTCCGCAAAAATCCTAATCAAAATATAGATTACTCTAATGCAGCTTAGCTTGCAAAAGTTTTGGGATTTTCTTATAAAGTGCCGCGATCCGTGTCAAACCATTTCCATATGTCCAGATGTTAAAAAAGAGTAGTTTGATCTAGTGTTGTCGGATATCGCCACTGTTCCAAACCTTCAGCCCTTTCCTGTACCTCAGTGATACTATATCTTAAATTTCTGAGACACACTGGAAAATCTACATAAAAATCACTTTAATTTGACTCCTGAAATGTCAAAATCCGATCAACCGTTCTCGATTTATGATTCCGAAAAAAACCTTTGCTTATTAATACATAGATAAGTGATGATTGCCCATGATTTTGTTTTAGTCTATGGCAGTTTAAAGGATTCAACACTATAGAATTTTATTGGTGCGAGTATGCTTTCTAAAAACTGTTTATGTTTAAAAATCAAATATGTAAGATCAAAATGTCTAAATTTTTCCGCGCCAAATTTTGATCAGATTGGGCGTTGTTGTGCCCAACACAACTTACCGCCTTGTAACAATCTTTCTCAGAGCCAACCTGCGAATAAGCGACTGCGCGGGTATGATAGGCCCCGTTGTGTTTTACCCATATAAATCTAGCGATTGATTGGATTATTTTTTGCAGGGAGAGGTGGATAGATTCGATACGCACCTCTGTAGTGTGGGACCGGACTCCCCTGAAAACCTAATATCTCTTAAAAAATGCTTAATCAGGATTACATTTTTTTGGGGGGAATTTTTTGTCACATTTCATCAGTTTAGGCTAAATTTAGGCTTACTTCCTTAGGAATGACAGTCTCAGCTTTAACTTAGAACTTTTTCTTGCCTCTTTATTTTCTCCAAGAAAAACTACGATACACAATACCAGTTGTGCCATAAAAACCCATAAACCATTCAACATGTGCTGTTCAGTTCAGTAAACTTCCGAAATTTCCGAGGA
Source organism: Flexamia atlantica (assembly GCA_035578135.1). Lineage (NCBI taxonomy): Eukaryota > Metazoa > Arthropoda > Insecta > Hemiptera > Cicadellidae > Flexamia > Flexamia atlantica. The sequence goes on along the minus strand of JAQJVK010000038.1, from coordinate 1,943,922 downwards.
ATTTATCGCCCTATAATTAAGCCCGGTTGTTCGATTTATGTTGAAAATTACAAGAGATAACATCAAGCGAGGAAGACATAAACGTTTCAACGCGCAATCTCTATAAATAGATTTTCCGAAATAAATTATCAGGGATATAACCACGTTATAAGCCCGATCCCATATGCAAATATGTTAATCCTATTTTTGTCAATAACAATTCATCACAGCGACGTGGAGCTGAGGGCATTATGCAGATGCTGGGGCCAATCCGACCGATTTACATGATTTTGTGTTATTTCAGTAATTTTATGCAAATTCTTCACATATTCGTCAAACGGAGGCGTCATTTGCCAGGGGTGGGAGGTCGCCTTGGAGTTCCGTTAATGAGGAATCAGCACTATAAAACATTTAATGGTGGAAGTATAAATAAGGGAAAACATGTCCGTAAATCTACATTGTGTTGAGATTATGCGAATAGCACCATCTACATTGCTATGCCATTGATTTAATGTGCCGTAGCTATAGGTCCATAAGGTTCCTAAGAATTTACGTTATGTGGAAAAATAAGAAGAAATATAGATATTTATATTTGTCCCTGATGTTTATCTTTGGGATGTTGAGAGTTTGTATTTGTGGATATTGTAGGCAGTCTAGATAACTTTTTCTACGTTTTAAACTCTCCTAATATTTTTGCATAAGGTCCTCACTATGAGACGACAAATAAAGGCTGCTTTTTAGTTAAAATCATAAACGTTCTATATGTAAAACGATTCAATCAAGTGACATAGGCCCTATTCTATAATAATATGATTTTTTATTTGGGAAAATGTTCTTTATAAATATGTCTAGAGTGTCTATATATTCTAATCCTCTATTTCCTTGGGATACGTTCTTGAAAATATTCGCGTATGGTAAAAGAATCCACAAACCTTTTAATAGAAACCGCAGTACGAATGACTTAGAAAACTATACTTATTCAAAAGGAGTGGAAAAAAACTTAAGCTAATTTAGGCTAATTTCTTAATTTGCGTAGCCATCCTGCAGAACTCAGAAAAAAAATTAATTAAAAACCTCTCGAACTTGATAGAGCTTTTTCCAGAGTGAGGGTCATGATGACCAGCCCCCCGCCTGCACCTGCGATTCATCACTTAGAAATGTACACATAGCACGACGTCCAAGGCCCTCTCCATCACGAGGCTGAGGAAACTAGAAGCGAAGGGGTACAAGTGGCATTTTGTGGCTTTTGATAAAACAGCAATCAAAGTTTTGCTTTCACCCAAAATACACAATTAAGAGAAAAGTCTATAATTAGTGTTATTACACCTGCTATTACCAAATAACCCCTAAATTAGGTTTATTTATCTTACTTTGAACACATTTTTTTCATATATTTTATTATTTATAAACGTTTAATTGTACCCTTGGGCTTGGTTGCTATAGGGCCCAAGTGGGGTACACGTGGTTCTTGCATCTATTTGCTTCTAAAGAAAAACTGCCGATGCCTGAATTAGAACTTGGATGCTAGGGCAAGGCGACACTAGCCTTGGCTAGGGTGTTCAAGTGGCACTTGTATCATTGGCTTCTAAGGGAAATCAGCTGATGATTGGGTTGAAGTAGTTTTTATATCCTCCGCTTGATTTCAGCACCAGTTAGAGATTTGCTTCTACCCCTTTACCACTAGATTATACGGCTCCTTAGCTACATTTCTGTGTATTCAACTCAAAATCTCAAATTTTGTACTTGTACCCCTTGGCTTCTTTGCTCCTCGTGTAGTCTCTGTTAGGACCAGGGGCGAACCCAGGGGAGGGATAAAGGGGATATATCCCCCCCCCGAAATTTTGAAGAATAGAAATTCTGGACGACAAGACAACCATTTTCGGGTCTGCGATTTTTGTCTACCGCGACGTGAAGACGATTTTTGTCTACCGCAACGCGACGACGATTTTTGTCAACTGCGACGTGACAACATTATTTGTCTACTGCGACAATGACATTCTTCTACCGCGGCGTCTACCACAACGACGATACTCGTCTAGTCCATCGACGATCTTTCTTACCGCGACGATGATATTTACCTCCTGGTACCGCTAAAAGGTCCATATTCGTCTACCGCACCGCGATACTCGTCTACCGTGACAACGATATCCTTCTACCGCGCGACGACGACTTTCGTCTCCTGTGACGTGACAACGATATTTGTCTACCGCGACAATCATATTCGTCTACCGCGACGTGATACTCGTCTACCGTGGCGTCTACCACAATGGCGGCATTCGTCTACCGTGACGGCAATATTCGCTTACCGTGACAACGATATTTGTCCACCGCGACGACGATAGTCGTCTACCGCGACGTCCATATTCGTCTTTGTGACGTAATACTCGCCTACCGCAACGACCTTATTCGTCTACCGTCACATTAGTACGGATTTTTGTGAGTACCTAAATATCCCTTCCCCCTTCTTATAGGATACCCCCCCCCCCCCCGAAAATGAATCCTGGGTTCGCCCCTGGTTAGGAGGGCCGTACATCAGCGACCGTGGGCCGGTTCGCGGCCTTGGCCGGACTGTGGGCCCGGGCCCGGGCCAGTCAGCAACATTCCTGCGTCGACGTCTTCGATCACACTTTCACTCTCCCTCTCCCTCCAGCCTCCGGCCGTAGCCTCTCCGCGCCGAGGCTGCGCGTACGGCAAATATGGATTCCTCTTGGAATTATGTGTTTAAGGGAAAATTTTTTTGATTGTTGAGAAATGCATGTCTCGCAGTAATCGGGATTCAACTTCTAAGCGATATTGGATATTTTTGGGAAAATTTTTGCCTAACAGGCTACTTTCCTCTTTTTAGCTTTTTTTAATACTACAGCTATTAATTGTAAATTTCTACTTGAAATTGAAGGATGTCCATTACTATAACCCAAACATAGATCGATGACGAGTTAAAACTTGGTTTATGCAAGTTGCTGGGATTTAGATACAATAGTCATAGTCATAGTCATTTATTTTCTGAATAGATACAAAGTTTACATTTGTATATCTCAGTCGTCAAAATAAAATACAAATTGAAACGAACGATAAAATTAAGAAATCAAATTACTCTGGAAAATAATGTCACAGTCAGGCAAAGAGAAATTCATCTATAGTGTAGGCCTCGTTTTCTAAGAGGAGAAGCTTTAGAGACTTTTTAAACGTATTAAAATTATTTATTTCTTTAACATTATTCGGCAGTTTGTTAAAAAATTTAACACCGGCATGGAGCGTTTCTCTTTCACTCAAGCATAGACGGATTTGAGGGAGAAGGAGATTTGTGCTATGTCTTGTGGAATGCCTGTGGCCTCCCCCCACGATCGGAAGTGAAACAGTTCCACGATAGTCCCCCCACGATAGTTCCAATTAAATGATGGAATTGATTGACTGTTATCGGACCATAATGTTTTTTCATACTTAAGTTATTTGTTTCCTATAAATATTTTAAAAATTTCCATCGGACTGTTTTGCCGGATTTCAGCTTGAGCTACCTCTCAAGTCCGCGTCGTGCATCTGTTAATATTATGTTGAAGCATAGATTAAGTTTCCCTGTGATTGAAGTCATATTTTTTAGGCTGATAAACATAATATAAATGATTGCTGTAACGCATTCTGATGTAGAGGCTCTATTTCAAGATATTTTTGTATCAGTTTGTATAGTTGTACCCAGTTTTTAAAGTGAAAAAAAAACATTGAGCTGTCTGTAACATAAATATTATAGAGATTCCCTCTACGGCCAAAGAGTTTACATTCTTACAACATTATACCAACAGAAACATACAATTTAATGTTTCATCAACCACTCTGGATCGACCACAAAATTTTCAACTTTCAATTTACGAAATTTATCTCCACCAGCTGATTTAACCAATTGAATTTACGAGGCTAATTCAACAATCTACCACACACAATCCGGTACTCCCAAAGCACTGGACGCAGTAATTCACGACGGGACGTTCAGCCTGATAAAACGTATCCCATTGTTACTGTTGCATTGTGGGTCCCGATTGATTCCCGAATTCAAAACAAAGTGTCATGACAAAGCCGCCGGTCGCGACCCGCGGATCACATCAATTGAATCCATTACAATCGGCTCGGTCCCCGGGGGGGGGTTGGTGGAGGGGGGGGGGGTAATTACGTACGTGGTCCCTCGGTTCCGGTTTTTTTTCTGAATTCTGATTTGCCTGCTGATTGATTTTTAACTTTAAATGTCTTTACGTGCCTGTTTGCAAACTGTGTTGTCGTTTTGGGCCATGTTTTTTATTGATTGTGTAGAGACAGTGAATGACATAAAAATCGTTCATTGATGACCTTTTGAAAAATTTTGTGGTGTAGGCTATGGAAGTTAAATCAAGTTATTTCCAAATAATATTGCATTCACTTAATGGCACTATTGTCGATACAAAATGAGGACGTATGAACTAAGTTGATGCGAAAAGAACAAATAAGTGAACTCGATAAAAGACACTGTGTTTAATTCACCAATCAATAATAATAACTAGTTACTATTAGCCTATGATCGTTATTAGTATTATAACAGACGGTTATTATTGCGATAGTTATTATTATGACTAGTTATTATTATTAGTTATCGACATATTAGTTACTATAAATTGATATTCAATCTCAATATTTTACCTTTAGCCCCTATGGTTGGTTAGTTATGAATTACTATTGGTCGGTTAATTTCCTTATGTAAACACAATCACTTTATTGGGGGCTTCCTAAGTTAATCAAGTACATATTCATGAAATACTCCATTACCACAACAACAATAAGTAATATTTTCAAGGTAAGTCTGTCCAAGGTTTGCAATGAACTCTTTGATTGCCTAAGGGATTGAAGAATATCTACTGAAGACATTACTTAACTGTACTAAACAACCCTTATCAAACGGAATACAATATCTTCAGGTTTTCTTTCTGGCTATCGCAACATAATAACACAATCAATTCATACCAGTCACAAGATGTAATAACAAACTGACAGAGTTATGACTGGATCGTCCATTGCTGGGCATAGTTTACTGCAGAAATCCTGCAATAAGACTACGGGAAGGTGAGACAGGACTGGCTAGCCTCGCGCCGTATTACGTAGTCAACATAAACTTCCTTTTATGTACCAAGCCCGTCCTAGCGGCGCTGCGTCCTTCATGCTGTTTATCGGACTGTGCAATAATTAATATTGAATACCAACAGATCAAGTTATAATTATATGTCGCGGCATCTGAGTCGCCTGGTTTCAATTTTCTTGGTATCCTTTTCCTTTACCCCTCTATTACTATTCGCTTTTATTTTATTCGACTGGAATAAAATTCAGTGGTGATGCAAATTTATTTTTGTTTATGTGTTTTACTTTGTGCAATTTTTTATAGGTCGTTTTTAGGCTTGTAGAAAAAAGTCTCTAATATTTTCCATTTTTTCTTATCTGGAACAATTCATTATGATAATTTAACTTTATTGAATAATATAGATAGTTACTTCAATGAAGTTAAATTATGGCTATAATGCTACAATATATAGTGAACAAAATTCAGTATGCAGTTAAGGTTGTGCATCAGTCGCCGTTAGGGACAAACTATTCCGCCAGGCAGCAGGGCAGTCACATGAATTTGTTTCTGCTTTTTGGTAACTTTTTATTAGTGCATGCGACTGGGATGTATGGTATGAACGCTCCGGTAGCATTACTTCATTGAATGTGGCTTGCTTGGCGAAATAATGGTGATATCAAGTTTAGTTTGTTAGTGCTTCTTTCCAGAAAAAATTGTAAGAATTAAAATTTCATTTTTGGGACATAGTATGGTACTCACTGGTCTTCGGAACGACATATTTGGTTTTCAAGGGTTTTCACTTTTAATGAGAAGAAAAAATTATTAGGCTATCCGACAAAACCAAAAATGTTTAACTATTTTTTATTTCCTTAATGTTTAGTTTAAGACTTTCTTAATCATAACCAATTCCGAAGTACTGTCTCAGTGTTTCCCCGTGAATTATATCAACATATGAGCATTCTTCTCCCAAATTTTGGCACCTACTCCTCTGTATAAATTAAAACAAATCAAATCAAAATCTGCTTTATTTCAGTAATTATTCATAAAAAAAGTTTGTCATAGCACACATTCTTTACAAATAAAATATTTACAAATACATTGACATAGGCTATTGTACATAAGAAATTTCTCTCACATAGGCTTTATTGCCCGTGCGTGAGAGAGTGTCGTTATCATCCTAAGTTGTTTTTAAATAATTCTAGAGCTGAAAATTAGCTCGCATAGTTTACATTTTATTTGTTCCTTAGCCCTTTTTTAACATATTTAAAATATAAAACTTAGAGAAACTTTTTACGGAAGTTATCGATATCACCACTTGACATCAGTTGTTGTAGAACAAGAAGGGCCCAGGTGGAAGCACGTGCTTAGACATGATAAAGTGCTTCGCCCCAACATGATAACAACTGGGTTGACCCCTGGCCGGCGTCGTTTGTCGTGGTGAGGGGGGGGGGAGGAGGGGTGTGGGGGGAGGGGGGGGGTTAGTGGCCTTTGGAAGTCGTTATCTGTCCCTCGGGGGGTGATAAACTAAATATTCCTGCGAGTCCGGCCAGTCCGGGTCTCGGCGGCTGTTGGCAAATTACCACTGTGTTTGGTTGTTTGGTTTGGGAATAAAGTGAAAAGTGACTTTTAAGTGGAGGTGGATTATTTTTAATAGCAATCTGAGTGTCAGTGAAGAAGTACTTCTCATTACGTTCAGAAATTCATGTTCGTCTAAGAGTAAATTTTTCACCTTTAATTTCAAACGTAACAAATTCCATTGGAGGCATTCCAAGCCTGGAAAACGATAACCAGGTATAACTTTTTCTGGTAGTACAATAACTACTGTTTCCAAATATTTGCCATTTAATGATTTTAAATAGTTAATACAACATTCAGACCGATATAGTACAATCCAGGTATTTAATCACAGAGAGGAAATGTATAACAATCTGTTTTTCCCTTTCACTAACTTATAATCCTAAAGGAGTCCAATCTCATGGCTCTTGAAACTCCGTGTTTTATTAGTCCTATGTTAGTAATATTTTTAGTCGTCTACTTTTCATGTTCACGGAAGTACTTTAAACCAAAGATGTAAGCGGTTTACGCGGTTGTTTCAGGTTTTTAGCCCTGAATATAATAAATAGATGAAGCATGAAGTGCCTTCGTAATGTAATATGCAAAACGTAAAGTATATATATTTTGCGTCTTAGAGGTGCACGGCGCTCGCCTTTATTGAGAGTCATAAAAAATAAATAATATAATTACGACAATGGTATATAATCGCGGGCACCACAAAGGGCGGGTGAGTGAGTGCGCTGCTGGTGAAATTATTGTTTATTAATTGCTTTGGTGGTTAGTCAACTACATGATTATATAGTAAGGTAAACACAAACTTACACATAAAAGGCCCTGAAAAACGTAAAAAAGTTTTGACAGTTCAACAAAGACATTTCATTTAGTCATTTCAGCTGAGGTTTAGCAGACAATTAATATGAGTTTACAGTTTTTGCCGCCCGCCCTATTTCGTGCACTCTACAATAGTTACGTGTCCTTCGGACCCGCAGATCGTCTCCCGGCGTTCCTGTAGGATGCTGCGAAGCTTCTGTGCGGCCTACAACCCCCCCCCCCCCCCATCTCCAACCTCTCTCCCCCCACAAGATCGTGTCTCGCTTGCACTTTCACATTGAGTTGCAATTTACACGCTGTCGCTATTTTAAAGGTTACGCGTTAAGATATACTTCTCGCCGTAGAAGTATGTTAGTCATGTAAAGGTTGGTGGAAGGCTAACCAATGATTTAAATGCGAAATTTGAAAGGGATTGGCTGTTCTGTGATAAATATTCGTCCGGAGACTCAATTTAGTCCAGGCAACGAAAGGGTATAGAGGGAATTGCATGGATCACAATTTTTGACTTTGTAACCTTGTTTGGACTAGTTAGGAGTAAATCATATCAAAAGTCCCCGCCCTTAGCCCTTGAGCCGGCTGAACTGGAAGGGCCTAAAGGTACAATTTTTTGGTTTTTCCTAAATATCTTGAAAACTATCAACTTTTAGTATTCCGTATTAAATTTGAAAATTAAAGAAAATTAAATTTCCTGTAAGAAAAATATATAATACTAGAGGCTTGAAGGGGCTAATAGCCCCTAAGCATAATTCTTCTTTACTATAGTACAAAATACCTTCTTAGAAAGTAGGTTTTTGGATCCACAAAATTATGATTATATCTAGCATTTGGTTTTAAGTAAACAAAGCCTGCCTTTTTACATCCCAATGGTTTTTAAATGACAGCTATTTTACGTTATTTCTCATTTTATAGTAATCTTAAAGCAATTTCTGTATTTTCTTCGAGCCTCTGGGATGGAGACCTTCAATTTCAGCCCCCTCCCATCATCCTGCGACCTTCCAAACGCCCATAATTTCGGCGCAAAAATTTCCCTTACGTAATTATATATAGATCATTTGGTATTGAATCTGCATCGTTATAACATAAACTAATCAAAAGTACTTAACTTTTTATAATTTTAAATTATGAAAAAAACTCAAACCCTTAATTATTATAAAATCCGAAAATCTTAAATTTAAAATATTTTTTGTTATAGTACTTTGAACGTGCATAGTTAGCTGCATTTTGAAAAAAATCCTACATGTCAACATCTACCATATGGCTTTGAATCAAGCATTAGCACCACATGTTTAATGTAAACAAAGCAGACGTTTTTCAATCCCAATGCATTTTAAATGGAAGATATTTTTCGTTATTTCTAATTTTCTGGTAGATTTGGACATAATCTGATATTTTCCCGACCCCCTGGGACCGAGACCTTTAATTTGAGCCCTCTCCCATCATCCTGCGAGGTATCAAACTCTCACAATTTTGATTTTAAAAAATCGCTTACAGAATCTACTATATATTTGTCAAATACCGCTCAGTGGAAACATCGTACAGCCCAAACTACTTGAACTAGAACCTTGAAACTTTGCATGGATGTTCCTCTTAGGGCGTAGACATCCGCTAAGAACGGATTTTACAAAATTCGTAGTATAAAGGGGTTTTTGGCGAGGCCGAAGTTTTCAAATTTTCCCATTTAAAAGTATGTTGGACGATTTTTGTTTACATTTTTAATGTTCATAAAACAGCCCGGGGCTGGTAGTTAGCTTCGGAAATGTATACGTTGATACAGATGATAATAAATTGATTTCTTTGATCATGGCTTCATTGATTTTTGTTGATTTGTTTCTAGGACATAATTATGTACTATATAAAAGTTACATTTAGTTTAGATAAAATCCACCATTAATTAGTTAAGTGGCACTATTTATATTTCGGTAGCGGGAGTTATGCAGTTTTAAACGTGAAGAGCATACTGCCTTTTGTGGCTGAGACTAAATCCCGGTAAGATGGAAAGAGAAAAGAACAGTGGTTTTTCAGTCACAAATAGAATGTGCAGAAATGATATGATTCTTTGATTACTTATGTAAACATTTATAAATTATACAAATCCCTGATTGTAAATCTTTTCTACTGTATTTTTGTAAAATACCACTGACCTATCCTATGTACAGCCAAAACTACTTAACCTAGAACCTTGAAAATTTGCATGGACGTTCCTTACAGAGTGTAGACATTCACCAAGAACGGATTTTTTTAATTCGAGGTTTTTAGAGGTTTTTCGTGGAGCTGAAGCTTTGAAAATGCCCCATGTTAATGTAATGGATGATCTTTTGTTTAAATTTCCAATTTTATTCAATCGAGCATATTAGCTTCTCAAACGGATACGTTGTTACAGCTGATTTATAATTTGATTCTTTTTATCATGGTTTGTGGTTGTTTTGATGATTTTGTTAGGTTATTCGTACTATATAAAAGTTACATTTGGTTTAGTTTCGTACCTTATACGTTCAATCATAAGCTCATTATGTGGTACCATCTTTTTAGGCAGCGGGAGCTATAGTTATTTCTTTAGGCCGTCCATCATGTTTTTAATTACAATCATGCCAGTGACAATAATTTGGCAAATTCCTTTTTCATCTAATTCGACGGTGTCCCGGCTTTTCACGGAAAAAATAAATGCTGCAATCAGTGGTTGATCTTAAATTATTCCTACCCGTCCATATTTTAAGTTAAAAACTAAGTGAATCGAGTTTGAAATACTGCCCACGGATAGCACCATAACTGTTTCGAACATTCAGCCCTTTACTGTACTTAATTAATGCCCTACTAGGCAATCCAGGGACGTAATGGTAAATCTACCAGGAAGTACCTTAAAATCGACACATTTGGTGTTAAAATCGGTCCGGCCGTTTTCGAGTTATAACGGTGAAAAGAAAACCTTCACTATATACCGTGGTATCCTACATCCTACTGTGGTATCTACATTTTATCCTACATTCCGCCATAAAACAAACATATCTCTACATGACATATTCCTTGATATAAATATTTTCTATTCAGTCCTCTAGATTCTTCATATCAAGGTTAGACGATAATTTTTATCGTGAGCGAAGCCACGGGTTCTGCTAGTTAGTAATATAGATGTCTACTTTGGTCCAACCGTTTACAAGGTAAGCACTAATTTTATTAATATTTTGAAAAAATAGCCCTTCCATAAGAAATAAATGTAAATTTGAGGGTAACTTAGATGCCCAATTGGGCAAAGCTTTTTTCACCTAAAGGAAAATGAACAGCATTCAGGAAATATTGACAAAATTTCCTGAATGCTGTTCATTTTCCTTTAGGCTTTGCCCAATTGGGCATCTAAGTTACCCTCAAATTTACATATATTTCTTATGGAAGGGCTATTTTTTCAAAATATTAATAAAATTAGTGCTTACCTTGTAAACGGTTGGACCAAAGTAGACATATTATGTATTTTTCTTACAGGAAATTTAATTTTCTTTAATTTTCAAAATTAATACGGAATACTAAAAGTTGATAGTTTTCAAGATATTTAGGAAAAACCAAAAAAATTGTACCTTTAGGCTCTTCCAGCCCAGCCGGCTCAAGGGCTAAGGGCGGGGACTTTTGATATGTTTTACCCCTAACTAGTCCAAACAAAGTTACAAAGTCAAAAATTGTGATCCATGCAATTCCCTCTATACCTTTTTTTGAGCATTCATTGCTTGGACTAATTTGTCTTCAATTAATTGACAAAGGAAATAATGGGATGCACCGAATGAAGTGACTATATCAGCTATAAAATCATTATTATAGCTGTGTGATTTTTATTATTACATAACAAATTAGGCATTTATTACTTGCAAACTGCTAAAACATTTGCTTCATATAGTGACATCAAATTTGCGTATTTACGTTAAAATCCCTAATTTAATTCATTTTAATCGGTTATTATGAACGAAAACACTGAAAACTAAATCATGTAGCGCCTTCATAAAACAATATGCAACATGAACGGTTTATCTACTTTAAATCTTTTTGAGATGCCCGGCGCTCGCCTTTTTTCATCTCATTAAAAAAATAAGTATAGACTAATTATTTAAGTGTATAATTACTTCATTAAGACTCGTTATCAGTGCTGAATGAGTTTACAAAGTATCCTGTGTAGAATTATAAATCCTTGAAACATGCATTGAATAATTTTTCTGCATAAGCACACTTTATGTTTGATTTGAATAAAAAAATACATATTTAAAAAATGAACACAATATTTTGAAACTTATCTTAGATGGATTAAATTTTTCCAGTTTATGAAAAGTGTGGAGAGTACAGTTTGCTGGGGGGGGGGGGGGGGCAGCCGGAGGGCTGAGTGCGAGGCTCTGTACCTCATCCTGACAATCACTCTTTAACTTTGCCCCAACACTTTCACTCTTCACTCAACACTTTCCCTTTTACAAGATACACAAATCTTAATTTCTAAAATTTTAAGAATTGGTTAGGAAAAGCGCATTTAATTGAAAACCTAATAAAAATGTTTATTTAATATTTGTTAGTATAATTGATGCCATTTTTTCACTAATGGATGGATTTCTTTACTTTTTATGTTGTTATATTCTGTGATTATTTTTTAATTGTTGAATATAAAAAGTTTTGAGGTTTTAACCGTGGATTTTCTGTAATATATAGATTATAAAACTTGATTTATTTAATTTAAATATTAAAAATAATATTTCTAAAGTTGCTGTATTAATTATTTACCACTATGTCTGCTATGCAGCGTATCAAAATTTATATCCTCTTAAATGCAAAAAAAAACTTGAAAATGTTTACATTTGCATCTCTTCCTTGACAGAACAGTATGTTAAAGGCAACCGATTGAGCAGAATATTTTAAACGATCCAAGTTTGGAAGGTAATTTTTTGCCATTGGTTGTTGGGTTATTAATTAACAGTCCTTCTAAGGAACTTGTCTACCTTAGTAACAAGACTTCAAGATCGTCCCACGACCCACAATCCTCCTACACTCATTCTTCTTTCATATTCCGGATAAAATATGCAGCCAGTGCTGCGTCCCGGCCTTAAGAGGTATTAAATGTAATATTACAAAAAAAAAAAAAACGAGGGACGCTCCTTGACTTAATATACAAATGGGCTTTACAATTTCACTGAATAATCAATATGAGACAACTAATTTTGTTTAAACAATGTCAATCTCATAAGTGCAATAAGCAAAACCGACAACCTTACGTTTCCTTATGTATATTTTTAGATATATTATTAGACCAACATCTAAATTTTCACGATCACATTGACCAAGTTTTGAGGAAAATCTGCTCAGGAATTTTTGTTTTTTGCAATTTAAAAAACATAGCTAACCTTGGTGTCCTCCTATCAGCATACTACGGACTTATCTATCCCCACTTATCACATGCTATTCCAGTTTGGGGATATGAAAATCAACAACCAAATTCCTGTTTAAACTGCAGAAATAGGCAATAAGAAATATCTTTTCCCTGCGCAGAGATCAATCTTGCAAGGACTATTTTAGAAATCATAATATTTTAACTCTTTCATCTATATATTCTGGAAACCTCATTTTTTGTACACCAAAATCTTTCATTGTTCAACTTATCAATCAAAGCTCCTTCTTATCAATATTCATTGAGAAACTCACAAAAATTACCTATTCTAAATCATTCAACCTATTTCAAAAAAACACCTTTATTATAATGGTATGAAACTCTACAATTTTCTACCTAATTTTCTCAAGGAATTTAACTTCAAAAATTTTAAGCAAACACTCAAATATTGATTGAGATTGACTCAATCTCAAGATTGACTCTTCCTGCTGGAAACTTCAAGAATACCTGGGTACAATAAAGAATGGTCATGTATATTAATTGCTGTGAAAGGTTTTATGTGTATATTAACCGAGTTAATGCAACTATGTTGTCAATTCTGGCTCAGTAAAATTATGATTATTATTATTATTATTTGTTTGCAGGCGGAGGAGTTGAACAGCATCGTGGGCAATGCGTTCCGCATGGCGTACGCGGCGCAACTCCAGCGCGGCCCGCTCCACGACGTGATCGCCTCCCAACTGCAGGACGGCCAGCGGATAGCCTGGGTACGTCCGTCTCTACTGTAGCGGAGGGGTCTGGGGGTTTGAGGTGTGGAAGATCCCTAACAGAAAAGGGATCCGGGAAATTTTAAGATAAAACCTCTTCAAAACATATTTCTATGCTAACTTAAACTTAGATTCCTCAAAATAATTTTTTGTATCTTCAATCTCTTCGAAGTTTTTGAAATTTCAAACTTTGAGGATCAAAAGTAACAAAACCTCAGGTTGTTTATTTATTTTGGATAATGACGTTAGTGGTGTGACAATATCTTTTCTTTTGTAAAGATTTAGATACAATTAATTTCAGGGGTGTCAATCCCTCTCCCCTGCTGTTGCCCCTAGAAGCACAACAACATGTAAGTTTTGTTATGTCTAGCAAAAGCGAGCGGGAATGAAATGAAAGCGGAAATGAACCGTTTTGCAAACTGTTTACAGGTGGGGCGATGTGATTATGTGGCATCTGTATACAGAGCTTTGTGTTGGCAAAAACAATTATTACTTCATCACCCATTGACTATAGTTTTTGAAATCTGAGGAAGAATGCAGAACAATCTAAGATCAAAATGAAACCCTAGTATTTGACAGTAA
>JAQJVK010000379.1:0-70475 GCA_035578135.1 Flexamia atlantica | reverse complement strand
TAGTACTATACCACCCAAGTTACCTTAAAAACCTAGGTTTTGGAAATATGTGTGATTAAATTAGTCGCTATGCGATGTGCGGACAACGATTTGTCTAAGTATGACATGAAATATAATAATAAATACGGAGGTGTGCCAACATGACGTACACGTAGGGTGATGAAATAGGACCAGAACTTCTGTATTATACCACCCAAGTTACCGAAAAAACTTAGGTTTTGGAAATATGGATGATTAAAGTAGTCGCATTGAGATGTGCGGACAGAGATTTGTCGAGGTTTGACACGAAATATAAAAAAAATACGGAGGTGTGCCAACATGACGTACACATAGGATGATAGAATAGGTCCAGAACTTTAGTACTATACCACCCAAGTTACCTTAAAAACTTAGGTTTTGGAAATACGGGTGATTAAAATAGTCGCTTTGGATGTGTGGACAGCGATCCACCTAAGTTTGACATAAAATATAAAATAAATACGGCAGTGTGTCAGCATGACGTACACGTAGGATGAAAGAATAGGACCAGAACTTTAGTACTATACCACCCAAGTTACCTTAAAAACTTAGGTTTTGGAAATATGGGTGATTAAATTAGTCGCTATGCGATGTGCGGACAACGATTTGTCTAAGTTTGACATGAAATATAAAAATAAATACGGAATTTTGGATACATGACGTACACATTGGGTGATAGATTAGGATTAGAACTATATTACTTTACCACTCAGGTTACCGTCAAAACTTAGGTTTTGGAAATACGGGTGATTAAAATAGTCGCTTTGGATGTGTGGACAGCGATCCACCTAAGTTTGACATAAAATATAAAATAAATACGGAAGTGTGTCAGCATGACGTACACGTAGGATGAAAGAATAGGACCAGAACTTTAGTACTATACCATCCAAGTTACCTTAAAAACTTAGGTTTTGGAAATATGGCTGATTAAAGTAGTCGCATTGAGATGTGCGGACAGCGATTTGTCAAAGTATGACATGAAAAATAAAATAAATACGGAAGTGTGCCAACATGACGTACACATAGGATGATAGAATAGGTCCTGAAATTTAGTATTATACCACCCAAGTTACCTTAAAAACTTAGGTTTTGGAAATATGGGTGATTAAATTAGTCGCTATGCGATGTGCGGACAACGATTTGTCTAAGTTTGACATGAAATATAAAAATAAATACGGAAGTGTGCCAACATGACGTACACATAGGATGATAGAATAGGTCCTGAAATTTAGTATTATACCACCCAAGTTACCTTAAAAACTTAGGTTTTGGAAATATGGGTGATTAAATTAGTCGCTATGCGATGTGCGGACAACGATTTGTCTAAGTTTGACATGAAATATGAAAATAAATACGGAATTTTGGATACATGACGTACACATTGGGTAATAGAATAGGATTAGAACTATATTATTATACCACTCAGGTTACCGTCAAAACTTAGGTTTTGGAAATACGGGTGATTAAATTAGTCGCTATGCGATGTGCGGACAACGATTTGTCGAAGTTTGACACGAAATATAAAAAAATACGGAGGTGTGCCAACATGACGTACACATAGGATGATAGAATAGGTCCAGAACTTTAGTACTATACCACCCAAGTTACCTTAAAAACCTAGGTTTTGGAAATATGTGTGATTAAATTAGTCGCTATGCGATGTGCGGACAACGATTTGTCTAAGTATGACATGAAATATAATAATAAATACGGAGGTGTGCCAACATGACGTACACGTAGGGTGATGAAATAGGACCAGAACTTCTGTATTATACCACCCAAGTTACCGAAAAAACTTAGGTTTTGGAAATATGGATGATTAAAGTAGTCGCATTGAGATGTGCGGACAGCGATTTGTCAAAGTATGACATGAAAAATAAAATAAATACGGAAGTGTGCCAACATGACGTACACATAGGATGATAGAATAGGTCCTGAAATTTAGTATTATACCACCCAAGTTACCTTAAAAACTTAGGTTTTGGAAATATGGGTGATTAAATTAGTCGCTATGCGATGTGCGGACAACGATTTGTCTAAGTTTGACATGAAATATAAAAATAAATACGGAATTGTGGATACATGACGTACACATAGGGTGATAGAATAGGACCAGACCTTCTGTATTATACCACCCAAGTTACCGTAAAAACTTAGGTTTTGGAAATATGGGTGATTAAATTAGTCGCTATGCGATGTGCGGACAACGATTTGTCTAAGTTTGACACGAAATATAAAAAAAATACGGAGGTGTGCCAACATGACGTACACATAGGATGATAGAATAGGTCCAGAACTTTAGTACTATACCACCCAAGTTACCTTAAAAACTTAGGTTTTGGAAATACGGGTGATTAAAATAGTCGCATTGAGATGTGCGGACAGCGATTTGTCAAAGTATGACATGAAATATAAAAATAAATACGGAATTGTGGATACATGACATCCACATAGGGTGATAAAATAGGACCAGAAATTTAGTATTATACCACCCAAGTTACCTTAAAAACTTAGGTTTTGGAAATATGGGTGATTAAATTAGTCGCTATGCGATGTGCGGACAACGATTTGTCTAAGTATGACATGAAATATAATAATAAATACGGAGGTGTGCCAACATTACGTACACGTAGGGTGATAGAATAGGACCAGAACTTCTGTATTATACCACCCAAGTTACCGTAAAAACTTAGGTTTTGGAAATATGGCTGATTAAAGTAGTCGCATTGAGATGTGCGGACAGAGATTTGTCGAAGTTTGACACGAAATATAAAAAAATACGGAGGTGTGCCAACATGACGTACACATAGGATGATAGAATAGGTCCAGACCTTTAGTACTATACCACCCAAGTTACCGTAAAAACTTAGGTTTTGGAAATATGGCTGATTAAAGTAGTCGCATTGAGATGTGCGGCCAGCGATTTGTCAAAGTATGACATGAAAAATAAAATAAATACGGAAGTGTGCCAACATGACGTACACATAGGATGATAGAATAGGTCCTGGAATTTAGTATTATACCACCCAAGTTACCTTAAAAACTTAGGTTTTGGAAATATGGGTGATTAAATTAGTCGCTATGCGATGTGCGGACAACGATTTGTCTAAGTATGACATGAAATATAATAATAAATACAGAGGTGTGCCAACATTACGTACACGTAGGGTGATAGAATAGGACCAGAACTTCTGTATTATACCACCCAAGTTACCGTAAAAACTTAGGTTTTGGAAATATGGGTGATTAAATTAGTCGCTATGCGATGTGCGGACAACGATTTGTCTAAGTTTGACATGAAATATAAAAATAAATACGGAATTTTGGATACATGACGTACACATTGGGAGATAGAATAGGATTAGAACTATATTATTATACCACTCAGGTTACCGTCAAAACTTAGGTTTTGGAAATACGGGTGATTAAAATAGTCGCATTGAGATGTGCGGACAGCGATTTGTCAAAGTATGACATGAAATATAAAAATAAATACGGAATTGTGGATACATGACATCCACATAGGGTGATAAAATAGGACCAGAAATTTAGTATTATACCACCCAAGTTACCTTAAAAACTTAGGTTTTGGAAATATGGGTGATTAAATTAGTCGCTATGCGATGTGCGGACAACGATTTGTCTAAGTATGACATGAAATATAATAATAAATACGGAGGTGTGCCAACATTACGTACACGTAGGGTGATAGAATAGGACCAGAACTTCTGTATTATACCACCCAAGTTACCGTAAAAACTTAGGTTTTGGAAATATGGCTGATTAAAGTAGTCCATTGAGATGTGCGGACAGAGATTTGTCGAAGTTTGACACGAAATATAAAAAAATACGGAGGTGTGCCAACATGACGTACACATAGGATGATAGAATAGGTCCAGAACTTTAGTACTATACCACCCAAGTTACCGTAAAAACTTAGGTTTTGGAAATATGGCTGATTAAAGTAGTCGCATTGAGATGTGCGGACAGCGATTTGTCAAAGTATGACATGAAAAAATAAAATAAATACGGAAGTGTGCCAACATGACGTACACATAGGATGATAGAATAGGTCCTGGAATTTAGTATATACCACCCAAGTTACCTTAAAAACTTAGGTTTTGGAAATATGGGTGATTAAATTAGTCGCTATGCGATGTGCGGACAACGATTTGTCTAAGTATGACATGAAATATAATAATAAATACAGAGGTGTGCCAACATTACGTACACGTAGGGTGATAGAATAGGACCAGAACTTCTGTATTATACCACCCAAGTTACCGTAAAAACTTAGGTTTTGGAAATATGGGTGATTAAATTAGTCGCTATGCGATGTGCGGACAACGATTTGTCTAAGTTTGACCTGAAATATAAAAATAAATACGGAATTTTGGATACATGACGTACACATTGGGAGATAGAATAGGATTAGAACTATATTATTATACCACTCAGGTTACCGTCAAAACTTAGGTTTTGGAAATACGGGTGATTAAAATAGTCGCTTTGGATGTGTGGACAGCGATCCACCTAAGTTTGACATAAAATATAAAATAAATACGGAAGTGTGTCAGCATGACGTACACGTAGGATGAAAGAATAGAACCAGAACTTAAGTACTATACCACCCAAGTTACCTTAAAAACTTAGGTTTTGGATATATGGGTGATTAAATTAGTCGCTATGCGATGTGCGGACAACGATTTGTCTAAGTATGACATGAAATATAATAATAAATACAGAGGTGTGCCAACATTACGTACACGTAGGGTGATAGAATAGGACCAGAACTTCTGTATTATACCACCCAAGTTACCGTAAAAACTTAGGTTTTGGAAATATGGCTGATTAAAGTAGTCGCATTGAGATGTGCGGACAGAGATTTGTCTAAGTATGACATGAAATATAAAAAAAATACGGAGGTGTGCTAACATGACGTACACATAGTATGATAGAATAGGTCCAGAACTTTAGTACTATACCACCCAAGTTACCGTAAAAACTTAGGTTTTG
The DNA here is from genome assembly GCA_035578135.1 of Flexamia atlantica. Classification (NCBI taxonomy): domain Eukaryota; kingdom Metazoa; phylum Arthropoda; class Insecta; order Hemiptera; family Cicadellidae; genus Flexamia; species Flexamia atlantica. The sequence goes on along the minus strand of JAQJVK010000379.1, from coordinate 65,441 downwards.
GAAATATGGGTGATTAAATCAGTCGCTATGCGATGTGCGGACAACGATTTGTCTAAGTTTGACATGAAATATAAAAATAAATACGGAATTGTAAATACATGACGTACACATAGGATGATAGAATAGGTCCTGAAATTTAGTATTATACCACCCAAGTTACCGTAAAAACTTAGGTTTTGGAAATATGAGTGATTAAATTAGTCGCTATGCGATGTGCGGACAACGATTTGTCTAAGTTTGACATGAAATATAAAAATAAATCCGGAATTGTGGATACATGACGTACACGTAGGGTGATAGAATAGGACCAGAACTTCTGTATTATACCACCCAAGTTACCGTAAAAACTTAGGTTTTGGAAATATGGCTGATTAAAGTAGTCGCATTGAGATGTGCGGACAGAGATTTGTCGAAGTTTGACACGAAATATAAAAAAAATACGGAGGTGTGCCAACATGACGTACACATAGGATGATAGAATAGGTCCAGAACTTTAGTACTATACCACCCAAGTTACCTTAAAAACATAGGTTTTAAAAATATGGCTGATTAAAGTAGTCGCATTGAGATGTGCGGACAACGATTTGTCGAATTTTGACACGAAATATAAAAAAAATACGGAGGTGTGCCAACATGACGTACACATAGGATGATAGAATAGGTCCTGAAATTTAGTATTATACCACCCAAGTTACCTTAAAAACTTAGGTTTTGGAAATATGGGTGATTAAATTAGTCGCTATGCGATGTGCGGACAACGATTTGTCTAAGTATGACATGAAATATAATAATAAATACGGAGGTGTGCCAACATTACGTACACGTAGGGTGATAGAATAGGACCAGAACTTCTGTATTATACCACCCAAGTTACCGTAAAAACTTAGGTTTTGGAAATATGGCTGATTAAAGTAGTCGCATTGAGATGTGCGGACAGCGATTTGTCTAAGTTTGACATGAAATATAAAAATAAATACGGAAGTGTGCCAACATGACGTACACATAGGGTGATAGAATAGGTCCAGAACTTTAGTACTATACCACCCAAGTTACCTTAAAAACTTAGGTTTTGGAAATACGGGTGATTAAAAGAGTCGCTTTGGATGTGTGGACAGCGATCCACCTAAGTTTGACATAAAATATAAAATAAATACGGCAGTGTGTCAGCATGACGTACACGTAGGGTGATGAAATAGGACCAGAACTTCTGTATTATACCACCCAAGTTACCGTAAAAACTTAGGTTTTGGAAATATAGGTGATTAAATTAGTAGCTATGCGATGTGCGGACATCGATTTGTCTAAGTTTGACATGAAATATAAAAATAAATACGGAATTGTGGATACATGACGTACACATAGGGTGATAGAATAGGACCAGAACTTCTGTATTATACCACCAAAGTTACCGTAAAAACTTAGGTTTTGGAAATATGGCTGATTAAAATAGTCGCATTGAGATGTGCGGACAGCGATTTGTCGAAGTTTGACATGAAAAATAAAATAAATACGGAAGTGTGCCAACATGACGTACACATAGGATGATAGAATAGGTCCTGAAATTTAGTATTATACCACCCAAGTTACCTTAAAAACTTAGGTTTTGGAAATATGGGTGATTAAATTAGTCGCTATGCGATGTGCGGACAACGATTTGTCTAAGTTTGACATGAAATATAAAAATAAATACGGAATTGTGGATACATGACGTACACATAGGGTGATAGAATAGGACCAGAACTTCTGTATTATACCACCAAAGTTACCGTAAAAACTTAGGTTTTGGAAATATGGGTGATTAAAATAGTCGCATTGAGATGTGCGGACAGCGATTTGTCGAAGTTTGACATGAAAAATAAAATAAATACGGAAGTGTGCTAACATGACGTACACATAGGATGATAGAATAGGTCCTGAAATTTAGTATTATACCACCCAAGTTACCTTAAAAACTTAGGTTTTGGAAATATGGCTGATTAAAGTAGTCGCATTGTGATGTGCGGACAGCGATTTGTCAAAGTATGACATGAAAAATAAAATAAATACGGAAGTGTGCCAACATGACGTACACATAGGATGATAGAATAGGTCCTGAAATTTAGTATTATACCACCCAAGTTACCTTAAAAACTTAGGTTTTGGAAATATGGGTGATTAAATTAGTCGCTATGCGATGTGCGGACAACGATTTGTCTAAGTTTGACATGAAATATAAAAATAAATACGGAAGTGTGCCAACATGACGTACACATAGGATGATAGAATAGGTCCTGAAATTTAGTATTATACCACCCAAGTTACCTTAAAAACTTAGGTTTTGGAAATATGGGTGATTAAATTAGTCGCTATGCGATGTGCGGACAACGATTTGTCTAAGTTTGACATGAAATATGAAAATAAATACGGAATTTTGGATACATGACGTACACATTGGGTAATAGAATAGGATTAGAACTATATTATTATACCACTCAGGTTACCGTCAAAACTTAGGTTTTGGAAATACGGGTGATTAAATTAGTCGCTATGCGATGTGCGGACAACGATTTGTCGAAGTTTGACACGAAATATAAAAAAAATACGGAGGTGTGCCAACATGACGTACACATAGGATGATAGAATTGGACCAGAACTTTAGTACTATTATTTCTTGTCATACTTTGACAAATCGCTGTCCGCACATCGCATAGCGACTAATTTAATCACCCATATTTCCAAAACCTAAGTTTTTAAGGTAACTTGGGTGGTATAGTACTAAAGTTCTAATCCTATTCTATCACCCAATGTGTACGTCATGTATCCACAATTCCGTATTTATTTTTATATTTCATGTCAAACTTAGACAAATCGTTGTCCGCACATCGCATAACGACTAATTTAATCACCCATATTTCCAAAACCTAAGTTTTTAAGGTAACTTGGGTGGTATAATATTAAAGTTCTGGACCTATTCTATCATCCTATGTGTACGTCATGTTGGCACACCTCCGTATTTTTTTTATATTTCGTGTCAAACTTCGACAAATCGTTGTCCGCACATCGCATAGCGACTAATTTAATCACCCATATTTCCAAAACCTAAGTTTTTACGGTAACTTGAGTGGTATAATAAAAGGTTCTGGTCCTATTCTATCACCCTATGTGTACGTCATGTATCCACAATTCCGTATTTATTTTTATATTTCATGTCAAACTTAGACAAATCGCTGTCCGCACATCTCAATGCGACTACTTTAATCAGCCATATTTCCAAAACCTAAGTTTTTAAAGTAACTTGGGTGATAGTACTAAAGTTCTGGACCTATTCTATCATCCTATGTGTACGTCATGCTGACACACTGCCGTATTTATTTTATTTTTCATGTTATACTTAGACAAATCGTTGTCCGCACATCGCATAGCGACTAATTTAATCACCCATATTTCCAAAACCTAAGTTTTTAAGGTAACTTGGGTGGTATAGTACTAAAGGTCTGGTCCTATTCTTTCATCCTACGTGTACGTCATGCTGACACTCTGCCGTATTTATTTTATATTTTATGTCAAACTTAGGTGGATCGCTGTCCACACATCCAAAGTGACTATTTTAATCACCCGTATTTCCAAAACCTAAGTTTTTACGGTAACTTGGGTGGTATAATACAGAAGTTCTGGTCCTATTCTATCACCCTACGTGTACGTAATGTTGGCACACCTCCGTATTTATTATTATATTTCATGTCATACTTTGACAAATCGTTGTCCGCACATCGCATAGCGACTAATTTAATCACCCATATTTCCAAAACCTAAGTTTTTACGGTCACTTGGGTGGTATAATACAGAAGTTCTGGTCCTATTCTATCACCCTACGTGTAGGTAATGTTGGCACACCTCCGTATTTATTTTTATATTTCATGTCAAACTTAGACAAATCGTTGTCCGCACATCGCATAGCGACTAATTTAATCACCCATATTTCCAAAACCTAAGTTTTTACGGTAACTTGGGTGGTATAGTACTAAAGTTCTGGTCCTATTCTATAACCCTACGTGTACGTAATGTTGGCACACCTCCGTATTTATTATTATATTTCATGTCATACTTAGACAAATCGTTGTCCGCACATCGCATAGCGACTAATTTAATCACCCATATTTCCAGAACCTAATTTTTTAAGGTAACTTGGGTGGTATAGTACTAAAGTTCTGGTCCTATTCATTCATCCTATGTGTACGTCATGTATCCACAATTCCGTATTTATTTTTATATTTCATGTCAAACTTAGACAAATCGGTGTCCGCACATCGCATAGCGACTAATTTAATCACCCATATTTCCAAAACCTAAGTTTTTACGGTAACTTGGGTGGTATAGTACTAAAGTTCTGGTCCTATTCTTTCATTCTATGTGTACGTCATGTTGGCACACTTCCGTATTTATTTTATTTTTCATGTCATACTTTGACAAATCGCTGTCCGCACATCTCAATGCGACTAATTTAATCAGCCATATTTCCAAAACCTAAGTTTTTACGGTAACTTGGGTGGTATAATACAGAAGTTCTGGTCCTATTCTATCACCCTACGTGTACCCCTGTGTGTACGTCATGTATCCACAATTCCGTATTTATTTTTATATTTCATGTCAAACTTAGACAAATCGTTGTCCGCACATCGCATAGCGACTAATTTAATCACCCATATTTCCAAAACCTAAGTTTTTAAGGTAACTTGGGTGGTATAATATTAAAGTTCTGGACCTATTCTATCATCCTATGTGTACGTCATGTTGGCACACCTCCGTATTTTTTTTATATTTCGTGTCAAACTTCGACAAATCGTTGTCCGCACATCGCATAGCGACTAATTTAATCACCCATATTTCCAAAACCTAAGTTTTTACGGTAACTTGAGTGGTATAATAAAAGGTTCTGGTCCTATTCTATCACCCTATGTGTACGTCATGTATCCACAATTCCGTATTTATTTTTATATTTCATGTCAAACTTAGACAAATCGCTGTCCGCACATCTCAATGCGACTACTTTAATCAGCCATATTTCCAAAACCTAAGTTTTTAAAGTAACTTGGGTGATAGTACTAAAGTTCTGGACCTATTCTATCATCCTATGTGTACGTCATGCTGACACACTGCCGTATTTATTTTATTTTTCATGTTATACTTAGACAAATCGTTGTCCGCACATCGCATAGCGACTAATTTAATCACCCATATTTCCAAAACCTAAGTTTTTAAGGTAACTTGGGTGGTATAGTACTAAAGGTCTGGTCCTATTCTTTCATCCTACGTGTACGTCATGCTGACACTCTGCCGTATTTATTTTATATTTTATGTCAAACTTAGGTGGATCGCTGTCCACACATCCAAAGTGACTATTTTAATCACCCGTATTTCCAAAACCTAAGTTTTTACGGTAACTTGGGTGGTATAATACAGAAGTTCTGGTCCTATTCTATCACCCTACGTGTACGTAATGTTGGCACACCTCCGTATTTATTATTATATTTCATGTCATACTTTGACAAATCGTTGTCCGCACATCGCATAGCGACTAATTTAATCACCCATATTTCCAAAACCTAAGTTTTTACGGTCACTTGGGTGGTATAATACAGAAGTTCTGGTCCTATTCTATCACCCTACGTGTAGGTAATGTTGGCACACCTCCGTATTTATTTTTATATTTCATGTCAAACTTAGACAAATCGTTGTCCGCACATCGCATAGCGACTAATTTAATCACCCATATTTCCAAAACCTAAGTTTTTACGGTAACTTGGGTGGTATAGTACTAAAGTTCTGGTCCTATTCTATAACCCTACGTGTACGTAATGTTGGCACACCTCCGTATTTATTATTATATTTCATGTCATACTTAGACAAATCGTTGTCCGCACATCGCATAGCGACTAATTTAATCACCCATATTTCCAGAACCTAATTTTTTAAGGTAACTTGGGTGGTATAGTACTAAAGTTCTGGTCCTATTCATTCATCCTATGTGTACGTCATGTATCCACAATTCCGTATTTATTTTTATATTTCATGTCAAACTTAGACAAATCGGTGTCCGCACATCGCATAGCGACTAATTTAATCACCCATATTTCCAAAACCTAAGTTTTTACGGTAACTTGGGTGGTATAGTACTAAAGTTCTGGTCCTATTCTTTCATTCTATGTGTACGTCATGTTGGCACACTTCCGTATTTATTTTATTTTTCATGTCATACTTTGACAAATCGCTGTCCGCACATCTCAATGCGACTAATTTAATCAGCCATATTTCCAAAACCTAAGTTTTTACGGTAACTTGGGTGGTATAATACAGAAGTTCTGGTCCTATTCTATCACCCTACGTGTACCCCTGTGTGTACGTCATGTATCCACAATTCCGTATTTATTTTTATATTTCATGTCAAACTTAGACAAATCGTTGTCCGCACATCGCATAGCGACTAATTTAATCACCCATATTTCCAAAACCTAAGTTTTTAAGGTAACTTGGTTGGTATAATACTAAATTTCAGGACCTATTCTATCATCCTATGTGTACGTCATGTTGGCACACCTCCGTATTTTTTTTATATTTCGTGTCAAACTTCGACAAATCTCTGTCCGCACATCTCAATGAGACTACTTTAATCAGCCATATTTCCAAAACCTAACTTTTTACGGTAACTTGGGTGGTATAATACAGAAGTTCTGGTCCTATTCTATAACCCTACGTGTACGTAATGTTGGCACACCTCCGTATTTATTATTATATTTCATGTCATACTTAGACAAATCGTTGTCCGCACATCGCATAGCGACTAATTTAATCACCCATATTTCCAAAACCTAAGTTTTTAAGGTAACTTGGGTGGTATAGTACTAAAGTTCTGGTCCTATTCATTCATCCTATGTGTACGTCATGTATCCACAATTCCGTAATTATTTTTATATTTCATGTCAAACTTAGACAAATCGTTGTCCGCACATCGCATAGCGACTAATTTAATCACCCATATTTCCAAAACCTAAGTTTTTCCGGTAACTTGGGTGGTATAGTACTAAAGTTCTGGTCCTATTCTTTCATTCTATGTGTACGTCATGTTGGCACACTTCCGTATTTATTTTATTTTTCATGTCATACTTTGACAAATCGCTGTCCGCACATCTCAATGCGACTACTTTAATCAGCCATATTTCCAAAACCTAAGTTTTTACGGTAACTTGGGTGGTATAATACAGATGGTCCTATTCTATCACCCTATGTGTACGTCATGTATCCACAATTCCGTATTTATTTTTATATTTCATGTCAAACTTAGACAAATCGTTGTCCGCACATCGCATAGCGACTAGTTTAATCACCCATATTTCCAAAACCTAAGTTTTTAAGGTAACTTGGGTGGTATAATACTAAATTTCAGGACCTATTCTATCATCCTATGTGTACATCATGTTGGCACACTTCCGTATTTATTTTATTTTTCATGTCAAACTTTGACAAATCGCTGTCCGCACATCTCAATGCGACTACTTTAATCAGCCATATTTCCAAAACCTAAGTTTTTAGACAAATCGTTGTCCGCACATCGCATAGCGACTAATTTAATCACCCATATTTCCAAAACCTAAGTTTTTACGGTTACTTGGGTGGTATAATACAGAAGTTCTGGTCCTATTCTATCACCCTATATGTACGTAATGTTGGCACACCTCCGTATTTATTATTATATTTCATGTCGTACTTAGACAAATCGTTGTCCGCACATCGCATAGCGACTAATTTAATCACCCATATTTCCAAAACCTAAGTTTTTACGGTAACTTGGGTGGTATTATACTAAATTTCAGGACCTATTCTATCATCCTATGTGTACGACATGTTGGAACACATCCGTATTTATTTTATTTTTTATGTCATACTTAGACAAATCGTTGTCCGCACATCGCATAGCGACTGATTTAATCACCTTTATTTCCAAAACCTAAGTTTTTACGGTAACTTTGGTGGTATAATATGGTATAATACTAAATTTCAGGACCTATTCTATCACCCTATGTGTACGTCATGTATCAACAATTCCGTATTTATTTTTATATTTCATGTCAAACTTAGACAAATCGTTGTCCGCACATCTCATAGCGACTATTTTAATCACCCATATTTCCAAAACCGAAGTTTTTACGGTAACTTCGGTGGTATAGTACTAAAGTTCTGGAGCTATTCTATCATACTATGTGTACGTCATGTTGGAACACTTCCGTATTTTTTTTATATTTCGTGTCAAACTTCGACAAATCGCTGTCCGCCCATCGCAAAGCGACTACTTTAATCAGCCATATTTCCAAAACCTAAGTTTTTACGGTAACTTGGGTGGTATAATACAGAAGTTCTGGTCCTATTCTATCACCCTATGTGTACGTCTTGTTGGCACACTCGCGTATTTATTTTATATTTTATGTCAAACTTAGGTGGATCACTGTCCACACATCCAAAGCGACTATTTTAATCACCCGTATTTCCAAAACCTAAGTTTTTAAGGTAACTTGGGTGGTATAGTACTAAAGTTCTGGACCTATTCTATCATCCTATGTGTACGTCATGTTGGCACACCTCCGTATTTTTTTTATATTTCGTGTCAAACTTCGACAAATCTCTGTCCGCACATCTCAATGCGACTACTTTAATCAGCCATATTTCCAAAACCTAAGTTTTTACGGTAACTTGGGTGGTATAATACAGAAGTTCTGGTCCTATTCTATAACCCTACGTGTACGTAATGTTGGCACACCTCCGTATTTATTATTATATTTCATGTCATACTTAGACAAATCGTTGTTCGCACATCGCATAGCGACTAATTTAATCACCCATATTTCCAAAACCTAAGTTTTTAAGGTAACTTTGGTGGTATAGTACTAAAGTACTGGTCCTATTCATTCATCCTATGTGTACGTCATGTATCCACAATTCCGTATTTATTTTTATATTTCATGTCAAACTTAGACAAATCGTTGTCCGCACATCGCATAGCGACTAATTTAATCACCCATATTTCCAAAACCTAAGTTTTTACGGTAACTTGGGTGGTATAGTACTAAAGTTCTGGTCCTATTCTTTCATTCTATGTGTACGTCATGTTGGCACACTTCCGTATTTATTTTATTTTTCATGTCATACTTTGACAAATCGCTGTCCGCACATCTCAATGCGACTAATTTAATCAGCCATATTTCCAAAACCTAAGTTTTTACGGTAACTTGGGTGGTATAATACAGAAGTTCTGGTCCTATTCTATCACCCTACGTGTACCCCTATGTGTACGTCATGTATCCACAATTCCGTATTTATTTTTATATTTCATGTCAAACTTAGACAAATCGTTGTCCGCACATCGCATAGCGACTAATTTAATCACCCATATTTCCAAAACCTAAGTTTTTAAGGTAACTTGGGTGGTATAATACTAAATTTCAGGACCTATTCTATCATCCTATGTGTACGTCATGTTGGCACACTTCCGTATTTATTTTATTTTTCATGTCATACTTTGACAAATCGCTGTCCGCACATCTCAATGCGACTACTTTAATCAGCCATATTTCCAAAACCTAAGTTTTTACGGTAACTTGGGTGGTATAATACAGATGGTCCTATTCTATCACCCTATGTGTACGTCATGTATCCACAATTCAATATTTATTCTTATATTTCATGTCAAACTTAGACAAATCGTTGTCCGCACATCGCATAGCGACTAGTTTAATCACCCATATTTCCAAAACCTAAGTTTTTAAGGTAACTTGGGTGGTATAATACTAAATTTCAGGACCTATTCTATCATCCTATGTGTACATCATGTTGGCACACTTCCGTATTTATTTTATTTTTCATGTCAAACTTTGACAAATCGCTGTCCGCACATCTCAATGCGACTACTTTAATCAGCCATATTTCCAAAACCTAAGTTTTTAGACAAATCGTTGTCCGCACATCGCATAGCGACTAATTTAATCACCCATATTTCCAAAACCTAAGTTTTTACGGTTACTTGGGTGGTATAATACAGAAGTTCTGGTCCTATTCTATCACCCTATATGTACGTAATGTTGGCACACCTCCGTATTTATTATTATATTTCATGTCATACTTAGACAAATCGTTGTCCGCACATCGCATAGCGACTAATTTAATCACCCATATTTCCAAAACCTAAGTTTTTACGGTAACTTGGGTGGTATAATACTAAATTTCAGGACCTATTCTATCATCCTATGTGTACGACATGTTGGAACACTTCCGTATTTATTTTATTTTTTATGTCATACTTAGACAAATCGTTGTCCGCACATCGCATAGCGACTGATTTAATCACCTTTATTTCCAAAACCTAAGTTTTTACGGTAACTTGGGTGGTATAATACAGAAGTTCTGGTCCTATTCTATCACCCTATGTGTACGTCTTGTTGGCACACTCGCGTATTTATTTTATATTTTATGTCAAACTTAGACAAATCGTTGTCCGCACATCCAAAGCGACTATTTTAATCACCCGTATTCCAAAACCTACGTTTTTAAGGTAACTTAGGTTGTATAGTACTAAAGTTCTGGACCTATTCTATCATCCTATGTGTACGTCATGTTGGCACACCTCCGTATTTTTTTTATATTTCGTGTCAAACTTCGACAAATCTCTGTCCGCACATCTCAATGCGACTACTTTAATCAGCGATATTTCCAAAACCTAAGTTTTTACGGTAACTTGGGTGGTATAATACAGAAGTTCTGGTCCTATTCTATCACCCTACGTGTACGTAATGTTGGCACACCTCCGTATTTATTATTATATTTCATGTCATACTTAGACAAATCGTTGTCCGCACATCGCATAGCGACTAATTTAATCACCCATATTTCCAAAACCTAAGTTTTTAAGGTAACTTGGGTGGTATAGTACTAAAGTTCTGGTCCTATTCTTTCATCCTACGTGTACGTCATGCTGTAGCACTGCCGTATTTATTTTATATTTTATGTCAAACTAAGGTGGATCGCTGTCCACACATCCAAAGCGACTATTTTAATCACCCGTATTTGCAAAACCTAAGTTTTTAAGGTAACTTGGGTGGTATAGTACTAAAGTTCTGGACCTATTCTATCATCCTATGTGTACGTCATGTTGGCACACCTCCGTATTTTTTTTATATTTCGTGTCAAACTTCGACAAATCTCTGTCCGCACATCTCAATGCGACTACTTTAATCAGCCATATTTCCAAAACCTAAGTTTTTACGGTAACTTGGGTGGTATAATACAGAAGTTCTGGTCCTATTCTATCACCTTACGTGTACGTAATGTTGGCACACCTCCGTATTTATTATTATATTTCATGTCATACTTTGACAAATCGTTGTCCGCACATCGCATAGCGACTAATTTAATCACCCATATTTCCAAAACCTAAGTTTTTACGGTAACTTGGGTGGTATAATACAGGAGTTCTGGTCCTATTCTATCACCCTACGTGTAGGTAATGTTGGCACACCTTCGTATTTATTTTTATATTTCATGTCAAACTTAGACAAATCGTTGTCCGCACATCGCATAGCGACTAATTTAATCACCCATATTTCCAAAACCTAAGTTTTTACGGTAACTTGGGTGGTATAGTACTAAAGTTCTGGTCCTATTCTATCACCCTATGTGTACGTCATGTATCCACAATTCCGTATTTATTTTTATATTTCATGTCAAACTTAGACAAATCGTTGTCCGCACATCGCATAGCGACTAATTTAATCACCCGTATTTCCAAAACCTATATATTATACCACCCAAGTTACCGTAAAAACTTAGGTTTTGGAAATATGGCTGATTAAAGTAGACGCATTGAGATGTGCGGACAGCGATTTGTCAAAGTATGACATGAAAAATAAAATAAGTATGGAAGTGCGCCATCATGACGTACACATAGGATGATAGAATAGGTCCTGAAATTTAGTATTATACCACCCAAGTTACCTTAAAAACTTAGGTTTTGGAAATATGGGTGATTAAATTAGTCGCTATGCGATGTGCGGACAACGATTTGTCTAAGTTTGACATGAAATATAAAAATAAATACGGAATTGTGGATACATGACGTACACAAAGGGTGATTGAATAGGTCCTGAAATTTAGTATTATACCACCCAAGTTACCGTAAAAACTTAGGTTTTGGAAATATGGCTGATTAAAGTAGCCGCATTGAGATGTGCGGACAGCGATTTGTCGAAGTTTGACATGAAATATAAAAATAAATACGGAGGTGTGCCAATATGACGTACACATAGGATGATAGAATAGGACCAGAACTTTAGTACTATTCCACCCAAGTTACCGTAAAAACTTAGGTTTTGGAAATATGGGTGATTAAATTAGTCGCTATGCGATGTGCGGACAACGATTTGTCTAAGTATGACATGAAATATAATAATAAATACGGAGGTGTGCCAACACTACGTACACGTAGGGTGATAGAATAGGACCAGAACTTCTGTATTATACCACCCAAGTTACCGTAAAAACTTAGGTTTTGGAAATACGGGTGATTAAAATAGTCGCTATGCGATGTGCGGACAACGATTTGTCAATGTTTGACATGAAATATAAAAATAAATACGGAATTGTGGATACATGACGTACACATAGGGTAATAGAATAGGTCCAGAACTTTAGTACTATACCACCCAAGTTACCTTAAAAACTTAGGTTTTGGAAATACGGGTGACTAAATTAGTCGCTATGCGATGTGCGGACAACGATTTGTCTAAGTTTGACATGAAATATAAAAATAAATACGGAGGTGTGCCAACATTACGTACACGTAGGGTGATAGAATAGGACCAGAACTTTAGTACTATACCACCCAATTTACCGTAAAAACTTAGGTTTTGGAAATATGGCTGATTAAAGTAGTCGCATTGAGATGTGCGGACAGCGATTTGTCTAAGTTTGACATGAAATATAAAAATAAATACGGAATTGTGGATACATGACGTACACATAGGGTGATAGAATAGGACCAGAACTTCTGTATTATACCACCCAAGTTACCGTAAAAACCTAGGTTTTGGAAATATGGCTGATTAAAGTAGTCGCATTGAGATGTGCGGACAGGGATTTGTCAAAGTATGACATGAAAAATAAAATAAATACGGCAGTGTGTCAGCATGACGTACACATAGGATGATAGAATAGGTCCAGAACTTTAGTACTATACCACCCAAGTTACCGTAAAAACTTAGGTTTTGGAAATATGGCTGATTAAAGTAGTCGCATTGAGATGTGCGGACAGCGATTTGTCTAAGTTTGACATGAAATATAAAAATAAATACGGAATTGTGGATACATGACGTACACATAGGGTGATAGAATAGGACCAGAACTTCTGTATTATACCACCCAAGTTACCGTAAAAACTTAGGTTTTGGAAGTATGGGTGATTAAATTAGTCGCTATGCGATGTGCGGACAACGATTTGTCGGTGTTTGACACGAAATATAAAAAAATACGGAGGTGTGCCAACATGACGTACACGTAGGGTGATAGAATAGGACCAGAACTTCTGTATTATACCACCCAAGTTACCGTAAAAACTTAGGTTTTGGAAATATGGCTAATTAAAGTAGTCGCATTGAGATGTGCAGACAGCGATTTGTCAAAGTATGACATGAAAAATAAAATAAATACGGAAGTGTGCCAACATGACGTACTCATAGGATGATAGAATAGGTCCTGAAATTTAGTAATATACCACCCAAGTTACCTTAAAAACTTAGGTTTTGGAAATATGGGTGATTAAATTAGTCGCTATGCGATGTGCGGACAACGATTTGTCTAAGTTTGACATGAAATATAAAAATAAATACGGAATTGTGGATACATGACGTACACATAGGGTGATAGAATAGGACCAGAACTTCTGTACTATACCACCCAAGTTACCGTAAAAACTTAGGTTTTGGAAATATGGCTGTTTAAAGTAGTCGCATTGAGATGTGCGGACAGCGATTTGTCTAAGTTTGACATGAAATATAAAAATAAATACGGAATTGTGGATACATGACGTACACATAGTGTGATAGAATAGGACCAGAACTTCTGTATTATACCACCCAAGTTACCTTAAAAACTTAGGTTTTGGAAATATGGCTGACTAAAGTAGTCGCATTGAGATATGCGGACAGCGATTTGTCAAAGTATGACATGAAAAATAAAATAAATACGGAAGTTTGCCAACATGACGTACACATAGGATGATAGAATAGGTCCAGAACTTTAGTACTATACCACCCAAGTTACCGTAAAAACTTAAGTTTTGGAAATACGGGTGATTAAAATAGTCGCATTGAGATGTGCGGACAGCGATTTGTCAAAGTATGACATGAAATATAAAAATAAATACGGAATTTTGGATACATGACGTACACATAGGGTAATAGAATAGGACCAGAACTTCTGTATTATACCACCCAAGTTACCGTAAAAACTTAGGTTTTGGAAAATACGGGTGATTAAATTAGTCGCTATGCGATGTGCGGACAACGATTTGTCTAAGTTTGACATGAAATATAAAAATAAATACGCAATTTTGGATACATGACGTACACATTGGGTGATAGAATAGGACCAGAACTATATTATTATACCACTCAGGTTACCGTCAAAACTTAGGTTTTGGAAATACGGGTGATTAAATTAGTCGTTATGCGTTGTGCGGACAACGATTTGTCTAAGTTTGACATGAAATATAAAAATAAATACGGAATTGTGGATACATGACGTACACATAGGGTGATAGAATAGGACCAGACCTTCTGTATTATACCACCCAAGTTACCGTAAAAACTTAGGTTTTAGAAATATGGCTGATTAAAGTAGTCGCATTGAGATGTGCGGACAGCGATTTGTCAAAGTATGACATGAAAAATAAAATAAATACGGAAGTGTGCCAACATGACGTACACATAGGATGATAGAATAGGTCCTGAAATTTAGTATTATACCACCCAAGTTACCTTAAAAACTTAGGTTTTGGAAATATGGGTGATTAAATTAGTCGCTATGCGATGTGCGGACAACGATTTGTCTAAGTTTGACATGAAATATAAAAATAAATACGGAATTGTGGATACATGACGTACACATAGGGTGATAGAATAGGACCAGAACTTCTGTATTATACCACCCAAGTTACCGTAAAAACTTAGGTTTTGGAAATATGGCTGATTAAAGTAGTCGCATTGAGATGTGCGGACAGAGATTTGTCGAAGTTTGACACGAAATATAAAAAAAATACTGAGGTGTGCCAACATGACGTACACATAGGATGATAGAATAGGTCCAGAACTTTAGTACTATACCACTCAAGTTACCTTAAAAACTTAGGTTTTGGAAATACGGGTGATTAAAATAGTCGCTTTGGATGTGTGGACAGCGATCCACCTAAGTTTGACATAAAATATAAAATAAATACGGCAGTGTGTCAGCATGACGTACACGTAGGATGAAAGAATAGGACAAGAACCATAGTACTATACCACCCAAGTTACCTTAAGAACTTAGGTTTAGGAAATATGGGTGATTAAATTAGTCGCTATGCGATGTGTGGACAACGATTTGTCTAAGTATGACATGAAATATAATAATAAATACGGAAGTGTGCCAACATTACGTACATATAGGGTGATAGAATAGGACCAGAACTTCTGTATTATACCACCCAAGTTACCGTAAAAACTTAGGTTTTGGAAATATGGCTGATTAAACTAGTCGCATTGAGATGTGCGGACAGAGATTTGCCGAATTTTGACACGAAATATAAAAAAATACGGAGGTGTGTCAACATGACGTACACATAGGATGATAGAATAGGTCCAGAACTTTAGTACTATACCACCCAAGTTACCTTAAAAACTTAGGTTTTGGAAATACGGGTGATTAAAATAGTCGCTTTGGATGTGTGGACAGCGATCCACCTAAGTTTGACATAAAATATAAAATAAATACGGCAGTGTGTCAGCATGACGTACACGTAGGATGAAAGAATAGGACCAGAACTTTAGTACTATACCACGCAAGTTACCTTAAAAACTTAGGTTTTGGAAATATGGGTGATTAAATTAGTCGCTATGCAATGTGCGGACAACGATTTGTCTAAGTATGACATGAAATATAATAATAAATACGGAGGTGTGCCAACATTACGTACACGTAGGATGAAAGAATAGGTCCAGAACTTTAGTACTATACCACCCAAGTTACCTTAAAAACTTAGGTTTTGGAAATACGGGTGATTAAAATAGTCGCTTTGGATGTGTGGACAGTGATCCACCTAAGATTGACATAAAATATAAAATAAATACGGCAGTGTGTCAGCATGACGTACACGTAGGGTGATGAAATAGGACCAGAACTTCTGTATTATACCACCCAAGTTACCGTAAAAACTTAGGTTTTGGAAATATGGCTGATTAAAGTAGTCGCATTGAGATGTGCGGACAGCGATTTGTCAAAGTATGACATGAAAAATAAAATAAATACGGAAGTGTGCCAACATGACGTACACATAGGATGATAGAATAGGTCCAGAACTTTAGTACTATACCAACCAGGTTACCTTAAAAACTTAGGTTTTGGAAATACGGGTGATTCAAATAGTCGCTTTGGATGTGTGGACAGCGATCCACCTAATTTTGACATAAAATATAAAATAAATACGGCGGTGTGTCAGCATGACGTACACGTAGGATGAAAGAATAGGACCAGAACTTTAGTACTATACCACCCAAGTTACCTTAAAAACTTAGGTTTTCGAAATATGGGTGATTAAATTAGTCGCTATGCGATGTGCGGACAACGATTTGTCTAAGTATGACATGAAATATAATAATAAATACGGAAGTGTGCCAACATTACGTACATATAGGGGGATAGAATAGGACCAGAACTTCTGTATTATACCACCCAAGTTACCGTAAAAACTTAGGTTTTGGAAATATGGCTGATTAAAGTAGTCGCATTAAGATGTGCGGACAGAGATTTGTCGAAGTTTGACACGAAATATAAAAAAAATACGGAGGTGTGCCAACATGACGTACACATAGGATGATAGAATAGGTCCAGAACTTTAGTACTATACCACCCAAGTTACCTTAAAAACTTAGGTTTTGGAAATACGGGTGATTAAAATAGTCGCTTTGGATGTGTGGACAGCGATCCACCTAAGTTTGACATAAAATATAAAATAAATACGGCAGTGTGTCAGCATGACGTACACGTAGGATGAAAGAATAGGACCAGAACTTTAGTACTATACCACCCAAGTTACCTTAAAAACTTAGGTTTTGGAAATATGGGTGATTAAATTAGTCGCTATGCGATGTGCGGACAACGATTTGTCTAAGTATGACATGAAATATAATAATAAATACGGAGGTGTGCCAACATTACGTACACGTAGGGTGATAGAATAGGACCAGAACTTCTGTATTATACCACCCAAGTTACCGTAAAAACTTAGGTTTTGGAAATATGGCTGATTAAAGTAGTCGCATTGAGATGTGCGGACAGAGATTTGTCGAAGTTTGACACGAAATATAAAAAAAATACGGAGGTGTGCCAACATGACGTACACATAGGATGATAGAATAGGTCCAGAACTTTAGTACTATACCACCCAAGTTATCTTAAAAACGTAGGTTTTGGAAATACGGGTGATTAAAATAGTCGCTTTGGATGTGTGGACAGTGATCCACCTAAGTTTGACATAAAATTTAAAATAAATACGGCAGTGTGTCAGCATGACGTACACGTAGGGTGATGAAATAGGACCAGAACTTCTGTATTATACCACCCAAGTTACCGTAAAAACTTATGTTTTGGAAATATGGCTGATTAAAGTAGTCGCATTGAGATGTGCGGACAGAGATTTGTCGAAGTTTGACACGAAATATAAAAAAATACGGAGGTGTGCCAACATGACGTACACATAGGATGATAGAATAGGTCCTGAAATTTAGTATTATACCACCCAAGTTACCGTAAAAACTTAGGTTTTGGAAATATGGGTGATTAAATTAGTCGCTATGCGATGTGCGGACAACGATTTGTCTAAGTTTGACATGAAATATAAAAATAAATACGGAATTGTGGATACATGACGTACACGTAGGGTGATAGAATAGGACCAGAACTTTTGTATTATACCACCCAAGTTACCGTAAAAACTTAGGTTTTGGAAATATGGGTGATTAAATTAGTCGCTATGCGATGTGCGGACAACGATTTGTCTAAGTTTAACATGAAATATAAAAATAAATACTGAATTGTGGATACATGACGTAAACGTAGGATGAAAGAATAGGACCAGAACTTTAGTACTATACCACCCAAGTTACCTTAAAAACTTAGGTTTTGGAAATATGGGTGATTAAATTAGTCGCTATGCGATGTGCGGACAACGATTTGTCTAAGTATGACATGAAATATAATAATAAATACGGAGGTGTGCCAACATTACGTACACGTAGGGTGATAGAATAGGACCAGGACTTTTGTATTATACCACCCAAGTTACCGTAAAAACTTAGGTTTTGGAAATATGGCTGATTAAAGTAGTTGCATTGAGATGTGCGGACAGCAATTTGTCAAAGTATGACATGAAAAATAAAATAAATACGGAAGTGTGCAAACATGACGTACACATAGGATGATAGAATAGGTCCTGAAATTTAGTATTATACCACCCAAGTTACCTTAAAAACTTAGGTTTTGGAAATATGGGTGATTAAATTAGTCGCTATGCGATGTGCGGACAACGATTTGTCTAAGTTTGACATGAAATATAAAAATAAATACGGAATTGTGGATACATGACGTACACATAGGGTGATAGAATAGGACCAGAACTTCTGTATTATACCACCCAAGTTACCGTAAAAACTTAGGTTTTGGAAATATGGGTGATTAAATTAGTCGCTATGCGATGTGCGGACAACGATTTGTCTAAGTTTGACATGAAATATAAAAATAAATACGTAATTGTGGATACATGACGTACACATAGGGTGATAGAATAGGTCCTGAAATTTAGTATTATACCATATTATACCACCCAAGTTACCGTAAAAACTTAGGTTTTGGAAATATGTGTGATTAAATTAGTCGCTATGCGATGTGCGGACAACGATTTGTCTAAGTTTGACATGAAATATAAAAATAAATACGGAATTGTGGATACATGACGTACACATAGGGTGATAGTATAGGTCCAGAACTTTAGTACTATACCACCCAAGTTTCCTTAAAAACTTAGGTTTTGGAAATACGGGTGATTAAAATAGTCGCTTTGGATGTGTGGACAGTGATCCACCTAAGTTTGACATAAAATATAAAATAAATACGGCAGTGTGTCAGCATGACGTACACGTAGGGTGATGAAATAGGACCAGAACTTCTGTATTATACCACCCAAGTTACCGTGAAAACTTAGGTTTTGGAAATATGGCTGATTAAAGTAGTCGCATTGAGATGTGCGGACAGCGATTTGTCAAAGTATGACATGAAAAATAAAATAAATACGGAAGTGTGCCAACATGACGTACACATAGGATGATAGAATAGGTCCTGAAATTTAGTATTATACCACCCAAGTTACCTTAAAAACTTAGGTTTTGGAAATATGGGTGATTAAATTAGTCGCTATGCGATGTGCGGACAACGATTTGTCTAAGTTTGACATGAAATATAAAAATAAATACGGAATTGTGGATACATGACGTACATATAGGGTGATAGAATAGGACCAGAACTTCTGTATTATACCACCCAAGTTACCGTAAAAACTTAGGTTTTGGAAATATGGCTGATTAAAGTAGTCGCTTTGCGATGGGCGGACAGCGATTTGTCGAAGTTTGACACGAAATATAAAAAAAATACGGAAGTGTTCCAACATGACGTACACATAGTATGATAGAATAGGTCTAGAACTTTAGTACTATACCACCCAAGTTACCGTAAAAACTTCGGTTTTGGAAATATGGGTGATTAAAATAGTCGCTATGCGATGTGCGGACAACAATTTGTCTAAGTTTGACATGAAATATAAAAATAAATACGTAATTGTGGATACATGACGTACACATAGGGTGATAGAATAGGTCCTGAAATTTAGTATTATACCATATTATACCACCCAAGTTACCGTAAAAACTTAGGTTTTGGAAATATGTGTGATTAAATTAGTCGCTATGCGATGTGCGGACAACGATTTGTCTATGTATGACATAAAAAATAAAATAAATACGGAAGTGTGCCAACATGACGTACACATAGGATGATAGAATAGGTCCTGAAATTTAGTATTATACCACCCAAGTTACCGTAAAAACTTAGGTTTTGGAAATGTGGGTGATTAAATTAGTCGCTATGCGATGTGCGGACAACGATTTGTCTAAGTATGACATGAAATATAATAATAAATACGGAGGTGTGCCAATATTACGTACATATAGCGTGATAGAATAGAACCAGAACTTCTGTATTATACCACCCAAGTTACCGTAAAAACTTAGGTTTTGGAAATATGGGTGATTAAATTAGTCGCTATGCGATGTGCGGACAACGATTTGTCTAAAAACTTAGGTTTTGGAAATATGGCTGATTAAAGTAGTCGCATTGAGATGTGCGGACAGCGATTTGTCAAAGTTTGACATAAAAAATAAAATAAATACGGAAGTGTGCCAACATGACGTACACATAGGATGATAGAATAGGTCCTGAAATTTAGTATTATACCACCCAAGTTACCTTAAAAACTTAGGTTTTGGAAATATGGGTGATTAAATTAGTCGCTATGCGATGTGCGGACAACGATTTGTCTAAGTTTGACATGAAATATAAAAATAAATACGGAATTGTGGATACATGACGTACACATAGGGTGATAGAATAGGACCAGAACTTCTGTATTGTACCACCCAAGTTACCGTAAAAACTTAGGTTTTGGAAATATGGCTGATTAAAGTAGTCGCATTGAGATGTGCGGACAGCGATTTGTCAAAGTATGACATGAAAAATAAAATAAATACGGAAGTGTGCCAACATGACGTACACATAGGATGATAGAATAGGTCCTGAAATTTAGTATTATACCACCCAAGTTACCTTAAAAACTTAGGTTTTTGAAATATGGGTGATTAAATTAGTCGCTATGCGATGTGCGGACAACGATTTGTCTAAGTTTGACATGAAATATAAAAATAAATACGGAATTGTGGATACATGACGTACACATAGGGGTACACGTAGGGTGATAGAATAGGACCAGAACTTCTGTATTATACCACCCAAGTTACCGTAAAAACTTAGGTTTTGGAAATATGGCTGATTAAATTAGTCGCATTGAGATGTGCGGACAGCGATTTGTCAAAGTATGACATGAAAAATAAAATAAATACGGAAGTGTGCCAACATGACGTACACATAGGATGAAAGAATGGGACCAGAACTTTAGTACTATACCACGCAAGTTACCGTAAAAACTTAGGTTTTGGAAATATGGGTGATTAAATTAGTCGCTATGCGATGTGGGGACAACGATTTGTCTAAGTATGACATGAAATATAATAATAAATACGGAGGTGTGCCAACATTACGTACACGTAGGGTTATAGAATAGGACCAGAACTTCTGTATTATACCACCCAAGTTACCGTAAAAACTTAGGTTTTGGAAATATGGCTGATTAAAGTAGTCGCATTGAGATGTGCGGCAGAGATTTGTCAAAGTTTGACACGAAATATAAAAAAAAATACGGAGGTGTGCCAACATGACGTACACATAGGATGATAGAATAGGTCCAGAACTTTAGTACTATACCACCCAAGTTACCTTAAAAACTTAGGTTTTGGCAATACGGGTGATTAAAATAGTCGCTTTGGATGTGTGGACAGCGATCCACCTAAGTTTGACATAAAATATAAAAATAAATACGGCAGTGTGTCAGCGTGACGTACACGTAGGATGAAAGAATAGGACCAGAACTTTAGTACTATACCACCCAAGTTACCTTAAAAACTTAGGTTTTGGAAATATGGGTGATTAAATTAGTCGCTATGCGATGTGCGGACAACGATTTGTCTAAGTTTGACATGTAATATAGAAATAAATACGGAAGTGTGCCAACATTACGGTCATATAGGGTGATAGAATAGGACCAGAAAGTATGTATTATACCACCCAAGTTACCGTAAAAACTTAGGTTTTGGAAATATGGCTGATTAAAGTAGTCGAATTGAGATGTGCGGACAGCGATTTGTCTAAGTTTGACATGAAATATAAAAATAAATACGGAATTGTGGATACATGACGTACACATAGGGTGATAGAATAGGACCAGAACTTCTGTATTATACCACCCAAGTTACCGTAAAAACTTAGGTTTTGGAAATATGGGTGATTAAATTAGTCGCTATGCGATGTGCGGACAACGATTTGTCGAAGTTTGACACGAAATATAAAAAAAATACGGAGGTGTGCCAACATGACGTACACATAGGATGATAGAATAGGTCCAGAACTTTAGTACTATACCACCCAAGTTACCGTAAAAACTTAGGTTTTGGAAATATGGGTGATTAAATTAGTCGCTATGCGATGTGCGGACAACGATTTTTCTAAGTTTGACATGAAATATAAAAATAAATACGGAGGTGTGCCAACATTACCTACACGTAGGGTGATAGAATAGGACCAGAACTTCTGTATTATACCACCCAAGTTACCGTAAAAACTTAGGTTTTGGAAATATGGGTGATTAAATTAGTCGCTATGCGATGTGCGGACAACGATTTGTCTAAGTATGACATGAAATATAATAATAAATACGGAGGTGTGCCAACATTACGTACATGTAGGGTGATAGAATAGGACCAGAACTTCTGTATTATACCACCCAAGTTACCGTAAAAACTTAGGTTTTGGAAATATGGCTGATTAAAGTAGTCGCATTGAGATGTGCGGACAGAGATTTGTCGAAGTTTGACACGAAATATAAAAAAAATACGGAGGTGTGCCAACATGACGTACACATAGGATGATAGAATAGGTCCAGAACTTTAGTACTATACCACCCAAGTTACCTTAAAAACTTAGGTTTTGGAAATACGGGTGATTAAAATAGTCGCTTTGGATGTATGGACAGCGATCCACCTAAGTTTGACATAAAATATAAAATAAATACGGTAGAGAGTCAGCATGACGTACACGTAGGATGAAAGAATAGGACCAGAACTTTAGTACTATACCACCCAAGTTACCTTAAAAACTTAGGTTTTGGAAATATGGGTGATTAAATTAGTCGCTATCCGATGTGCGGACAACGATTTGTCTTAGTATGATATGAAATATAAAAATAAATACGGAATTGTGGATACATGACGTACACATAGGATGAAAGAACAGGACCAGAACTTTAGTACTATACCACCCAAGTTACCGTAAAAACTTAGGTTTTGGAAATATGGCTGATTAAAGTAGTCGCATTGAGATCTGCGGACAGCGATTTGTCTAAGTTTGACATGAAATATAAAAATAAATACGGAATTTTGGATACATGACGTACACATAGGGTGATAGAATAGGACCAGAACTTCTGTATTATACCACCCTAGTTACCGTAAAAACTTAGGTTTTGGAAATATGGGTGATTAAATTAGTCGCTATGCGATGTGCGGACAACGATTTGTCGAAGTTTGACACGAAATATTAAAAAAATACGGAGGTGTGCCAACATGACGTACACATAGGATGATAGAATAGGTCCAGAACTTTAGTACTATACCACCCAAGTTACCTTAAAAACTTAGGTTTTGGAAATATGGGTGATTAAATTAGTCGCTATGCGATGTGCGGACAACGATTTGTCTAAGTTTGACATGAAATATAAAAATAAATACGGAATTGTGGATACATGACGTACACATAGGATGAAAGAATAGGACCAGAACTTTAGTACTATACCACCCAAGTTACCTTAAAAACTTAGGTTTTGGAAATATGGGTGATTAAATTAGTCGCTATGCGATGTGCGGACAACGATTTGTCTAAGTATGACATGAAATATAATAATAAATACGGAGGTGTGCCAACATTACGTACACGTAGGGTGATAGAATAGGACGAGAACTTCTGTATTATACCACCCAAGTTACCGTAAAAACTTAGGTTTTGGAAATATGGGTGATTAAATTAGTCGCTATGCGATGTGCGGACAACGATTTGTCTAAGTTTGACATGAAATATAAAATTAAATACGGAATTGTGGATACATGACGTACACATAGGGTGATAGAATAGGACCAGAACTTCTGTATTGTACCACCCAAGTTACCGTAAAAACTTAGGTTTTGGAAATATGGCTGATTAAAGTAGTCGCATTGAGATGTGCGGACAGCGATTTGTCAAAGTATGACATGAAAAATAAAATAAATACGGAAGTGTGCCAACATGACGTACACATAGGATGATAGAATAGGTCCTGAAATTTAGTATTATACCACCCAAGTTACCTTAAAAACTTAGGTTTTGGAAATATGGGTGATTAAATTAGTCGCTATGTGATGTGCGGACAACGATTTGTCTAAGTTTGACATGAAATATAAAAATAAATACGGAATTGTGGATACATGACGTACACATAGGATGAAAGAATAGGACCAGAACTTTAGTACTATACCACCCAAGTTACCTTAAAAACTTAGGTTTTGGAAATATGGGTGATTAAATTAGTCGCTATGCGATGTGCGGACAACGATTTGTCTAAGTATGACATGAAATATAATAATAAATACGGAGGTGTGCCAACATTACGGTCACATAGGGTGATAGAATAGGACCAGAAAGTCTGTATTATACCACCCAAGTTACCGTAAAAACTTAGGTTTTGGAAATATGGCTGATTAAAGTAGTCGCATTGAGATGTGCGGACAGCGATTTGTCTAAGTTTGACATGAAATATAAAAATAAATACGGAATTGTGGATACATGACGTACACATAGGGTGATAGAATAGGACCAGAACTTCTGTATTATACCACCCAAGTTACCGTAAAAACTTAGGTTTTGGAAATATGGGTGATTAAATTAGTCGCTATGCGATGTGCGGACAACGATTTGTCGAAGTTTGACACGAAATATAAAAAAAATACAGAGGTGTGCCAACATGACGTACACATAGGATGATAGAATAGGTCCAGAACCTTAGTACTATACCACCCAAGTTACCGTAAAAACTTAGGTTTTGGAAATATGGGTGATTAAATTAGTCGCTATGCGATGTGCGGACAACGATTTGTCTAAGTTTGACATGAAATATAAAAATAAATACGGAGGTGTGTCAACATTACCTACACGTAGGGTGATAGAATAGCACCAGAACTTCTGTATTATACCACCCAAGTTACCGTAAAAACTTAGGTTTTGGAAATATGGGTGATTAAATTAGTCGCTATGCGATGTGCGGACAACGATTTGTCAAAGTATGAAATGAAATATAATAATAAATACGGAGGTGTGCCAACATTACGTACACGTAGGGTGATAGAATAGGACCAGAACTTCTGTATTATACCACCCAAGTTACCGTAAAAACTTAGGTTTTGGAAATATGGCTGATTAAAGTAGTCGCATTGAGATGTGCGGACAGAGATTTGTCGAAGTTTGACATGAAATATAAAAATAAATACGGAATTGTGGATACATGACGTACACATTGGGTGATAGAATAGGATTAGAACTTTAGTACTATACCACCCAAGTTACCTTAAAAACTTAGGTTTTGGAAATATAGGTGATTAAATTAGTCGCTATGCGATGTGCGGACAGCGACTTGTCAAAGTATGACAAGAAATAATAGTACTAAAGTTCTGGTCCAATTCTATCATCCTATGTGTACGTCATGTTGGCACACCTCCGTATTTTTTTTATATTTCATGTCAAACTTAGACAAATCGTTGTCCGCACATCGCATAGCGACTAATTTAATCACCCATATTTCCAAAACCTAAGTTTTTACGGTAACTTGGGTGGTATAATACAGAAGTTCTGGTCCTATTCTATCACCCTATGTGTACGTCATGTTGGCACACCTCCGTATTTTTTTTATATTTCGTGTCAAACTTCGACAAATCGTTGTCCGCACATCGCATAGCGACTAATTTAATCACCCATATTTCCAAAACCTAAGTTTTTACGGTAACTTGGGTGGTATAATACAGAAGTTCTGGTCCTATTCTATCACCCTACGTGTACGTAATGTTGGCACACTGCCGTATTTATTTTATATTTTATGTCAAACTTAGGTGGATCAATGTCCACACATCCAAAGCGACTATTTTAATCACCCGTACTTCCAAAACCTAAGTTTTTAAGGTAACTTGGGTGGTATAGTACTAAAGTTCTGTGCCTATTCTATCATCCTATGTGTACGTCATGTTGGCACACCTCCGTATTTTTTTATATTTCGTGTCAAACTTCGACAAATCTCTGTCCGCACATCTCAATGCGACTACTTTAATCAGCCATATTTCCAAAACCTAAGTTTTTACGGTAACTTGGGTGGTATAATACAGAAGTTCTGGACCTATTCTATACCCTACGTGTACGTAATGTTGGCACACCTCCGTATTTATTATTATATTTCATGTCATACTTAGACAAATCGTTGTCCGCACATCGCATAGCGACTAATTTAAACACCCATATTTCCAAAACCTAAGTTTTTACGGTAACTTGGGTGGTATAATACAGAAGTTCTGGTCCTATTCTATCACCCTACGTGTACGTAATGTTGGCACACCTCCGTATTTATTTTTATATTTCATGTCAAACTTAGACAAATCGTTGTCCGCACATCGCATAGCGACTAATTTAATCACCCATATTTCCAAAACCTAAGTTTTTACGGTAACTTGGGTGGTATAATACAGAAGTTCTGGTCCTATTCTATCACCCTATGTGTACGTCATGTATCCACAATTCCGTATTTATTTTTATATTTCATGTCAAACTTAGACAAATCGTTGTCCGCACATCGCATAGCGACTAATTTAATCACCCATATTTCCAAAACCTAAGTTTTTACGGTAACTTGGGTGGTATAATACAGAAGTTCTGGTCCTATTTCATCACCCTACGTGTACGTCATGCTGACACACTGCCGTATTTATTTTATATTTTATGTCAAACCTAGGTGGATCGCTGTCCACACATCCAAAGCGACTATTTTAATCACCCGTATTTCCAAAACCTAAGTTTTTAAGGTAACTTGGGTGGTATAGTACTAAAGTTCTGGACCTATTCTATCACCCTATGTGTACGTCATGTTGGCACACTTCCGTATTTATTTTTATATTTCATGTCAAACTTAGACAAATCGCTGTCCGCAAATCTCAATGCGACTACTTTAATCAGCCATATTTCCAAAACCTAAGTATTTACGGTAACTTGGGTGGTATAATACAGACGTTCTGGTCCTATTCTATCACCCTACGTGTACGTAATGTTGGCACACCTCCGTATTTATTATTATATTTCATGTCATACTTAGACAAATCGTT
Organism: Flexamia atlantica; assembly: GCA_035578135.1. Taxonomy (NCBI): domain Eukaryota; kingdom Metazoa; phylum Arthropoda; class Insecta; order Hemiptera; family Cicadellidae; genus Flexamia; species Flexamia atlantica. The sequence goes on along the minus strand of JAQJVK010000379.1, from coordinate 37,788 downwards.
GTCCGCACATCGCATAGCGACTAATTTAATCACCCATATTTCCAAAACCTAAGTTTTTAAGGTAACCTGGGTGGTATAATACTAAATTTCAGGACCTATTCTATCATCCTATGTGTACGTCATGTTGGCACACTTCCGTATTTATTTTATATTTCATGTCAAACTTAGACAAATCGTTGTCCGCACATCTCAATGCGACTACTTTAATCAGCCATATTTCCAAAACCTAAGTTTTTACGGTAACTTGGGTGGTATAGTACTAAAGTTCTGGACCTATTCTATCATCCTATGTGTACGTCATGTTGGCACACCTCCGTATTTTTTTTTATATTTCGTGTCAAACTTTGACAAATTTTGTCCGCACATCTCAATGCGACTACTTTAATCAGCCATATTTCCAAAACCTAAGTTTTTACGGTAACTTGGGTGGTATAATACAGAAGTTCTGGTCCTATTCTATCACCCTACGTGTACGTCATGTATCCACAATTCCGTATTTATTTTTATATTTCATGTCAAACTTAGACAAATCGTTGTCCGCACATCGCATAGCGACTAATTTAATCACCCATATTTCCAAAACCTAAGTTTTTACGGTAACCTGAGTGGTATAATAATATAGTTCTAATCCTATTCTATCACCCAATGTGTACGTCATGTATCCAAAATTCCGTATTTATTTTTATATTTCATGTCAAACTTAGACAAATCGTTGTCCGCACATCGCATAGCGACTAATTTAATCACCCATATTTCCAAAACCTAAGTTTTTACGGTAACTTGGGTGGTATAATACAGAAGTTCTGGTCCTATTCTATCACCCTATGTGTACGTCATGTATCCACAATTCCGTATTTATTTTTATATTTCATGTCAAACTTAGACAAATCGTTGTCCGCACATCGCATAGCGACTAATTTAATCACCCATATTTCCAAAACCTAAGTTTTTAAGGTAACTTGGGTGGTATAATACTAAATTTCAGGACCTATTCTATTATCCTATGTGTACGTCATGTTGGCACACTTCCGTATTTATTTTATTTTTCATGTCATACTTTGAGAAATCGCTGTCCGCACATCTCAATGCGACTACTTTAATCAGCCATATTTCCAAAACCTAAGTTTTTACGGTAACTTGGGTGGTATAGTACTAAAGTTCTGGACCTATTCTATCATCCTATGTGTACGTCATGTTGGCACACCTCCGTATTTTTTTATATTTCGTGTCAAACTTCGACAAATCTCTGTCCGCACATCTCAATGCGACTACTTTAATCAGCCATATTTCCAAAACCTAAGTTTTTACGGTAACTTGGGTGGTATAATACAGAAGTTCTGGTCCTATTATATCACCCTACGTGTACGTAATGTTGGCACACCTCCGTATTTATTATTATATTTCATGTCATACTTAGACAAATCGTTGTCCGCACATCGCATAGCGACTAATTTAATCACCCATATTTCCAAAACCTAAGTTTTTACGGTAACTTGGGTGGTATAATACAGAAGTTCTGGTCCTATTCTATCACCCTATGTGTACGTCATGCATCCACAATTCCGTATTTATTTTTATATTTCATGTCAAACTTAGACAAATCGTTGTCCGCACATCGCATAGCGACTAATTTAATCACCCATTTTTCCAAAACCTAAGTTTTTACGGTAACTTGGGTGGTATAATACAGAAGTTCTGGTCCTATTTCATCACCCTACGTGTACGTCATGCTGACACACTGCCGTATTTATTTTATATTTTATGTCAAACCTAGGTGGATCGCTGTCCACAGATCCAAAGCGACTATTTTAATCACCCGTATTTCCAAAACCTAAGTTTTTAAGGTAACTTGGGTGGTATAGTACTAAAGTTCTGGACCTATTCTATCACCCTATGTGTACGTCATGTTGGCACACTTCCGTATTTATTTTTATATTTCATGTCAAACTTAGACAAATCGCTGTCCGCACATCTCAATGCGACTACTTTAATCAGCCATATTTCCAAAACCTAAGTTTTTACGGTAACTTGGGTGGTATAATACAGACGTTCTGGTCCTATTCTATCACCCTACGTGTACGTAATGTTGGCACACCTCCGTATTTATTATTATATTTCATGTCATACTTAGACAAATCGTTGTCCGCACATCGCATAGCGACTAATTTAATCACCCATATTTCCAAAACCTAAGTTTTTAAGGTAACCTGGGTGGTATAATACTAAATTTCAGGACCTATTCTATCATCCTATGTGTACGTCATGTTGGCACACTTCCGTATTTATTTTATATTTCATGTCAAACTTAGACAAATCGTTGTCCGCACATCTCAATGCGACTACTTTAATCAGCCATATTTCCAAAACCTAAGTTTTTACGGTAACTTGGGTGGTATAGTACTAAAGTTCTGGACCTATTCTATCATCCTATGTGTACGTCATGTTGGCACACCTCCGTATTTTTTTTATATTTCGTGTCAAACTTTGACAAATTTTGTCCGCACATCTCAATGCGACTACTTTAATCAGCCATTTTTCCAAAACCTAAGTTTTTACGGTAACTTGGGTGGTATAATACAGAAGTTCTGGTCCTATTCTATCACCCTACGTGTACGTCATGTATCCACAATTCCGTATTTATTTTTATATTTCATGTCAAACTTAGACAAATCGTTGTCCGCATATCGCATAGCGACTAATTTAATCACCCATATTTCCAAAACCTAAGTTTTTACGGTAACCTGAGTTGTATAATAATATAGTTCTAATCCTATTCTATCACCCAATGTGTACGTCATGTATCCAAAATTCCGTATTTATTTTTATATTTCATGTCAAACTTAGACAAATCGTTGTCCGCACATCGCATAGCGACTAATTTAATCACCCATATTTCCAAAACCTAAGTTTTTACGGTAACTTGGGTGGTATAATACAGAAGTTCTGGTCCTATTCTATCACCCTATGTGTACGTCATGTATCCACAATTCCGTATTTATTTTTATATTTCATGTCAAACTTAGACAAATCGTTGTCCGCACATCGCATAGCGACTAATTTAATCACCCATATTTCCAAAACCTAAGTTTTTAAGGTAACTTGGGTGGTATGATACTAAATTTCAGGACCTATTCTATTATCCTATGTTTACGTCATGTTGGCACACTTCCGTATTTATTTTATTTTTCATGTCATACTTTGACAAATCGCTGTCCGCACATCTCAATGCGACTACTTTAATCAGCCATATTTCCAAAACCTAAGTTTTTACGGTAACTCGGGTGGTATAGTACTTAAGTTCTGGACCTATTCTATCATCCTATGTGTACGTCATGTTGGCACACCTCCGTAGTTTTTTTATATTTCGTGTCAAACTTCGACAAATCTCTGTCCGCACATCTCAATGCGACTACTTTAATCAGCCATATTTCCAAAACCTAAGTTTTTACGGTAACTTGGGTGGTATAATACAGAAGTTCTGGTCCTATTATATCACCCTACGTGTACGTAATGTTGGCACACCTCCGTATTTATTATTATATTTCATGTCATACTTCGACAAATCTCTGTCCGCACATCTCAATGCGACTACTTTAATCAGCCATATTTCCAAAACCTAAGTTTTTACGGTAACTTGGGTGGTATAATACAGAAGTTCTGGTCCTATTATATCACCCTACGTGTACGTAATGTTGGCACACCTCCGTATTTATTATTATATTTCATGTCATACTTAGACAAATCGTTGTCCGCACATCGCATAGCTACTAATTTAATCACCCATATTTCCAAAACCTAAGTTTTTACGGTAACTTGGGTGGTATAATACAGAAGTTCTGGTCCTATTCTATCACCCTATGTGTACGTCATGCATCCACAATTCCGTATTTATTTTTATATTTCATGTCAAACTTAGACAAATCGTTGTCCGCACATCGCATAGCGACTAATTTAATCACCCATTTTTCCAAAACCTAAGTTTTTACGGTAACTTGGGTGGTATAATACAGAAGTTCTGGTCCTATTTCATCACCCTACGTGTACGTCATGTTGGCACACCTCCGTATTTATTATTATATTTCATGTCATACTTAGACAAATCGTTGTCCGCACATCGCATAGCGACTAATTTAATCACACATATTTCCAAAACCTAAGTTTTTAAGGTAACTTGGGTGGTATAGTACTAAAGTTCTGGACCTATTCTATCACCCTATGTGTACGTCATGTTGGCACACTTCCGTATTTATTTTTATATTTCATGTCAAACTTAGACAAATCGCTGTCCGCACATCTCAATGCGACTACTTTAATCAGCCATATTTCCAAAACCTAAGTTTTTACGGTAACTTGGGTGGTATAATACAGACGTTCTGGTCCTATTCTATCACCCTACGTGTACGTAATGTTGGCACACCTCCGTATTTATTATTATATTTCATGTCATACTTAGACAAATCGTTGTCCGCACATCGCATAGCGACTAATTTAATCACCCATATTTCCAAAACCTAAGTTTTTAAGGTAACCTGGGTGGTATAATACTAAATTTCAGGACCTATTCTATCATCCTATGTGTACGTCATGTTGGCACACTTCCGTATTTATTTTATATTTCATGTCAAACTTAGACAAATCGTTGTCCGCACATCTCAATGCGACTACTTTAATCAGCCATATTTCCAAAACCTAAGTTTTTACGGTAACTTGGGTGGTATAGTACTAAAGTTCTGGACCTATTCTATCATCCTATGTGTACGTCATGTTGGCACACCTCCGTATTTTTTTTATATTTCGTGTCAAACTTTGACAAATTTTGTCCGCACATCTCAATGCGACTACTTTAATCAGCCATATTTCCAAAACCTAAGTTTTTACGGTAACTTGGGTGGTATAATACAGAAGTTCTGGTCCTATTCTATCACCCTACCTGTACGTCATGTATCCACAATTCCGTATTTATTTTTATATTTCATGTCAAACTTAGACAAATCGTTGTCCGCACATCGCATAGCGACTAATTTAATCACCCATATTTCCAAAACCTAAGTTTTTACGGTAACCTGAGTGGTATAATAATATAGTTCTAATCCTATTCTATCACCCAATGTGTACGTCATGTATCCAAAATTCCGTATTTATTTTTATATTTCATGTCAAACTTAGACAAATCGTTGTCCGCACATCGCATAGCGACTAATTTAATCACCCATATTTCCAAAACCTAAGTTTTTACGGTAACTTGGGTGGTATAATACAGAAGTTCTGGTCCTATTCTATCACCCTATGTGTACGTCATGTATCCACAATTCCGTATTTATTTTTATATTTCATGTCAAACTTAGACAAATCGTTGTCCGCACATCGCATAGCGACTAATTTAATCACCCATATTTCCAAAACCTAAGTTTTTAAGGTAACTTGGGTGGTATAATACTAAATTTCAGGACCTATTCTATTATCCTATGTTTACGTCATGTTGGCACACTTCCGTATTTATTTTATTTTTCATGTCATACTTTGACAAATCGCTGTCCGCACATCTCAATGCGACTACTTTAATCAGCCATATTTCCAAAACCTAAGTTTTTACGGTAACTCGGGTGGTATAGTACTAAAGTTCTGGACCTATTCTATCATCCTATGTGTACGTCATGTTGGCACACCTCCGTAGTTTTTTTATATTTCGTGTCAAACTTCGACAAATCTCTGTCCGCACATCTCAATGCGACTACTTTAATCAGCCATATTTCCAAAACCTAAGTTTTTACGGTAACTTGGGTGGTATAATACAGAAGTTCTGGTCCTATTATATCACCCTACGTGTACGTAATGTTGGCACACCTCCGTATTTATTATTATATTTCATGTCATACTTAGACAAATCGTTGTCCGCACATCGCATAGCGACTAATTTAATCACCCATATTTCCAAAACCTAAGTTTTTAAGGTAACTTGGGTGGTATAATACTAAATTTCTGGTCCTATTTTATCACCCTATGTGGATGTCATGTATCCACAATTCCGTATTTATTTTTATATTTCATGTCATACTTTGACAAATCGCTGTCCGCACATCTCAATGCGACTATTATAATCACCCGTATTTCCAAAACCTAAGTTTTTAAGGTAACTTGGGTGGTATAGTACTAAAGTTCTGGACCTATTCTATCATCCTATGTGTACGTCATGTTGGCACACCTCCGAATTTTTTTTATATTTCGTGTCAAACTTCGACAAATCTCTGTCCGCACATCTCAATGCGACTACTTTAATCAGCCATATTTCCAAAACCTAAGTTTTTACGGTAACTTGGGTGGTATAATACAGAAGTTCTCGTCCTATTCTATCACCCTAAGTGTACGTAATGTTGGCACACCTCCGTATTTATTATTATATTTCATGTCATACTTAGACAAATCGTTGTCCGCACATCGCATAGCGACTAATTTAATCACCCATATTTCCAAAACCTAAGTTTTTAAGGTAACTTGGGTGGTATAGTACTAAAGTTCTGGTCCTATTCTTTCATCCTACGTGTACGTCATGCTGACACACTTCCGTATTTATTTTATATTTTATGTCAAACTTAGGTGGATCGCTGTCCACAGATCCAAAGCGACTATTTTAATCACCCGTATTTCCAAAACCTAAGTTTTGACGGTAACCTGAGTGGTATAATAATATAGTTCTAATCCTATTCTATCACCTAATGTGTACGTCATGTATCCAAAATTCCGTATTTATTTTTATATTTCATGTCAAACTTAGACAAATCGTTGTCCGCACATCGCATAGCGACTAATTTAATCACCCATATTTCCAAAACCTAAGTTTTTAAGGTAACTTGGGTGGTATAATACAGAAGTTCTGGTCCTATTCTATCACCCTATGTGTACGTCATGTATCCACAATTCCGTATTTATTTTTATATTTCATGTTAAACTTAGACAAATCGTTGTCCGCACATCGCATAGCGACTATTTTAATCACCCGTATTTCCAAAACCTAAGTTTTGACGGTAACCTGAGTGGTATAATAATATAGTTCTAATCCTATTCTATCACCTAATGTGTACGTCATGTATCCAAAATTCCGTATTTATTTTTATATTTCATGTCAAACTTAGACAAATCGTTGTCCGCACATCGCATAGCGACTAATTTAATCACCCATATTTCCAAAACCTAAGTTTTTACGGTAACTTGGGTGGTATAATACAGAAGTTCTGGTCCTATTCTATCACCCAATGTGAACGTCATGTATCCACAATTCCGTATTTATTTTTATATTTCATGTTAAACTTAGACAAATCGTTGTCCGCACATCGCATAGCGACTAATTTAATCACCCATATTTCCAAAACCTAAGTTTTTAAGGTAACTTGGGTGGTATAATACTAAATTTCAGGACCTATTCTATCATCCTATGTGTACGTCATGTTGGCACACTTCCGTATTTATTTTATTTTTCATGTCATACTTTGACAAATCGCTGTCCGCACATCTCAATGCGACTACTTTAATCAGCCATATTTCCAAAACCTAAGTTTTTACGGTAACTTGGGTGGTATAATACAGAAGTTCTGGTCCTATTTCATCACCCTACGTGTACGTCATGTTGGCACACCTCCGTATTTATTATTATATTTCATGTCATACTTAGACAAATCGTTGTCCGCACATCGCATAGCGACTAATTTAATCACACATATTTCCAAAACCTAAGTGTTTAAGGTAACTTGGGTGGTATAGTACTAAAGTTCTGGACCTATTCTATCATCCTATGTGTACGTCATGTTGGCACACCTCCGTATTTTTTTTATATTTCGTGTCAAACTTCGACAAATCGTTGTCCGCACATCGCATAGCGACTAATTTAATCACCCGTATTTCCAAAACCTAAGTTTTGACGGTAACCTGAGTGGTATAATAATATAGTTCTAATCCTATTCTATTACCCAATGTGTACGTCATGTATCCAAAATTCCGTATTTATTTTTTTATTTCATGTCAAACTTAGACAAATCGTTGTCCGCACATCGCATAGCGACTAATTTAATCACCCATATTTCCAAAACCTAAACCCAAAATTTCAGGACCTATTCTATCATCCTATGGGTACGTCATGTTGGCACACTTCCGTATTTATTTTATTTTTCATGTCATACTTTGACAAATCGCTGTCCGCAAATCTCAATGCGACTACTTTAATCAGCCATATTTCCAAAACCTAAGTTTTTACGGTAACTTGTGTGGTATAATACAGAAGTTCTGGTCCTATTCTATCACCCTATGTGTACGTCATGTATCCACAATTCCGTATTTATTTTTATATTTCATGTTAAACTTAGACAAATCGTTGTCCGCACATCGCATAGCGACTATTTTAATCACCCGTATTTCCAAAACCTACGTTTTGACGGTAACCTGAGTGGTATAATAATATAGTTCTAATCCTATTCTATCACCTAATGTGTACGTCATGTATCCAAAATTCCGTATTTATTTTTATATTTCATGTCAAACTTAGACAAATCGTTGTCCGCACATCGCATAGCGACTAATTTAATCACCCATATTTCCAAAACCTAAGTTTTTACGGTAACTTGGGTGGTATAATACAGAAGTTCTGGTCCTATTCTATCACCCTATGTGTACGTCATGTATCCACAATTCCGTATTTATTTTTATATTTCATGTCAAACTTAGACAAATCGTTGTCCGCACATCGCATAGCGACTAATTTAATCACCCATATTTCCAAAACCTAAGTTTTTAAGGTAACTTGGGTGGTATAATACTAAATTTCAGGACCTATTCTATCATCCTATGTGTACGTCATGTTCGCACACTTCCGTATTTATTTTATTTTTCATGTCATACTTTGACAAATCGCTGTCCGCACATCTCAATGCGACTACTTTAATCAGCCATATTTCCAAAACCTAAGTTTTTACGGTAACTTGGGTGGTATAATACAGAAGTTCTGGTCCTATTTCATCACTCTACGTGTACGTCATGCTGACACACTGCCGTATTTATTTTATATTTTATGTCAAATTTAGGTGGATCACTGTCCACACATCCAAAGCGACTATTTTAATCACCCGTATTTCCAAAACCTAAGTTTTTAAGGTAACTTGGGTGGTATAGTACTAAAGTTCTGGACCTATTCTATCATCCTATGTGTACGTCATGTTGGCACACCTCCGTATTTTTTTTATATTTCGTGTCAAACGTCGACAAATCTCTGTCCGCACATCTCAATGCGACTACTTTAATCAGCCATATTTCCAAAACCTAAGTTTTTACGGTAACTTGGGTGGTATAATACAGACGTTCTGGTCCTATCCTATCACCCTACGTGTACGTAATGTTGGCACACCTCCGTATTTATTATTATATTTCATGTCATACTTAGACAAATCGTTGTCCGCAAATCACATAGCGACTAATTTAATCACCCATATTTCCAAAACCTAAGTTTTTAAGGTAACTTGGGTGGTATAGTACTAAAGTTCTGGTCCTATTCTTTCATCCTACGTGTACGTCATGCTGACACACTGCCGTATTTATTTTATATTTTATGTCAAACTTAGGTGGATCGCTGTCCACACATCCAAAGCGACTATTTTAATCACCCGTATTTCCAAAACCTAAGTTTTGACGGTAACCTGAGTGGTATAATAATATAGTTCTAATCCTATTCTATCACCCAATGTGTACGTCATGTATCCAAAATTCCGTATTTATTTTTTTTTTCATGTCAAACCTAGACAAATCGTTGTCCGCACATCGCATAGCGACTAATTTAATCACCCATATTTCCAAAACCTAAGTTTTTACAGTAACTTGGGTGGTATAATACAGAAGTTCTGGTCCTATTCTATCACCCTATGTGTACGTCATGTATCCACAATTCCGTATTTATTTTTTATATTTCATGTCAAACTTAGACAAATCGTTGTCCGCACATCGCATAGCGACTAATTTAATCACCTATATTTCCAAAACCTAAGTTTTAAAGGTAACTTGGGTGGTATAATACTAAATTTCTGGTCCTGTTTTATCACCCTATGTGGATGTAATGTATCCACAATTCCGTATTTATTTTTATATTTCATGTCATACTTTGACAAATCGCTGTCCGCACATCTCAATGCGACTATTTTAATCACCCGTATTTCCAAAACCTAAGTTTTTAAGGTAACTTGGGTGGTATAGTACTAAAGTTCTGGACCTATTCTATCATCCTATGTGTACGTCATGTTGGCACACCTCCGAATCTTTTTTATATTTCGTGTCAAACTTCGACAAATCTCTGTCCGCACATCTCACTGCGACTACTTTAATCAGCCATATTTCCAAAACCTAAGTTTTTACGGTAACTTGGGTGGTATAATACAGAAGTTCTCGTCCTATTCTATCACCCTAAGTGTACGTAATGTTGGCACACCTCCGTATTTATTATTATATTTCATGTCATACTTAGACAAATCGTTGTCCGCACATCGCATAGCGACTAATTTAATCACCCATATTTCCAAAACCTAAGTTTTTAAGGTAACTTGGGTGGTATAGTACTAAAGTTCTGGTCCTATTCTTTCATCCTACGTGTACGTCATGCTGACACACTTCCGTATTTATTTTATATTTTATGTCAAACTTAGGTGGATCGCTGTCCACACATCCAAAGCGACTATTTTAATCACCCGTATTTCCAAAACCTAAGTTTTGACGGTAACCTGAGTGGTATAATAATATAGTTCTAATCCTATTCTATCACCTAATGTGTACGTCATGTATCCAAAATTCCGTATTAATTTTTATATTTCATGTCAAACTTAGACAAATCGTTGTCCGCACATCGCATAGCGACTAATTTAATCACCCATATTTCCAAAACCTAAGTTTTTAAGGTAACTCTTGGGTGGTATAATACAGAAGTTCTGGTCCTATTCTATCACCCTATGTGTACGTCATGTATCCACAATTCCGTATTTATTTTTATATTTCATGTTAAACTTAGACAAATCGTTGTCCGCACATCGCATAGCGACTATTTTAATCACTCGTATTTCCAAAACCTAAGTATTGACGGTAACCTGAGTGGTATAATACTAAATTTCAGGACCTATTCTATCATCCTATGTGTACGTCATGTTGGCACACTTCCGTATTTATTTTATTTTTCATGTCATACTTTGACAAATCGCTGTCCGCACATCTCAATGCGACTACTTTAATCAGCCATATTTCCAAAACCTAAGTTTTTACGGTAACTTGGGTGGTATAATACAGAAGTTTTGGTCCTATTTCATCACCCTACGTGTATGTCATGTTGGCACACCTCCGTATTTTTTTATATTTCGTGTCAAACTTCGACAAATCGTTGTCCGCACATCGCATAGCGACTAATTTAATCACCCGTATTTCCAAAACCTAAGTTTTGACGGTAACCTGAGTGGTATAATAATATAGTTCTAATCCTATTCTATTACCCAATGTGTACGTCATGTATCCAAAATTCCGTATTTATTTTTATATTTCATGTCAAACTTAGACAAATCGTTGTCCGCACATCGCATAGCGACTAATTTAATCACCCATATTTCCAAAACCTAGGTTTTTAAGGTAACTTGGGTAGTATAATACTAAATTTCAGGACCTATTCTATCATCCTATGTGTACGTCATGTTGGCACACTTCCGTATTTATTTTTATATTTCATGTCAAACTTAGACAAATCGTTGTCCGCACATCGCATAGCGACTAATTTAATCACCCATATTTCCAAAACCTAAGTTTTTACGGTAACTTGGGTGGTATAATACAGAAGTTCTGGTCCTATTCTATCACCCTATGTGTACGTCATGTATCCACAATTCCGTATTTATTTTTATATTTCATGTCAAACTTAGACAAATCGTTGTCCGCACATCGCATAGCGACTACTTTAATCAACCATATTTCCAAAACCTAAGTTTTTAAGGTAACTTGGGTGGTATAGTACTAAAGTTCTGGTCCTATTCTTTCATCCTACGTGTACGTCATGCTGACACACTTCCGTATTTATTTTATATTTTATGTCAATCTTAGGTGGATCGCTGTCCACACATCCAAAGCGACTATTTTAATCACCCGTATTTCCAAAACCTAAGTTTTGACGGTAACCTGAGTGGTATAATGATATAGTTCTATACCTATTCTATCACCCAATGTGTACGTCATGTATCCAAAATTCCGTATTTATTTTTATATTTCATGTCAAACTTAGACAAATCGTTGTCCGCACATCGCATAGCGACTAATTTAATCACCCATATTTCCAAAACCTAAGTTTTTACGGTAACTTGGGTGGTATAATACAGAAGTTCTGGTCCTATTCTATCACCCTACGTGTACCCCTATGTGTACGTCATGTATCCACAATTCCGTATTTATTTTTATATTTCATGTCAAACTTAGACAAATCGTTGTCCGCACATCGCATAGCGACTAATTTAATCACCCATATTTCCAAAACCTAATATTTTAAGGTAACTTGGGTGGTATAATACTAAATTTCAGGACCTATTCTATCATCCTATGTGTACGTCATGTTGGCACACTTCCGTATTTATTTTATTTTTCATGTCATACTTTGACAAATCGCTGTCCGCACATCTCAATGCGACTACTTTAATCAGCCATATTTCCAAAACCTAAGTTTTTACGGTAACTTGGGTGGTATAATACAGAAGTTCTGGTCCTATTTCATCACCCTACGTGTACGTCATGCTGACACACTGCCGTATTTATTTTATATTTTATGTCAAATTTAGGTGGATCACTGTCCACACATCCAAAGCGACTATTTTAATCACCCGTATTTCCAAAACCTAAGTTTTTAAGGTAACTTGGGTGGTATAGTACTAAAGTTCTGGACCTATTCTATCATCCTATGTGTACGTCATGTTGGCACACCTCCGTATTTTTTTTATATTTCGTGTCAAACTTCGACAAATCTCTGTCCGCACATCTCAATGCGACTACTTTAATCAGCCATATTTCCAAAACCTAAGTTTTTACGGTAACTTGGGTGGTATAATACAGACGTTCTGGTCCTATTCTATCACCCTACGTGTACGTAATGTTGGCACACCTCCGTATTTATTATTATATTTCATGTCATACCTAGACAAATCGTTGTCCGCAAATCGCATAGCGACTAATTTAATCACCCATATTTCCAAAACCTAAGTTTTTAAGGTAACTTGGGTGGTATAGTACTAAAGTTCTGGTCCTATTCTTTCATCCTACGTGTACGTCATGCTGACACACTGCCGTATTTATTTTATATTTTATGTCAAACTTAGGTGGATCGCTGTCCACACATCCAAAGCGACTATTTTAATCACCCGTATTTCCAAAACCTAAGTTTTGACGGTAACCTGAGTGGTATAATAATATAGTTCTAATCCTATTCTATCACCCAATGTGTACGTCATGTATCCAAAATTCCGTATTTATTTTTATATTTCATGTCAAACCTAGACAAATCGTTGTCCGCACATCGCATAGCGACTAATTTAATCACCCATATTTTCAAAACCTAAGTTTTTACAGTAACTTGGGTGGTATAATACAGAAGTTCTGGTCCTATTCTATCAACCTATGTGTACGTCATGTATCCACAATTCCGTATTTATTTTTTATATTTCATGTCAAACTTAGACAAATCGTTGTCCGCACATCGCATAGCGATTAATTTAATCACCTATATTTCCAAAACCTAAGTTTTTAAGGTAACTTGGGTGGTATAGTACTACAGTTCTGGACCTATTTCATCACCCTACGTGTACGTCATGCTGACTTACTGCCGTATTTATTTTATATTTTATGTCAAACTTAGGTGGATCACTGTCCACACATCCAAAGCGACTATTTTAATCACCCGTATTTTTAAAACCTAAGTTTTTAAGGTAACTTGGGTGGTATAGTACTAAAGATCTGGACCTATTCTATCATCCTATGTGTACGTCATGTTGGCACACCTCCGTATTTTTTTTATATTTCGTGTCAAACGTCGACAAATCGTTGTCCGCACATCGCATAGCGACTAATTTAATCACCCATATTTCCAAAACCTAAGTTTTTACGGTAACTTGGGTGGTATAATACAGAAGTTCTGGTCCTATTCTATCACCCTATGTTTACGTCATGTATCTACAATTCCGTATTTATTTTTATATTTCATGTCAAACTTAGACAAATCGTTGTCCGCACATCGCATAGAGACTAATTTAATCACCCATATTTCCAAAAACTAAGTTTTTACGGTAACTTGGGTGGTATAATACAGAAGTTCTGGTCCTATTCTATCACCCTATGTTTACGTCATGTATCCACAATTCCGTATTTATTTTTATATTTCATGTCAAACTTAGACAAATCGCTGTCCGCACATCTCAATGCGACTACTTTAATCAGCCATATTTCCAAAACCTAAGTTTTTACGGTAACTTGGGTCGTATAATACAGAAGTTCTGGTCCTATTTCATCACCCTACGTGTACGTCATGCTGACACACTGCCGTATTTATTTTATATTTTATGTCAAATTTAGGTGGATCACTGTCCACACATCCAAAGCGACTATTTTAATCACCCGTATTTCCAAAACCTAAGTTTTTAAGGTAACTTGGGTGGTATAGTACTAAAGTTCTGGACCTATTCTATTATCCTATGTGTACGTCATGTTGGCACACCTCCGTATTTTTTTTATATTTCGTGTCAAACTTCGACAAATCTCTGTCCGCACATCTCAATGCGACTACTTTAATCAGCCATATTTCCAAAACCTAAGTTTTTACGGTAACTTGGGTGGTATAATACAGACGTTCTGGTCCTATTCTATCACCCTACGTGTACGTAATGTTGGCACACCTCCGTATTTATTATTATATTTCATGTCATACTTAGACAAATCGTTGTCCGCAAATCGCATAGCGACTAATTTAATCACCCATATTTCCAAAACCTAAGTTTTTAAGGTAACTTGGGTGGTATAGTACTAAAGTTCTGGTCCTATTCTTTCATCCTACGTGTACGTCATGCTGACACACTGCCGTATTTATTTTATATTTTATGTCAAACTTAGGTGGATCGCTGTCCACACATCCAAAGCGACTATTTTAATCACCCGTATTTCCAAAACCTAAGTTTTGACGGTAACCTGAGTGGTATAATAATATAGTTCTAATCCTATTCTATCACCCAATGTGTACGTCATGTATCCAAAATTCCGTATTTATTTTATATTTCATGTCAAACTTAGACAAATCGTTGTCCGCACATCGCATAGCGACTAATTTAATCACCCATATTTCCAAAACCTAAGTTTTTACAGTAACTTGGGTGGTATAATACAGAAGTTCTGGTCCTATTCTATCACCCTATGTGTACGTCATGTATCCACAAATCCGTATTTATTTTTTATATTTCATGTCAAACTTAGACAAATCGTTGTCCGCACATCGCATAGCGACTAATTTAATCACCCATATTTCCAAAACCTAAGTTTTTAAGGTAACTTGGGTGGTATAGTACTAAAGTTCTGGACCTATTTCATCACCCAACGTGTACGTCATGCTGACTTACTGCCGTATTTATTTTATATTTTATGTCAAACTTAGGTGGATCACTGTCCACACATCCAAAGCGACTATTTTAATCACCCGTATTTCAAAAACCTAAGTTTTTAAGGTAACTTGGGTGGTATAGTACTAAAGTTCTGGACCTATTCTATCATCCTATGTGTACGTCATGTTGGCACACCTCCGTATTTTTTTTATATTTCGTGTCAAACTTCGACAAATCTCTGTCCGCACATCTCAATGCGACTACTTTAATCAGCCATATTTCCAAAACCTAAGTTTTTACGGTAACTTAGGGTGGTATGGTACTAAAGTTGTAGTCCTATTCTTTCATCCTATGTGTACGTCATGCTGGCACACTTCCGTGTTTATTTTATATTTCATGTCAAACTTAGACAAATCGCTGTCCGCACATCGCAAAGCGACTACTTTAATCAGCCATATTTCCAAAACCTTAGTTTTTACGGTAACTTGGGTGGTATAGTACTAAAGTTCTGGTCCTATTCTATCATCCTATGTTTACGTCATGTTGGCACACCTCCGTATTTTTTTTATATTTCGTGTCAAACTTCGACAAATCGTTGTCCGCACATCGCATAGCAACTAATTTAATCACCCATATTTCCAAAACCTAGGTTTTTACGGTAACTTGGGTGGTATAATACAGAAGTTCTAGTCCTATTCTATCACCCTATGTGTACGTCATGTATCCACAATTCCGTATTTATTTTTATATTTCATGTCAAACTTAGACAAATCGCTGTCCGCACATCTCAATGCGACTACTTTAATCAGCCATATTTCCAAAACCTAAGTTTTTACGGTAACTTGGGTGGTATAGTACTAAAGTTCTGGACCTATTCTATCATCCTATGTGTACGTCATGTATCCACAATTCCGTATTTATTTTTATATTTCATGTCAAACTTAGACAAATCCTTGTCCGCACATCGCATAGCGACTAATTTAATCACCCATATTTCCAAAACCTAAGTTTTTACGGTAACTTGGGTGGTATAATACAGAAGTTCTGGTCCTATTCTATCACCCTATGTTTACGTCATGTATCCACAATTCCGTATTTATTTTTATATTTCATGTCAAACTTAGACAAATCGCTGTCCGCACATCTCAATGCGACTACTTTAATTAGCCATATTTCCAAAACCTAAGTTTTTACGGTAACTTGGGTGGTATAGTACTAAAGTTCTGGACGTATTCTATCATCCTATGTGTACGTCATGCTGACACACTGCCGTATTTATTTTATTTTTCATGTCATACTTAGACAAATCCTTGTCCGCACATCGCATAGCGACTAATTTAATCACCCATATTTCCAAAACCTAAGTTTTTACGGTAACTTGGGTGTTATAATACAGAAGTTCTGGTCCTTTTCTATCACCCTATGTGTACGTCATGTATCCACAATTCCGTATTTATTTTTATATTTCATGTCAAACTTAGACAAATCGTTGTCCGCACATCGCATAGCGACTAATTTAATCACCCATATTTCCAAAACCTAAGTTTTTACGGTAACTTGGGTGGTATAATACAGAAGTTCTGGTCCTATTCTATCACCCTATGTGTACGTCATGTATCCACAATTCCGTATTTATTTTTATATTTCATGTCAAACTTAGACAAATCGTTGTCCGCACATCGCATAGCGATTAATTTAATCACCTATATTTCCAAAACCTAAGTTTTTAAGGTAACTTGGGTGGTATAGTACTACAGTTCTGGACCTATTTCATCACCCTACGTGTACGTCATGCTGACTTACTGCCGTATTTATTTTATATTTTATGTCAAACTTAGGTGGATCACTGTCCACACATCCAAAGCGACTATTTTAATCACCCGTATTTTTAAAACCTAAGTTTTTAAGGTAACTTGGGTGGTATAGTACTAAAGATCTGGACCTATTCTATCATCCTATGTGTACGTCATGTTGGCACACCTCCGTATTTTTTTTATATTTCGTGTCAAACTTCGACAAATCGTTGTCCGCACATCGCATAGCGACTAATTTAATCACCCATATTTCCAAAACCTAAGTTTTTACGGTAACTTGGTTGGTATAATACAGAAGTTCTTGTCCTATTCTATCACCCTATGCTTACGTCATGTATCCACAATTCCGTATTTATTTTTATATTTCATGTCAAACTTAGACAAATCGCTGTCCGCACATCTCAATGCGACTACTTTAATTAGCCATATTTCCAAAACCTAAGTTTTTACGGTAACTTGGGTGGTATAGTACTAAAGTTCTGGACGTATTCTATCATCCTATGTGTACGTCATGCTGACACACTGCCGTATTTATTTTATTTTTCATGTCATACTTAGACAAATCGTTGTCCGCACATCGCATAGCGACTAATTTAATCACCCATATTTCCAAAACCTAAGTTTTTACGGTAACTTGGGTGGTATAATACAGAAGTTCTGGTCCTATTCTATCACCCTATGTGTACGTCATGTATCCACAATTCCGTATTTATTTTTATATTTCATGTCAAACTTAGACAAATCGATGTCCGCACATCGCATAGCGACTAATTTAATCACCCATATTTCCAAAACCTAAGTTTTTTACGGTAACTTGGGTGGTATAATACAGAAGTTCTGGTCCTATTCTATCACCCTATGTTTACATCATGTATCCACAATTCCGTATTTATTTTTATATTTCATGTCAAACTTAGACAAATCGCTGTCCGCACATCTCAATGCGACTACTTTAATCAGCCATATTTCCAAAACCTAAGTTTTTACGGTAACTTGGGTCGTATAATACAGAAGTTCTGGTCCTATTTCATCACCCTACGTGTACGTCATGCTGACACACTGCCGTATTTATTTTATATTTTATGTCAAATTTAGGTGGATCACTGTCCACACATCCAAAGCGACTATTTTAATCACCCGTATTTCCAAAACCTAAGTTTTTAAGGTAACTTGGGTGGTATAGTACAAAGTTCTGGACCTATTCTATTATCCTATGTGTACGTCATGTTGGCACACCTCCGTATTTTTTTTATATTTCGTGTCAAACTTCGACAAATCTCTGTCCGCACATCTCAATGCGACTACTTTAATCAGCCATATTTCCAAAACCTAAGTTTTTACGGTAACTTGGGTGGTATAATACAGACGTTCTGGTCCTATTCTATCACCCTACGTGTACGTAATGTTGGCACACCTCCGTATTTATTATTATATTTCATGTCATACTTAGACAAATCGTTGTCCGCAAATCGCATAGCGACTAATTTAATCACCCATATTTCCAAAACCTAAGTTTTTAAGGTAACTTGGGTGGTATAGTACTAAAGTTCTGGTCCTATTCTTTCATCCTACGTGTACGTCATGCTGACACACTGCCGTATTTATTTTATATTTTATGTCAAACTTAGGTGGATCGCTGTCCACACATCCAAAGCGACTATTTTAATCACCCGTATTTCCAAAACCTAAGTTTTGACGGTAACCTGAGTGGTATAATAATATAGTTCTAATCCTATTCTATCACCCAATGTGTACGTCATGTATCCAAAATTCCGTATTTATTTTTATATTTCATGTCAAACTTAGACAAATCGTTGTCCGCACATCGCATAGCGACTAATTTAATCACCCATATTTCCAAAACCTAAGTTTTTACAGTAACTTGGGTGGTATAATACAGAAGTTCTGGTCCTATTCTATCACCCTATGTGTACGTCATGTATCCACAATTCCGTATTTATTTTTTATATTTCATGTCAAACTTAGACAAATCGTTGTCCGCACATCGTATAGCGACTAATTTAATCACCCATATTTCCAAAACCTAAGTTTTTAAGGTAACTTGGGTGGTATAGTACTAAAGTTCTGGACCTATTTCATCACCCTACGTGTACGTCATGCTGACTTACTGCCGTATTTATTTTATATTTTATGTCAAACTTAGGTGGATCACTGTCCACACATCCAAAGCGACTATTTTAATCACCCGTATTTCAAAAACCTAAGTTTTTAAGGTAACTTGGGTGGTATAGTACTTAAGTTCTGGACCTATTCTATCATCCTATGTGTACGTCATGTTGGCACACCTCCGTATTTTTTTTATATTTCGTGTCAAACTTCGACAAATCTCTGTCCGCACATCTCAATGCGACTACTTTAATCAGCCATATTTCCAAAACCTAAGTTTTTACGGTAACTTAGGGTGGTATGGTACTAAAGTTGTAGTCCTATTCTTTCATCCTATGTGTACGTCATGCTGGCACACTTCCGTGTTTATTTTATATTTCATGTCAAACTTAGACAAATCGCTGTCCGCACATCGCAAAGCGACTAATCAGCCATATTTCCAAAACCTTAGTTTTTACGGTAATTTGGGTGGTATAGTACTAAAGTTCTGGTCCTATTCTATCATCCTATGTGTACGTCATGTTGGCACACCTCCGTATTTTTTTTATATTTCGTGTCAAACTTCGACAAATCGTTGTCCGCACATCGCATAGCGACTAATTTAATCACCCATATTTCCAAAACCTAGGTTTTTACGGTAACTTGGGTGGTATAATACAGAAGTTCTGGTCCTATTCTTTCACCCTATGTGTACGTCATGTATCCACAATTCCGTATTTATTTTTATATTTCATGTCAAACTTAGACAAATCGTTGTCCGCACATCGCATAGCGACTATTTTAATCACTCGTATTTCCAAAACCTAAGTATTGACGGTAACCTGAGTGGTATAATACTAAATTTCAGGACCTATTCTATCATCCTATGTGTACGTCATGTTGGCACACTTCCGTATTTATTTTATTTTTCATGTCATACTTTGACAAATCGCTGTCCGCACATCTCAATGCGACTACTTTAATCAGCCATATTTCCAAAACCTAAGTTTTTACGGTAACTTGGGTGGTATAATACAGAAGTTTTGGTCCTATTTCATCACCCTACGTGTATGTCATGTTGGCACACCTCCGTATTTTTTTATATTTCGTGTCAAACTTCGACAAATCGTTGTCCGCACATCGCATAGCGACTAATTTAATCACCCGTATTTCCAAAACCTAAGTTTTGACGGTAACCTGAGTGGTATAATAATATAGTTCTAATCCTATTCTATTACCCAATGTGTACGTCATGTATCCAAAATTCCGTATTTATTTTTATATTTCATGTCAAACTTAGACAAATCGTTGTCCGCACATCGCATAGCGACTAATTTAATCACCCATATTTCCAAAACCTAGGTTTTTAAGGTAACTTGGGTAGTATAATACTAAATTTCAGGACCTATTCTATCATCCTATGTGTACGTCATGTTGGCACACTTCCGTATTTATTTTTATATTTCATGTCAAACTTAGACAAATCGTTGTCCGCACATCGCATAGCGACTAATTTAATCACCCATATTTCCAAAACCTAAGTTTTTACGGTAACTTGGGTGGTATAATACAGAAGTTCTGGTCCTATTCTATCACCCTATGTGTACGTCATGTATCCACAATTCCGTATTTATTTTTATATTTCATGTCAAACTTAGACAAATCGTTGTCCGCACATCGCATAGCGACTACTTTAATCAACCATATTTCCAAAACCTAAGTTTTTAAGGTAACTTGGGTGGTATAGTACTAAAGTTCTGGTCCTATTCTTTCATCCTACGTGTACGTCATGCTGACACACTTCCGTATTTATTTTATATTTTATGTCAATCTTAGGTGGATCGCTGTCCACACATCCAAAGCGACTATTTTAATCACCCGTATTTCCAAAACCTAAGTTTTGACGGTAACCTGAGTGGTATAATGATATAGTTCTATACCTATTCTATCACCCAATGTGTACGTCATGTATCCAAAATTCCGTATTTATTTTTATATTTCATGTCAAACTTAGACAAATCGTTGTCCGCACATCGCATAGCGACTAATTTAATCACCCATATTTCCAAAACCTAAGTTTTTACGGTAACTTGGGTGGTATAATACAGAAGTTCTGGTCCTATTCTATCACCCTACGTGTACCCCTATGTGTACGTCATGTATCCACAATTCCGTATTTATTTTTATATTTCATGTCAAACTTAGACAAATCGTTGTCCGCACATCGCATAGCGACTAATTTAATCACCCATATTTCCAAAACCTAATATTTTAAGGTAACTTGGGTGGTATAATACTAAATTTCAGGACCTATTCTATCATCCTATGTGTACGTCATGTTGGCACACTTCCGTATTTATTTTATTTTTCATGTCATACTTTGACAAATCGCTGTCCGCACATCTCAATGCGACTACTTTAATCAGCCATATTTCCAAAACCTAAGTTTTTACGGTAACTTGGGTGGTATAATACAGAAGTTCTGGTCCTATTTCATCACCCTACGTGTACGTCATGCTGACACACTGCCGTATTTATTTTATATTTTATGTCAAATTTAGGTGGATCACTGTCCACACATCCAAAGCGACTATTTTAATCACCCGTATTTCCAAAACCTAAGTTTTTAAGGTAACTTGGGTGGTATAGTACTAAAGTTCTGGACCTATTCTATCATCCTATGTGTACGTCATGTTGGCACACCTCCGTATTTTTTTTATATTTCGTGTCAAACTTCGACAAATCTCTGTCCGCACATCTCAATGCGACTACTTTAATCAGCCATATTTCCAAAACCTAAGTTTTTACGGTAACTTGGGTGGTATAATACAGACGTTCTGGTCCTATTCTATCACCCTACGTGTACGTAATGTTGGCACACCTCCGTATTTATTATTATATTTCATGTCATACCTAGACAAATCGTTGTCCGCAAATCGCATAGCGACTAATTTAATCACCCATATTTCCAAAACCTAAGTTTTTAAGGTAACTTGGGTGGTATAGTACTAAAGTTCTGGTCCTATTCTTTCATCCTACGTGTACGTCATGCTGACACACTGCCGTATTTATTTTATATTTTATGTCAAACTTAGGTGGATCGCTGTCCACACATCCAAAGCGACTATTTTAATCACCCGTATTTCCAAAACCTAAGTTTTGACGGTAACCTGAGTGGTATAATAATATAGTTCTAATCCTATTCTATCACCCAATGTGTACGTCATGTATCCAAAATTCCGTATTTATTTTTATATTTCATGTCAAACCTAGACAAATCGTTGTCCGCACATCGCATAGCGACTAATTTAATCACCCATATTTCCAAAACCTAAGTTTTTACAGTAACTTGGGTGGTATAATACAGAAGTTCTGGTCCTATTCTATCAACCTATGTGTACGTCATGTATCCACAATTCCGTATTTATTTTTTATATTTCATGTCAAACTTAGACAAATCGTTGTCCGCACATCGCATAGCGATTAATTTAATCACCTATATTTCCAAAACCTAAGTTTTTAAGGTAACTTGGGTGGTATAGTACTACAGTTCTGGACCTATTTCATCACCCTACGTGTACGTCATGCTGACTTACTGCCGTATTTATTTTATATTTTATGTCAAACTTAGGTGGATCACTGTCCACACATCCAAAGCGACTATTTTAATCACCCGTATTTTTAAAACCTAAGTTTTTAAGGTAACTTGGGTGGTATAGTACTAAAGATCTGGACCTATTCTATCATCCTATGTGTACGTCATGTTGGCACACCTCCGTATTTTTTTTATATTTCGTGTCAAACGTCGACAAATCGTTGTCCGCACATCGCATAGCGACTAATTTAATCACCCATATTTCCAAAACCTAAGTTTTTACGGTAACTTGGGTGGTATAATACAGAAGTTCTGGTCCTATTCTATCACCCTATGTTTACGTCATGTATCTACAATTCCGTATTTATTTTTATATTTCATGTCAAACTTAGACAAATCGTTGTCCGCACATCGCATAGAGACTAATTTAATCACCCATATTTCCAAAAACTAAGTTTTTACGGTAACTTGGGTGGTATAATACAGAAGTTCTGGTCCTATTCTATCACCCTATGTTTACGTCATGTATCCACAATTCCGTATTTATTTTTATATTTCATGTCAAACTTAGACAAATCGCTGTCCGCACATCTCAATGCGACTACTTTAATCAGCCATATTTCCAAAACCTAAGTTTTTACGGTAACTTGGGTCGTATAATACAGAAGTTCTGGTCCTATTTCATCACCCTACGTGTACGTCATGCTGACACACTGCCGTATTTATTTTATATTTTATGTCAAATTTAGGTGGATCACTGTCCACACATCCAAAGCGACTATTTTAATCACCCGTATTTCCAAAACCTAAGTTTTTAAGGTAACTTGGGTGGTATAGTACTAAAGTTCTGGACCTATTCTATTATCCTATGTGTACGTCATGTTGGCACACCTCCGTATTTTTTTTTATATTTCGTGTCAAACTTCGACAAATCTCTGTCCGCACATCTCAATGCGACTACTTTAATCAGCCATATTTCCAAAACCTAAGTTTTTACGGTAACTTGGGTGGTATAATACAGACGTTCTGGTCCTATTCTATCACCCTACGTGTACGTAATGTTGGCACACCTCCGTATTTATTATTATATTTCATGTCATACTTAGACAAATCGTTGTCCGCAAATCGCATAGCGACTAATTTAATCACCCATATTTCCAAAACCTAAGTTTTTAAGGTAACTTGGGTGGTATAGTACTAAAGTTCTGGTCCTATTCTTTCATCCTACGTGTACGTCATGCTGACACACTGCCGTATTTATTTTATATTTTATGTCAAACTTAGGTGGATCGCTGTCCACACATCCAAAGCGACTATTTTAATCACCCGTATTTCCAAAACCTAAGTTTTGACGGTAACCTGAGTGGTATAATAATATAGTTCTAATCCTATTCTATCACCCAATGTGTACGTCATGTATCCAAAATTCCGTATTTATTTTATATTTCATGTCAAACTTAGACAAATCGTTGTCCGCACATCGCATAGCGACTAATTTAATCACCCATATTTCCAAAACCTAAGTTTTTACAGTAACTTGGGTGGTATAATACAGAAGTTCTGGTCCTATTCTATCACCCTATGTGTACGTCATGTATCCACAAATCCGTATTTATTTTTTATATTTCATGTCAAACTTAGACAAATCGTTGTCCGCACATCGCATAGCGACTAATTTAATCACCCATATTTCCAAAACCTAAGTTTTTAAGGTAACTTGGGTGGTATAGTACTAAAGTTCTGGACCTATTTCATCACCCAACGTGTACGTCATGCTGACTTACTGCCGTATTTATTTTATATTTTATGTCAAACTTAGGTGGATCACTGTCCACACATCCAAAGCGACTATTTTAATCACCCGTATTTCAAAAACCTAAGTTTTTAAGGTAACTTGGGTGGTATAGTACTAAAGTTCTGGACCTATTCTATCATCCTATGTGTACGTCATGTTGGCACACCTCCGTATTTTTTTTATATTTCGTGTCAAACTTCGACAAATCTCTGTCCGCACATCTCAATGCGACTACTTTAATCAGCCATATTTCCAAAACCTAAGTTTTTACGGTAACTTAGGGTGGTATGGTACTAAAGTTGTAGTCCTATTCTTTCATCCTATGTGTACGTCATGCTGGCACACTTCCGTGTTTATTTTATATTTCATGTCAAACTTAGACAAATCGCTGTCCGCACATCGCAAAGCGACTACTTTAATCAGCCATATTTCCAAAACCTTAGTTTTTACGGTAACTTGGGTGGTATAGTACTAAAGTTCTGGTCCTATTCTATCATCCTATGTTTACGTCATGTTGGCACACCTCCGTATTTTTTTTAATATTTCGTGTCAAACTTCGACAAATCGTTGTCCGCACATCGCATAGCAACTAATTTAATCACCCATATTTCCAAAACCTAGGTTTTTACGGTAACTTGGGTGGTATAATACAGAAGTTCTAGTCCTATTCTATCACCCTATGTGTACGTCATGTATCCACAATTCCGTATTTATTTTTATATTTCATGTCAAACTTAGACAAATCGCTGTCCGCACATCTCAATGCGACTACTTTAATCAGCCATATTTCCAAAACCTAAGTTTTTACGGTAACTTGGGTGGTATAGTACTAAAGTTCTGGACCTATTCTATCATCCTATGTGTACGTCATGTATATTACAATTCCGTATTTATTTTTATATTTCATGTCAAACTTAGACAAATCCTTGTCCGCACATCGCATAGCGACTAATTTAATCACCCATATTTCCAAAACCTAAGTTTTTACGGTAACTTGGGTGGTATAATACAGAAGTTCTGGTCCTATTCTATCACCCTATGTTTACGTCATGTATCCACAATTCCGTATTTATTTTTATATTTCATGTCAAACTTAGACAAATCGCTGTCCGCACATCTCAATGCGACTACTTTAATTAGCCATATTTCCAAAACCTAAGTTTTTACGGTAACTTGGGTGGTATAGTACTAAAGTTCTGGACGTATTCTATCATCCTATGTGTACGTCATGCTGACACACTGCCGTATTTATTTTATTTTTCATGTCATACTTAGACAAATCCTTGTCCGCACATCGCATAGCGACTAATTTAATCACCCATATTTCCAAAACCTAAGTTTTTACGGTAACTTGGGTGTTATAATACAGAAGTTCTGGTCCTTTTCTATCACCCTATGTGTACGTCATGTATCCACAATTCCGTATTTATTTTTATATTTCATGTCAAACTTAGACAAATCGTTGTCCGCACATCGCATAGCGACTAATTTAATCACCCATATTTCCAAAACCTAAGTTTTTACGGTAACTTGGGTGGTATAATACAGAAGTTCTGGTCCTGTTCTATCACCCTATGTGTACGTCATGTATCCACAATTCCGTATTTATTTTTATATTTCATGTCAAACTTAGACAAATCGTTGTCCGCACATCGCATAGCGATTAATTTAATCACCTATATTTCCAAAACCTAAGTTTTTAAGGTAACTTGGGTGGTATAGTACTACAGTTCTGGACCTATTTCATCACCCTACGTGTACGTCATGCTGACTTACTGCCGTATTTATTTTATATTTTATGTCAAACTTAGGTGGATCACTGTCCACACATCCAAAGCGACTATTTTAATCACCCGTATTTTTAAAACCTAAGTTTTTAAGGTAACTTGGGTGGTATAGTACTAAAGATCTGGACCTATTCTATCATCCTATGTGTACGTCATGTTGGCACACCTCCGTATTTTTTTTATATTTCGTGTCAAACTTCGACAAATCGTTGTCCGCACATCGCATAGCGACTAATTTAATCACCCATATTTCCAAAACCTAAGTTTTTACGGTAACTTGGTTGGTATAATACAGAAGTTCTTGTCCTATTCTATCACCCTATGCTTACGTCATGTATCCACAATTCCGTATTTATTTTTATATTTCATGTCAAACTTAGACAAATCGCTGTCCGCACATCTCAATGCGACTACTTTAATTAGCCATATTTCCAAAACCTAAGTTTTTACGGTAACTTGGGTGGTATAGTACTAAAGTTCTGGACGTATTCTATCATCCTATGTGTACGTCATGCTGACACACTGCCGTATTTATTTTATTTTTCATGTCATACTTAGACAAATCGTTGTCCGCACATCGCATAGCGACTAATTTAATCACCCATATTTCCAAAACCTAAGTTTTTACGGTAACTTGGGTGGTATAATACAGAAGTTCTGGTCCTATTCTATCACCCTATGTGTACGTCATGTATCCACAATTCCGTATTTATTTTTATATTTCATGTCAAACTTAGACAAATCGATGTCCGCACATCGCATAGCGACTAATTTAATCACCCATATTTCCAAAACCTAAGTTTTTTACGGTAACTTGGGTGGTATAATACAGAAGTTCTGGTCCTATTCTATCACCCTATGTTTACATCATGTATCCACAATTCCGTATTTATTTTTATATTTCATGTCAAACTTAGACAAATCGCTGTCCGCACATCTCAATGCGACTACTTTAATCAGCCATATTTCCAAAACCTAAGTTTTTACGGTAACTTGGGTCGTATAATACAGAAGTTCTGGTCCTATTTCATCACCCTACGTGTACGTCATGCTGACACACTGCCGT
Source organism: Flexamia atlantica (assembly GCA_035578135.1). Taxonomy (NCBI): domain Eukaryota; kingdom Metazoa; phylum Arthropoda; class Insecta; order Hemiptera; family Cicadellidae; genus Flexamia; species Flexamia atlantica. Next base: position 9,999 of record JAQJVK010000379.1, on the reverse strand, counting down.
ATTTATTTTATATTTTATGTCAAATTTAGGTGGATCACTGTCCACACATCCAAAGCGACTATTTTAATCACCCGTATTTCCAAAACCTAAGTTTTTAAGGTAACTTGGGTGGTATAGTACAAAGTTCTGGACCTATTCTATTATCCTATGTGTACGTCATGTTGGCACACCTCCGTATTTTTTTTATATTTCGTGTCAAACTTCGACAAATCTCTGTCCGCACATCTCAATGCGACTACTTTAATCAGCCATATTTCCAAAACCTAAGTTTTTACGGTAACTTGGGTGGTATAATACAGACGTTCTGGTCCTATTCTATCACCCTACGTGTACGTAATGTTGGCACACCTCCGTATTTATTATTATATTTCATGTCATACTTAGACAAATCGTTGTCCGCAAATCGCATAGCGACTAATTTAATCACCCATATTTCCAAAACCTAAGTTTTTAAGGTAACTTGGGTGGTATAGTACTAAAGTTCTGGTCCTATTCTTTCATCCTACGTGTACGTCATGCTGACACACTGCCGTATTTATTTTATATTTTATGTCAAACTTAGGTGGATCGCTGTCCACACATCCAAAGCGACTATTTTAATCACCCGTATTTCCAAAACCTAAGTTTTGACGGTAACCTGAGTGGTATAATAATATAGTTCTAATCCTATTCTATCACCCAATGTGTACGTCATGTATCCAAAATTCCGTATTTATTTTTATATTTCATGTCAAACTTAGACAAATCGTTGTCCGCACATCGCATTGCGACTAATTTAATCACCCATATTTCCAAAACCTAAGTTTTTACAGTAACTTGGGTGGTATAATACAGAAGTTCTGGTCCTATTCTATCACCCTATGTGTACGTCATGTATCCACAATTCCGTATTTATTTTTTATATTTCATGTCAAACTTAGACAAATCGTTGTCCGCACATCGTATAGCGACTAATTTAATCACCCATATTTCCAAAACCTAAGTTTTTAAGGTAACTTGGGTGGTATAGTACTAAAGTTCTGGACCTATTTCATCACCCTACGTGTACGTCATGCTGACTTACTGCCGTATTTATTTTATATTTTATGTCAAACTTAGGTGGATCACTGTCCACACATCCAAAGCGACTATTTTAATCACCCGTATTTCAAAAACCTAAGTTTTTAAGGTAACTTGGGTGGTATAGTACTTAAGTTCTGGACCTATTCTATCATCCTATGTGTACGTCATGTTGGCACACCTCCGTATTTTTTTTATATTTCGTGTCAAACTTCGACAAATCTCTGTCCGCACATCTCAATGCGACTACTTTAATCAGCCATATTTCCAAAACCTAAGTTTTTACGGTAACTTAGGGTGGTATGGTACTAAAGTTGTAGTCCTATTCTTTCATCCTATGTGTACGTCATGCTGGCACACTTCCGTGTTTATTTTATATTTCATGTCAAACTTAGACAAATCGCTGTCCGCACATCGCAAAGCGACTAATCAGCCATATTTCCAAAACCTTAGTTTTTACGGTAACTTGGGTGGTATAGTACTAAAGTTCTGGTCCTATTCTATCATCCTATGTGTACGTCATGTTGGCACACCTCCGTATTTTTTTTATATTTCGTAACAAACTTCGACAAATCGTTGTCCGCACATCGCATAGCGACTAATTTAATCACCCATATTTCCAAAACCTAGGTTTTTACGGTAACTTGGGTGGTATAATACAGAAGTTCTGGTCCTATTCTTTCACCCTATGTGTACGTCATGTATCCACAATTCCGTATTTATTTTTATATTTCATGTCAAACTTAGACAAATCGCTGTCCGCACATCTCAATGCGACTACTTTAATCAGCCATATTTCCAAAACCTAAGTTTTTACGGTAACTTGGGTGGTATAGTACTAAAGTTCTGGACCTATTCTATCATCCTATGTGTACGTCATGTATCCACAATTCCGTATTTATTTTTATATTTCATGTCAAACTTAGACAAATCGTTGTCCGCACATCGCATAGCGACTAATTTAATCACCCATATTTCCAAAACCTAAGTTTTTACGGTAACTTGGGTGTTATAATACAGAAGTTCTGGTCCTTTTCTATCACCCTATGTGTACGTCATGTATCCACAATTCCGTATTTATTTTTATATTTCATGTCAAACTTAGACAAATCGTTGTCCGCACATCGCATAGCGACTAATTTAATCACCCATATTTCCAAAACCTAAGTTTTTACGGTAACTTGGGTGGTATAATACAGAAGTTCTGGTCCTATTCTATCACACTATGTGTACGTCATGTATCCACAATTCCGTATTTATTTTTATATTTCATGTCAAACTTAGACAAATCGTTGTCCGCACATCGCATAGCGACTAATTTAATCACCCATATTTCCAAAACCTAAGTTTTTACGGTAACTTGGGTGGTATAATACAGAAGTTCTGGTCCTATTCTATCACCCTATGTGTACGTCATGTATCCACAATTCCGTATTTATTTTTATATTTCATGTCAAACTTAGACAAATCGCTGTCCGCACATCTCAATGCGACTACTTTAATCAGCCATATTTCCAAAACCTAAGTTTTTACGGTAACTTGGGTGGTATAGTACTAAAGTTCTGGACCCATTCTATCATCCTATGTGTACGTCATGTATCCACAATTCCGTATTTATTTTTATATTTCATGTCAAACTTAGACAAATCGTTGTCCGCACATCGCATAGCGACTAATTTAATCACCCATATTTCCAAAACCTAAGTTTTTACGGTAACTTGGGTGTTATAATACAGAAGTTCTGGTCCTTTTCTATCACCCTATGTGTACGTCATGTATCCACAATTCCGTATTTATTTTTATATTTCATGTCAAACTTAGACAAATCGTTGTCCGCACATCGCATAGCGACTAATTTAATCACCCATATTTCCAAAACCTAAGTTTTTACGGTAACTTGGGTGGTATAATACAGAAGTTCTGGTCCTATTCTATCACCCTATGTGTACGTCATGTATCCACAATTCCGTATTTATTTTTATATTTCATGTCAAACTTAGACAAATCGTTGTCCGCACATCGCATAGCGACTAATTTAATCACCCATATTTCCAAAACCTAAGTTTTTACGGTAACTTGGGTGGTATAATACAGAAGTTCTGGTCCTATTCTATCACCCTATGTGTACGTCATGTATCCACAATTCCGTATTTATTTTTATATTTCCTGTCAAACTTAGACAAATCGTTGTCCGCACATCGCATAGCGACTAATTTAATCACCCATATTTCCAAAACCTAAGTTTTTACGGTATCTTGGGTGGTATAATACAGAAGTTCTGGTCCTATTCTATCACCCTATGTTTACGTCATGTATCCACAATTCCGTATTTATTTTTATATTTCATGTCAAACTTAGACAAATCGCTGTCCGCACATCTCAATGCGACTACTTTAATCAGCCATATTTCCAAAACCTAAGTTTTTACGGTAACTTGGGTCGTATAATACAGAAGTTCTGGTCCTATTTCATCACCCTACGTGTACGTCATGCTGACACACTGCCATATTTATTTTATATTTTATGTCAAATTTAGGTGGATCACTGTCCACACATCCAAAGCGACTATTTTAATCACCCGTATTTCCAAAACCTAAGTTTTTAAGGTAACTTGGGTGGTATAGTACTAAAGTTCTGGACCTATTCTATTATCCTATGTGTACGTCATGTTGGCACACCTCCGTATTTTTTTTATATTTCGTGTCAAACTTCGACAAATCTCTGTCCGCACATCTCAATGCGACTACTTTAATCAGCCATATTTCCAAAACCTAAGTTTTTACGGTAACTTGGGTGGTATAATACAGACGTTCTGGTCCTATTCTATCACCCTACGTGTACGTAATGTTGGCACACCTCCGTATTTATTATTATATTTCATGTCATACTTAGACAAATCGTTGTCCGCACATCGCATAGCGACTAATTTAATCACCCATATTTCCTAAACCTAAGTTCTTAAGGTAACTTGGGTGGTATAGTACTAAAGTTCTTGTCCTATTCTTTCATCCTACGTGTACGTCATGCTGACACACTGCCGTATTTATTTTATATTTCATGTCAAACTTAGACAAATCGTTGTCCGCACATCGTATAGCGACTAATTTAATCACCCATATTTCCAAAACCTAAGTTTTTAAGGTAACTTGGGTGGTATAGTACTAAAGTTCTGGACCTATTTCATCACCCTACGTGTACGTCATGCTGACTTACTGCCGTATTTATTTTATATTTTATGTCAAACTTAGGTGGATCACTGTCCACACATCCAAAGCGACTATTTTAATCACCCGTATTTCAAAAACCTAAGTTTTTAAGGTAACTTGGGTGGTATAGTACTTAAGTTCTGGACCTATTCTATCATCCTATGTGTACGTCATGTTGGCACACCTCCGTATTTTTTTTATATTTCGTGTCAAACTTCGACAAATCTCTGTCCGCACATCTCAATGCGACTACTTTAATCAGCCATATTTCCAAAACCTAAGTTTTTACGGTAACTTAGGGTGGTATGGTACTAAAGTTGTAGTCCTATTCTTTCATCCTATGTGTACGTCATGCTGGCACACTTCCGTGTTTATTTTATATTTCATGTCAAACTTAGACAAATCGCTGTCCGCACATCGCAAAGCGACTAATCAGCCATATTTCCAAAACCTTAGTTTTTACGGTAACTTGGGTGGTATAGTACTAAAGTTCTGGTCCTATTCTATCATCCTATGTGTACGTCATGTTGGCACACCTCCGTATTTTTTTTATATTTCGTGTCAAACTTCGACAAATCGTTGTCCGCACATCGCATAGCGACTAATTTAATCACCCATATTTCCAAAACCTAGGTTTTTACGGTAACTTGGGTGGTATAATACAGAAGTTCTGGTCCTATTCTTTCACCCTATGTGTACGTCATGTATCCACAATTCCGTATTTATTTTTATATTTCATGTCAAACTTAGACAAATCGCTGTCCGCACATCTCAATGCGACTACTTTAATCAGCCATATTTCCAAAACCTAAGTTTTTACGGTAACTTGGGTGGTATAGTACTAAAGTTCTGGACCTATTCTATCATCCTATGTGTACGTCATGTATCCACAATTCCGTATTTATTTTTATATTTCATGTCAAACTTAGACAAATCGTTGTCCGCACATCGCATAGCGACTAATTTAATCACCCATATTTCCAAAACCTAAGTTTTTACGGTAACTTGGGTGTTATAATACAGAAGTTCTGGTCCTTTTCTATCACCCTATGTGTACGTCATGTATCCACAATTCCGTATTTATTTTTATATTTCATGTCAAACTTAGACAAATCGTTGTCCGCACATCGCATAGCGACTAATTTAATCACCCATATTTCCAAAACCTAAGTTTTTACGGTAACTTGGGTGGTATAATACAGAAGTTCTGGTCCTATTCTATCACCCTATGTGTACGTCATGTATCCACAATTCCGTATTTATTTTTATATTTCATGTCAAACTTAGACAAATCGTTGTCCGCACATCGCATTGCGACTAATTTAATCACCCATATTTCCAAAACCTAAGTTTTTACGGTAACTTGGGTGGTATAATACAGAAGTTCTGGTCCTATTCTATCACCCTATGTGTACGTCATGTATCCACAATTCCGTATTTATTTTTATATTTCATGTCAAACTTAGACAAATCGCTGTCCGCACATCTCAATGCGACTACTTTAATCAGCCATATTTCCAAAACCTAAGTTTTTACGGTAACTTGGGTGGTATAGTACTAAAGTTCTGGACCTATTCTATCATCCTATGTGTACGTCATGTATCCACAATTCCGTATTTATTTTTATATTTCATGTCAAACTTAGACAAATCGTTGTCCGCACATCGCATAGCGACTAATTTAATCACCCATATTTCCAAAACCTAAGTTTTTACGGTAACTTGGGTGTTATAATACAGAAGTTCTGGTCCTTTTCTATCACCCTATGTGTACGTCATGTATCCACAATTCCGTATTTATTTTTATATTTCATGTCAAACTTAGACAAATCGTTGTCCGCACATCGCATAGCGACTAATTTAATCACCCATATTTCCAAAACCTAAGTTTTTACGGTAACTTGGGTGGTATAATACAGAAGTTCTGGTCCTATTCTATCACCCTATGTGTACGTCATGTATCCACAATTCCGTATTTATTTTTATATTTCATGTCAAACTTAGACAAATCGTTGTCCGCACATCGCATAGCGACTAATTTAATCACCCATATTTCCAAAACCTAAGTTTTTACGGTAACTTGGGTGGTATAATACAGAAGTTCTGGTCCTATTCTATCACCCTATGTGTACGTCATGTATCCACAATTCCGTATTTATTTTTATATTTCCTGTCAAACTTAGACAAATCGTTGTCCGCACATCGCATAGCGACTAATTTAATCACCCATATTTCCAAAACCTAAGTTTTTACGGTATCTTGGGTGGTATAATACAGAAGTTCTGGTCCTATTCTATCACCCTATGTTTACGTCATGTATCCACAATTCCGTATTTATTTTTATATTTCATGTCAAACTTAGACAAATCGCTGTCCGCACATCTCAATGCGACTACTTTAATCAGCCATATTTCCAAAACCTAAGTTTTTACGGTAACTTGGGTCGTATAATACAGAAGTTCTGGTCCTATTTCATCACCCTACGTGTACGTCATGCTGACACACTGCCATATTTATTTTATATTTTATGTCAAATTTAGGTGGATCACTGTCCACACATCCAAAGCGACTATTTTAATCACCCGTATTTCCAAAACCTAAGTTTTTAAGGTAACTTGGGTGGTATAGTACTAAAGTTCTGGACCTATTCTATTATCCTATGTGTACGTCATGTTGGCACACCTCCGTATTTTTTTTATATTTCGTGTCAAACTTCGACAAATCTCTGTCCGCACATCTCAATGCGACTACTTTAATCAGCCATATTTCCAAAACCTAAGTTTTTACGGTAACTTGGGTGGTATAATACAGACGTTCTGGTCCTATTCTATCACCCTACGTGTACGTAATGTTGGCACACCTCCGTATTTATTATTATATTTCATGTCATACTTAGACAAATCGTTGTCCGCACATCGCATAGCGACTAATTTAATCACCCATATTTCCTAAACCTAAGTTCTTAAGGTAACTTGGGTGGTATAGTACTAAAGTTCTTGTCCTATTCTTTCATCCTACGTGTACGTCATGCTGACACACTGCCGTATTTATTTTATATTTTATGTCAAACTTAGGTGGATCGCTGTCCACACATCCAAAGCGACTATTTTAATCACCCGTATTTCCAAAACCTAAGTTTTTAAGGTAACTTGAGTGGTATAGTACTAAAGTTCTGGACCTATTCTATCATCCTATGTGTACGTCATGTTGGCACACCTCCGTATTTTTTTTATATTTCGTGTCAAACTTCGACAAATCTCTGTCCGCACATCTCAATGCGACTACTTTAATCAGCCATATTTCCAAAACCTAAGTTTTTACGGTAACTTAGGGTGGTATGGTACTAAAGTTGTAGTCCTATTCTTTCATCCTATGTTTAGGTCATGCTGGCACACTTCCGTGTTTATTTTATATTTCATGTCAAACTTAGACAAATCGTTGTCCGCACATCGCATAGCGACTAATTTAATCACCCATATTTCCAAAACCTAAGTTTTTAAGGTAACTTGGGTGGTATAGTACTAAAGTTCTGGACCTATTTCATCACCCTACGTGTACGTCATGCTGACTTACTGCCGTATTTATTTTATATTTTATGTCAAACTTAGGTGGATCACTGTCCACACATCCAAAGCGACTATTTTAATCACCCGTATTTCAAAAACCTAAGTTTTTAAGGTAACTTGGGTGGTATAGTACTAAAGTTCTGGACCTATTCTATCATCCTATGTGTACGTCATGTTGGCACACCTCCGTATTTTTTTTATATTTCGTGTCAAACTTCGACAAATCTCTGTCCGCACATCTCAATGCGACTACTTTAATCAGCCATATTTCCAAAACCTAAGTTTTTACGGTAACTTAGGGTGGTATGGTACTAAAGTTGTAGTCCTATTCTTTCATCCTATGTTTAGGTCATGCTGGCACACTTCCGTGTTTATTTTATATTTCATGTCAAACTTAGACAAATCGTTGTCCGCACATCGCATAGCGACTAATTTAATCACCCATATTTCCAAAACCTAAGTTTTTAAGGTAACTTGGGTGGTATAGTACTAAAGTTCTGGACCTATTTCATCACCCTACGTGTACGTCATGCTGACTTACTGCCGTATTTATTTTATATTTTATGTCAAACTTAGGTGGATCACTGTCCACACATCCAAAGCGACTATTTTAATCACCCGTATTTCAAAAACCTAAGTTTTTAAGGTAACTTGGGTGGTATAGTACTAAAGTTCTGGACCTATTCTATCATCCTATGTGTACGTCATGTTGACACACCTCCGTATTTTTTTTATATTTCGTGTCAAACTTCGACAAATCTCTGTCCGCACATCTCAATGCGACTACTTTAATCAGCCATATTTCCAAAACCTAAGTTTTTACGGTAACTTGGGTGGTATAATACAGACGTTCTGGTCCTATTCTATCACCCTACGTGTACGTAATGTTGGCACACCTCCGTATTTATTATTATATTTCATGTCATACTTAGACAAATCGTTGTCCGCACATCGCATAGCGACTAATTTAATCACCCATATTTCCTAAACCTAAGTTCTTAAGGTAACTTGGGTGGTATAGTACTAAAGTTCTTGTCCTATTCTTTCATCCTACGTGTACGTCATGCTGACACACTGCCGTATTTATTTTATATTTTATGTCAAACTTAGGTGGATCGCTGTCCACACATCCAAAGCGACTATTTTAATCACCCGTATTTCAAAAACCTAAGTTTTTAAGGTAACTTGAGTGGTATAGTACTAAACTTCTGGACCTATTCTATCATCCTATGTGTACGTCATGTTAGCACACCTCCGTATTTTTTTTATATTTCGTGTCAAACTTCGACAAATCTCTGTCCGCACATCTCAATGCGACTACTTTAATCAGCCATATTTCCAAAACCTAAGTTTTTACGGTAACTTAGGGTGGTATGGTACTAAAGTTGTAGTCCTATTCTTTCATCCTATGTTTACGTCATGCTGGCACACTTCCGTGTTTATTTTATATTTCATGTCAAACTTAGACAAATCGTTGTCCGCACATCGCATAGCGACTAATTTAATCACCCATATTTCCAAAACCTAAGTTTTTAAGGTAACTTGGGTGGTATAGTACTAAAGTTCTGGACCTATTTCATCACCCTACGTGTACGTCATGCTGACTTACTGCCGTATTTATTTTATATTTTATGTCAAACTTAGGTGGATCACTGTCCACACATCCAAAGCGACTATTTTAATCACCCGTATTTCAAAAACCTAAGTTTTTAAGGTAACTTTGGTGGTATAGTACTAAAGTTCTGGACCTATTCTATCATCCTATGTGTACGTCATGTTGGCACACCTCCGTATTTTTTTTATATTTCGTGTCAAACTTCGACAAATCTCTGTCCGCACATCTCAATGCGACTACTTTAATCAGCCATATTTCCAAAACCTAAGTTTTTAAGGTAACTTAGGGTGGTATGGTACTAAAGTTGTAGTCCTATTCTTTCATCCTATGTGTACGTCATGCTGGCACACTTCCGTGTTTATTTTATATTTCATGTCAAACTTAGACAAATCGCTGTCCGCACATCGCAAAGCGACTACTTTAATCAGCCATATTTCCAAAACCTTAGTTTTTACGGTAACTTGGGTGGTATAGTACTAAAGTTCTGGTCCTATTCTATCATCCTATGTGTACGTCATGTTGGCACACCTCCGTATTTTTTTTATATTTCGTGA
>JAQJVK010000378.1:0-70549 GCA_035578135.1 Flexamia atlantica | reverse complement strand
GTTTTTCGTTTATATTTCATGTTAAAGTTAGGCGGATCTGTTTCCACACATCGCAGAGCGACTATGTAATTACACATATTTCTAAACCTATGTTTTTGCGGTAACTTACGTAGTATAATACTAATGTTATGGTCCTATTCTATCACCCTTTGTGTACGTAATGTTGGCACACTTCCGTATTTATTTTTTATTTCAAGTCAAACTTAGACAAATCTCTCACCGCACATCGCAAAGCGGCTAATTTAATCACCCATATTTCCAAAACCTAAGTTTTTAAGGTAACTTGGGTGGTATAATACTATAGTTCTGGTCCTATTCTATCACCCTTTGTGTACGTTATGTTGGCACACTTCCGTATTTATTTTATATTTCAAGTCAAATTTAGACAAATCGCTGACCGCACATCGCAAAGCGGCTAATTTAAACGCCCATTTTTCCAAAACCTAAGTTTTTACGGTAACTTGGGTGGTATAATACTAAAGTTCTGGTCGTATTCTATCACCCTATGTGTTCGTCATGTTGCCACACTTCCGTATTTATTTTTATATTTCATGTCAAACTTAGACAAATCGCTGTCCGCACATCGCGAAGCGACTAATTTAATCACCCATATTTCCAAAACCAAAATTTTACGGTAACTTGGATGGTATAATACTAAGGTTCTGGTCTTATTCTATCAACCTATGTGTTCGTCATGTTGCCACACTTCCGTATTTATTTTATATTTCATGTCTAAATCAGGCGGATCTCTGTCCACAGATCGCGAAGCGACTAATTTAATCACCCATATTTATCAAACCTAAATTTTTGCGGTAATTTACGTGGTATAATACTAAAGTTCTGGTCCTATTCTATCGTCCTACGTGTACGTCATGATAAAACACTTCCGTGTTTATTTTATATTTCATGTCAAACTTAGACAAATCGCTGTCCGCACATCGCAAAGCGACTACTTTAATCACCCATATTTCCAAAACCTAAGTTTTTTAAGTTAACTTGGGTGGTATAGTGCTAAAGTTCTTGTCCTATTCTATCATCCTATGTGTACGTCATGTTAGCACACTTCTGTATATTTTTATATTTCATATCAAACGTAGACAAATCGCTGACCGCACATCGCAAAGCGGCTAATTTAATCACCCATATTTCCAAAACCTAAGTTTTTACGATAACTTGGTTGGTATAATACTAAAGTTCTGGTTCTATTCTATCACCCTATGTGTACGTCATGATGAAACACTTCCGTATTCATTTTATATTTCATGTCAAACTTAGACAAATCGCTGAAAGCACATCGCAAAGCGGCTAATTTAATCATCCATATATCCAAAACCTAAGTTTTTAAGGTAACTTGGGTGGTATAATCCTATAGTTCTGGTCCTATTCTATCACCCTTTGTGTACGTAATGTTGGCACACTTCCGTATTTATTTTATATTTCAAGTCAAATTTAGACAAATCGCTGACCGCACATCGCAAAGTGGCTAATTTAACCACCCATATTTCCAAAACCTAAGTTTTACGTTAATTTGGGTGGTATAATACTAAAGTTCTGGTCCTATTCTATCACCCTATGTGTTCGTCATGTTGCCAGACATCCGTATTTATTTTATATTTCATGTCTAAGTCAGGCGGATCGATGTCCACGGATCGCGAAGCGACTAATTTAATCACCCATATTTATAAAACCTAAATTTTTGCGGTAATTTACGTGGTATAATACTAAAGTTCTGGTCCCTATTCCATCATCCTATGTGTACGTCATGATGAAACACTTCCGTATTTATTTTATATTTCATGTCAAACTTAGACAAATCGCTGACCGCACATCGCAAAGCGGCTACTTTAATCACCCATATTTCCAAACCCTAAGTTGTTACGGTATCTTGGTTGGTATAATACTAAAGTTCTGGTTCTATTCTATCACCCTATGTGTATGTAATGTTGGCACCCTTCCGCATTTATTTTATATTTCTTGTCAAACTTAGACAAATCGCTGACCGCACATCGCAAAGCGGCTAATTTAATCACCCATATTTCCAAAACCTAAGTTTTTAAGGTAACTTGGATGGTACTATAGTTCTGGTCCTATTCTATCACCCTTTGTGTACGTAATGTTGGCACACTTCTGTAATTATTTTATATTTCAAGTCAAATTTAGACAAATCGCTGACCGCACATCGCAAAGTGGCTAATTTAATCACCCATATTTCCAAAACCTAAGTTTTACGGTAACTTGGGTGGTATAATACTAAAGTTCTTGTCCTATTCTATCACCCTATGTGTTCGTCATGTTGCCACACTCTGTATTTATTTTATATTTCATGTCTAAGTTAAATGGATCTCTGTCCACACATCGCAAAGCGACTAATTTAATCACCCATATTTCCATAACGTAAGTTTTTACGGTAACTTGGGTGGTATAATACTATAGTTCTGGTCTTATTCTATCACCCTATGTGTTCGTCATTTTGCCAAACTTCCGTATTTATTTTATATTTCATGTCTAAGTCAGGCGGATCTCTGTCCACAGATCGCGAAGCGACTAATTTAATCACCCATATTTATAAAACCTAAATTTATGCGGTAATTTACGTGGTATAATACTAAAGTTCATGTCCTATTCTATCATCCTATGTGTACGTCATGTTGGCACACTTCTATGTTTATATTATATTTCATGATAAACATTGACAAATCGTTGTTCGCACATTGCAAAGCGACTACCTCAATCACTCATATTTCCAAAACCTATGTTTTTGCGGTAACCTACGTAGTATAATACTAAACTTTTGGTCCTATTCTATCACCCTTTGTGTACGTAATGTTGGCACACTTCCGTATTTATTTTATATTTCAAGTCAAATTTAGTCAAATCGCTGACCGCACATCGCGAAGCGACTAATTTAATCACCCATATTTCCAAAACCAAAATTTTTACGGTAACTTGGATGGTATAATACTAAAATTCTGGTCTTATTCTATCACCCTATGTGTTCCTCATGTTGCCACACTTCCGTATTTATTTTTATATTTCATGTCAAACTTAGACAAATCGCTGTCCGCACATCGCGAAGCGACTAATTTAATCACCCATATTTCCAAAACCAAAATTTTTACGGTAACTTGGATGGTATAATACTAAAATTCTGGTCTTATTCTATCACCCTATGTGTTCCTCATGTTGCCACACTTCCGTATTTATTTTATATTTCATGTCTAAGTCAGGCGGATCTCTGTCCACAGATCGCGAAGCGACTAATTTAATCACCCATATTTATAAAAGCTAAATTTTTGCGGTAATTTACGTGGTATAATACTAAAGTTCTGGTCCTATTCTATCGTCCTATGTGTACGTCATGATGAAACACTTCCGTGTTTATTTTATATTTCATGTCAAACTTAGACAAATCGCTGTCCGCACATCGCAAAGCGACTACTTAAATCACCCATATTTCCAAAACCTAGGTTTTTAAGTTAACTTGGGTGGTATAGTACTAAAGTTCTGGTCCTAGTCTATCATCCTATGTGTACGTCATGTTAGCACACTTCTGTATATTTTTATATTTCACGTCAAACTTAGACAAATCGCTGACCGCACATCGCAAAGCGGCTAATTTAATCACCCATATTTCCAAAACCTAAGTTTTTAAGGTAGCTTGTGTGGTTTAATACTATAGTTCTGGTCCTATTCTATCACCCTTTGTGTACGTAATGTTGGCACACTTCCGTATTTATTTTATATTTCAAGTCAAATTTAGACAAATCGCTGACCGCACATCGCAAAGTGGCTAATTTAATCACCCATATTTCCAAAATCTAAGTTTTTAGGTAACTCGGGTAGTATAGTTCTCAAGTTCTGGTCCTATTCAATCATCCTATGTGTACGTCATGTTGGCACACTTCCGTATTTATTTTATATTTCTTGTCAAACTAAGACAAATCGCTGTCCGCACATCGCAAAGCGACTAATTTAATCACCCATATTTCCAAAACCTAAGTTTTTACGGTAACTTGGGTGGTATAATACTAAAGTTCTGGTCCTATTCCATCACCATATGTGTTCGTCATGTTGCCACACTTCCGTATTTATTTTATATTTCATGTCTAAGTCAGGAGGATCTCTGTCCACAGATCGCAAAGCGACTAATTTAATCACCCATATTTATAAAACCTAATTTTTTTGCGGTAATTTACGTGGTATAATACTAAAGTTCTGGTCCTATTCTATCATCCTATGTGTACGTCATGATGAAACACTTCCGTATTGATTTTATATTTCATGTCAAACTTAGACAAATCGCTGTCCGCACATCGCAAAGCGACTAATTTAATCACCCATATTTCCAAAACCTAAGTTTTTAAGGTAACTCGGGTAGTATAGTACTAAAGTTCTGGTCCTATTCTATCACCCTATGTGTTCGTCATGTTGCCACACTCTGTATTTATTTTATATTTCATGTCTAAGTTAAATGGATCTCTGTCCACACATCGAAAAGCGACTAATTTAATCACCTATATTTCCATAACCTAAGTTTTTGCGGTAACTTGGGTGGTATAATACTATAGTTCTGGTCTTATTCTATCACCCTATGTGTTCGTCATTTTGCCAAACTTCCGTATTTATTTTATATTTCATGTCTAAGTCAGGTGGATCTCTGTCCACAGATCGCGAAGCGACTAATTTAATCACCCATATTTATAAAACCTAAATTTATGCGGTAATTTACGTGGTATAATACTAAAGTTCATGTCCTATTCTATCATCCTATGTGTACGTCATGTTGGCACACTTCTGTGTTTATATTATATTTCATGATAAACATTGACAAATCGTTGTTCGCACATTGCAAAGCGACTACCTCAATCACTCATATTTCCAAAACCTAAGTTTTTACGGTAACTTGGGCGGTATAATACTAAATTTCTGGTCCTATTCTATCACTCAGGGTGTACGTTATGTATCCACAATTCCGTATTGATTTTTAGATTTCATGTCAAACTAAGACAAATCGCTGTCCGCACATCGCAAAGCGACTAATTTAATCACCCATATTTTCAAAACTTAAGTTTTTACGGTAACTTGGGTGGTATAATACAAACGTTCTGGTCCTATTCTATCACCCTATGTGTACGTCATGTTGGCACACTACCGTATTTATTTTATATTTCATGTCAAACATAGAGGGATTGCTGTCGGCACATCGCAAATCGACTACTTTAATCACCCATATTTCCTAAACCTATGTTTTTAAGGTAACTTAGGTGGTAAAATACTTAAGTTCTGGAGCTATTCGATCACCCTATGTTTACGTCATATTCTCACACATCCGTTTTTCGTTTATATTTCATGTTAAAGTTAGGCGGATCTGTTTCCACACATCGCAGAGCGACTATGTAATTACACATATTTCCAAAACCTATGTTTTTGCGGTAACCTACGTAGTATAATACTAAACCTTTGGTCCTATTCTATCACCCTTTGTGTACGTAATGTTGGCACACTTCCGTATTTATTTTATATTTCAAGTCAAATTTAGTCAAATCGCTGACCGCACATCGCAAAGCGGCTAATTTATTCGCCCATATTTCCAAAACCTAAGTTTTACGGTAACTTGGGTGGTATAATACTAAAGTTCTGGTCCTATTCTATCACCCTATGTGTTCGTCATGTTGCCACACCTCCGTATTTATTTTTATATTTCATGTCAAACTTAGACAAATCGCTGTCCGCACATCGCGAAGCGACTAATTTAATCACCCATATTTCCAAAACCAAAATTTTTACGGTAACTTGGATGGTATAATACTAAAGTTCTGGTCTTATTCTATCACCCTATGTGTTCGTCATGTTGCCACACTTCCGTATTTATTTTATATTTCATGTCTAAGTCAGGCGGATCTCTGTCCACAGATCGCGAAGCGACTAATTTAATCACCCATATTTATAAAAGCTAAATTTTTGCGGTAATTTACGTGGTATAATACTAAAGTTCTGGTCCTATTCTATCGTCCTATGTGTACGTCATGATGAAACACTTCCGTGTTTATTTTATATTTCATGTCAAACTTAGACAAATCGCTGACCGCACATCGCAAAGCGGCTAACTTAATCACCCATATTTCCAAAACCTAGGTTTTTAAGTTAACTTGGGTGGTATAGTACTAAAGTTCTGGTCCTAGTCTATCATCCTATGTGTACGTCATGTTAGCACACTTCTGTATATTTTTATATTTCACGTCAAACTTAGACAAATCGCTGACCGCACATCGCAAAGCGGCTAATTTAATCACCCATATTTCCAAAACCTAAGTTTTTACGGTAACTTGGTTGGTATATTACTAAAGTTCTGGTTCTATTCTATCACCCTATGTGTAAGTAATGTTGGCACACTTCCGTATTTATTTTATATTTCATGTCAAACTTAGGCAAATCGCTGAAATCACATCGCAAAGCGGCTAATTTAATCATCCATATTTCCAAAACCTAAGTTTTTAAGGTAGCTTGTGTGGTTTAATACTATAGTTCTGGTCCTATTCTATCACCCTTTGTGTACGTAATGTTGGCACACTTCCGTATTTATTTTATATTTCAAGTCAAATTTAGACAAATCGCTGACCGCACATCGCAAAGTGGCTAATTTAATCACCCATATTTCCAAAACATAAGTTTTACGTTAATTTGGGTGGTATAATACTAAATTTCTGGTCCTATTCTATCACTCCAGGTGTACGTCATGTATCCACAATTCCGTATTGATATTTATATTTCAAGTCAAACATAGACAAATCGCTGTCCGCACATCGCACAGCGACTAATTTAATCACCCATATTTCCAAAATCTAAGTTTTTAGGTAACTCGGGTAGTATAGTTCTCAAGTTCTGGTCCTATTCAATCATCCTATGTGTACGTCATGTTGGCACACTTCCGTATTTATTTTATATTTCTTGTCAAACTAAGACAAATCGCTGTCCGCACATCGCAAAGCGACTAATTTAATCACCCATATTTTCAAAACCTAAGTTTTTACGGTAACTTGGGTGGTATAATACTAAAGTTCTGGTCCTATTCCATCACCATATGTGTTCGTCATGTTGCCACACTTCCGTATTTATTTTATATTTCATGTCTAAGTCAGGCGGATCTCTGTCCACAGATCGCAAAGCGACTAATTTAATCACCCATATTTATAAAACCTAATTTTTTTGCGCTAATTTACTTGGTATAATACTAAAGTTCTGGTCCTATTCTATCATCCTATGTGTACGTCATGATGAAACACTTCCGTATTTATTTTATATTTCATGTCAAACTTAGACAAATCGCTGTCCGCACATCGCAAAGCGACTAATTTAATCACCCATATTTCCAAAACCTAAGTTTTTAAGTAACTCGGGTAGTATAGTACTAAAGTTCTGGTCCTATTCTATCATCCTATGTGTAGGTCATGTTGACTAACCTCCGTATTTATTTTATATTTCATGTCAAACTAAAACAAATCGCTGTCCGCACATCGCAAAGCGACTATCGTAATCAGCCATATTTCCAAAACCTAAGTTTTTACTGTAACTTGGGTGGTATTATACAAAAGTTCTGGTCCTATTCTATCATCCTATGTGTAAGTCATGTTGGCACACTACCGTATTTATTTTATATTTCATGTCAAACATAGACGGATTGCTGTCCACACATCGCAACTCGACTACTTTAATCACCCAATTTTCCTAAACCTATGTTTTTAAGGTAACTTAGGAGGTAAAATACTTAAGTTCTGGTCTTATCTTATCACCCTATGTTTACGTCATGTTCTCACACATCCGTTTTTCTTTTATATTTCATGTTAAAGTTAGGCGGATCTGTTTCCACACATCGCTGAGCGACTATGAAATCACACATATTTCCTAAACCTATGTTTTTGCGGTAACTTACGTGGTATAATACTAAAGTTCTGGTCCTATTCTATTACCCTTTGTGTACGTAATGTTGGCACACTTCCGTATTTATTTTATATTTTAAGTCAAACTTAGACAAATCGCTGACCGCACATCGCAAAGCGGCTAATTTAATCACCCATATTTACAAAACCTAAGTTTTTAAGGTAACTTGGGTGGTATAATACTATAGTTCTGGTCCTATTCTATCACCCTTTGTGTACGTCATGTTGGCACTCTTCCGTATTTATTTTATATTTCAAGTCAAACTTAGAACAATCGCTGACCGCACATCGCAAAGCGGCTAATTTAATCACCCATATTTCCGAAACCTAAGTTTTACGGTAACTTGGGTGGTATAATACTAAAGTTCTGGTTCTATTCTATCACCCTATGTGTTCGTCCTGTTGCCACACTTCCGTATTTATTTTATATTTCATGTCTAAGTTAGGCAGATCTCTGTCTACACATCGCAAAGCGACTAATTTATTCACCCATATTTATAAAACCTAAATTTATGCGGTAATTTACGTGGTTTAATACTAAAGTTCAGGTCCTATTCTATCATCCTATGTGTACGTCATGTTGGCAAATTTCTGTGTTTATATTATATTTCATGACAAACATTGACAAATCGTTGTTCGCACATCGAAAAGCAACTACCTTAATCACTCATATTTCCAAAACCTAAGTTTTTACGGTAACTTGGGCGTTATAATAGTAAATTTCTGGTCCTATTCTATCACCCCAGGTGTACGTCATGTATCCACAATTCCGTATTGATTTTTATATTTCTTGTCAAACATAGACAAATCGCTGTCCGCATATCGCAAAGCGACTAATTTAATCACCCATATTTCCAAAACCTAAGTTTTTACGGTAACTTGGGTGGTATAATACTGAAGTTCTGGTCCTATTCTATCACCATATGTGTTCGTCATGTTGCCACACTTCCGTATTTATTTTATATTTCATGTCTAAGTCAGGCGGATCTCTGTCAATAGATCGCAAAGCGATTAATTTAATCACCCATATTTCAAAAACCTAAGTTTTTAAGGTAACTCGGGTAGTATAGTACTAAAGTTCTGGTCCTATTCTATCATCCTATGTATACGTCATGTTGGCACACTACCGTATATATTTTATATTTCATGTCAAACAGAGACGGATTGCTGTCGGCACATCGCAAATCGACTACTTTAATCACCCATATTTCCTAAACATATGTTTTTATGGTAACTTAGGTGGTAAGATACTTAAGTTCTGGTCCTATTCTATCACCCTATGTTTACGTCATGTTCACACACATCCGTTTTTCGTTTATATTTCATGTTAAAGTTAGGCGGATCTGTTTCCACACATCGCAGAGCGACTATGTTATCACACATATTTCCAAAACCTATGTTTTTGCGGTAACTTACGTGGTATAATACTAAAGTTCAGGTCCTATTCTATCACCCTTTGTGTACGTAATGTTGGCACACTTTCGTATTTATTTTATATTTCAAGTCAAACTTAGACAAATCGCTGACCGCACATCGCGAAGCGACTAATTTAATCACCCATATTTCCAAAACCCAAGTTTTACGGTAACTTGGGTGGTATAATACTAAAGTTCTAGTCCTATTCTATCACCCTATGTGTTCGTCATGTTGCCACACTTCCGTATTTATTTTATTTTTCATGTCTAAGTTAGGCGGATCTCTGTCTGCACATCGCGTAGCGACTAATTTAATCACCCATATTTATAAAACCTAAATTTATGCGGTAATTTACGTGGTATAATACTAAAGTTCTGGTCCTATTCTATCGTCCTATGTGTACGTCATGATGAAACACTTCCGTGTTTATTTTATATTTCATGTCAAACTTAGACAAATCGCTGTCCGCACATCGCAAAGCGACTACTTAAATCACCCATATTTCCAAAACCTAGGTTTTTAAGTTAACTTGGGTGGTATAGTACTAAAGTTCTGGTCCTAGTCTATCATCCTATGTGTACGTCATGTTAGCACACTTTTGTATATTTTTATATTTCACGTCAAACTTAGACAAATCCCTGACTGCACATCGCAAAGCGGCTAATTTAATCACCCATATTTCCAAAACCTAAGTTTTTACGGTAACTTGGTTGGTATATTACTAAAGTTCTGGTTCTATTCTATCACCCTATGTGTAAGTAATGTTGGCACACTTCCGTATTTATTTTATATTTCAAGTCAAATTTAGACAAATCGCTGACCGCACATCGCAAAGTGGCTAATTTAATCACCCATATTTCCAAAACATAAGTTTTACGTTAATTTGGGTGGTATAATACTAAATTTCTGGTCCTATTCTATCACTCCAGGTGTACGTCATGTATCCACAATTCCGTATTGATATTTATATTTCAAATCTAACATAGACAAATCGCTGTCCGCACATCGCACAGCGACTAATTTAATCACCCATATTTCCAAAATCTAAGTTTTTAGGTAACTCGGGTAGTATAGTTCTCTAGTTCTGGTCCTATTCAATCATCCTATGTGTACGTCATGTTGGCACACTTCCGTATTTATTTTATATTTCTTGTCAAACTAAGACAAATCGCTGTCCGCACATCGCAAAGCGACTAATTTAATCACCCATATTTCCAAAACCTAAGTTTTTACGGTAACTTGGGTGGTATAATACTAAAGTTCTGGTCCTATTCCATCACCATATGTGTTCGTCATGTTGCACACTTCCGTATTTATTTTATATTTCATGTCTAAGTCAGGCGGATCTCTGTCCACAGATCGCAAAGCGACTAATTTAATCACCCATATTTATAAAACCTAATTTTTTTGCGGTAATTTACGTGGTATAATACTAAAGTTCTGGTCCTATTCTATCATCCTATGTGTACGTCATGATGAAACACTTCCGTATTTATTT
The DNA here is from genome assembly GCA_035578135.1 of Flexamia atlantica. Lineage (NCBI taxonomy): Eukaryota > Metazoa > Arthropoda > Insecta > Hemiptera > Cicadellidae > Flexamia > Flexamia atlantica. The sequence continues at coordinate 59,698 of JAQJVK010000378.1, read as the reverse complement.
TATATTTCATGTCAAACTTAGACAAATCGCTGTCCGCACATCGCAAAGCGACTAATTTAATCACCCATATTTCCAAAACCTAAGTTTTTAAGTAACTCGGGTAGTATAGTACTAAAGTTCTGGCCTATTCTATCATCCTATGTGTAGGTCATGTTGACTAACTTCCGTATTTATTTTATATTTCATGTCAAACTAAGACAAATCGCTGGCCGCACATCGCAAAGCGACTAATTTAATCACCCATATTTCCAAAACCTAAGTTTTTACGGTAACTTGGGTGGTATAATACTAAAGTTCTGGTCCTATTCCATCACCATATGTGTTCGTCATGTTGCCACACTTCCGTATTTATTTTATATTTCATGTCTAAGTCAGGAGGATCTCTGTCCACAGATCGCAAAGCGACTAATTTAATCACCCATATTTATAAAACCTAATTTTTTTGCGGTAATTTACGTGGTATAATACTAAAGTTCTGGTCCTATTCTATCATCCTATGTGTACGTCATGATGAAACACTTCCGTATTGATTTTATATTTCATGTCAAACTTAGACAAATCGCTGTCCGCACATCGCAAAGCGACTAATTTAATCACCCATATTTCCAAAACCTAAGTTTTTAAGGTAACTCGGGTAGTATAGTACTAAAGTTCTGGTCCTATTCTATCACCCTATATGTTCGTCATGTTGCCACACTCTGTATTTATTTTATATTTCATGTCTAAGTTAAATGGATCTCTGTCCACACATCGAAAAGCGACTAATTTAATCACCTATATTTCCATAACCTAAGTTTTTACGGTAACTTGGGTGGTATAATACTATAGTTCTGGTCTTATTCTATCACCCTATGTGTTCGTCATTTTGCCAAACTTCCGTATTTATTTTATATTTCATGTCTAAGTTAGGTGGATCTCTGTCCACAGATCGCGAAGCGACTAATTTAATCACCCATATTTATAAAACCTAAATTTATGCGGTAATTTACGTGGTATAATACTAAAGTTCATGTCCTATTCTATCATCCTATGTGTACGTCATGTTGGCACACTTCTGTGTTTATATTATATTTCATGATAAACATTGACAAATCGTTGTTCGCACATTGCAAAGCGACTACCTCAATCACTCATATTTCCAAAACCTAAGGTTTACGGTAACTTGGGCGGTATAATACTAAATTTCTGGTCCTATTCTATCACTCAGGGTGTACGTTATGTATCCACAATTCCGTATTGATTTTTAGATTTCATGTCAAACTAAGACAAATCGCTGTCCGCACATCGCAAAGCGACTAATTTAATCACCCATATTTTCAAAACTTAAGTTTTTACGGTAACTTGGGTGGTATAATACAAACGTTCTGGTCCTATTCTATCACCCTATGTGTACGTCATGTTGGCACACTACCGTATTTATTTTATATTTCATGTCAAACATAGAGGGATTGCTGTCGGCACATCGCAAATCGACTACTTTAATCACCCATATTTCCTAAACCTATGTTTTTAAGGTAACTTAGGTGGTAAAATACTTAAGTTCTGGAGCTATTCGATCACCCTATGTTTACGTCATGTTCTCACACATCCGTTTTTCGTTTATATTTCATGTTAAAGTTAGGCGGATCTGTTTCCACACATCGCAGAGCGACTATGTAATTACACATATTTCCAAAACCTATGTTTTTGCGGTAACCTACGTAGTATAATACTAAACCTTTGGTCCTATTCTATCACCCTTTGTGTACGTAATGTTGGCACACTTCCGTATTTATTTTATATTTCAAGTCAAATTTAGTCAAATCGCTGACCGCACATCGCAAAGCGGCTAATTTATTCGCCCATATTTCCAAAACCTAAGTTTTACGGTAACTTGGGTGGTATAATACTAAAGTTCTGGTCCTATTCTATCACCCTATGTGTTCGTCATGTTGCCACACCTCCGTATTTATTTTTATATTTCATGTCAAACTTAGACAAATCGCTGTCCGCACATCGCGAAGCGACTAATTTAATCACCCATATTTCCAAAACCAAAATTTTTACGGTAACTTGGATGGTATAATACTAAAGTTCTGGTCTTATTCTATCACCCTATGTGTTCGTCATGTTGCCACACTTCCGTATTTATTTTATATTTCATGTCTAAGTCAGGCGGATCTCTGTCCACAGATCGCGAAGCGACTAATTTAATCACCCATATTTATAAAAGCTAAATTTTTGCGGTAATTTACGTGGTATAATACTAAAGTTCTGGTCCTATTCTATCGTCCTATGTGTACGTCATGATGAAACACTTCCGTGTTTATTTTACATTTCATGTCAAACTTAGACAAATCGCTGACCGCACATCGCAAAGCGGCTAATTTAATCACCCATATTTCCAAAACCTAGGTTTTTAAGTTAACTTGGGTGGTATAGTACTAAAGTTCTGGTCCTAGTCTATCATCCTATGTGTACGTCATGTTAGCACACTTCTGTATATTTTTATATTTCACGTCAAACTTAGACAAATCGCTGACCGCACATCGCAAAGCGGCTAATTTAATCACCCATATTTCCAAAACCTAAGTTTTTACGGTAACTTGGTTGGTATATTACTAAAGTTCTGGTTCTATTCTATCACTCTATGTGTAAGTAATGTTGGCACACTTCCGTATTTATTTTATATTTCATGTCAAACTTAGGCAAATCGCTGAAATCACATCGCAAAGCGGCTAATTTAATCATCCATATTTCCAAAACCTAAGTTTTTAAGGTAGCTTGTGTGGTTTAATACTATAGTTCTGGTCCTGTTCTATCACCCTTTGTGTACGTAATGTTGGCACACTTCCGTATTTATTTTATATTTCAAGTCAAATTTAGACAAATCGCTGACCGCACATCGCAAAGTGGCTAATTTAATCACCCATATTTCCAAAACATAAGTTTTACGTTAATTTGGGTGGTATAATACTAAATTTCTGGTCCTATTCTATCACTCCAGGTGTACGTCATGTATCCACAATTCCGTATTGATATTTATATTTCAAGTCAAACATAGACAAATCGCTGTCCGCACATCGCACAGCGACTAATTTAATCACCCATATTTCCAAAATCTAAGTTTTTAGGTAACTCGGGTACTATAGTTCTCAAGTTCTGGTCCTATTCAATCATCCTATGTGTACGTCATGTTGGCACACTTCCGTATTTATTTTATATTTCTTGTCAAACTAAGACAAATCGCTGTCCGCACATCGCAAAGCGACTAATTTAATCACCCATATTTTCAAAACCTAAGTTTTTACGGTAACTTGGGTGGTATAATACTAAAGTTCTGGTCCTATTCCATCACCATATGTGTTCGTCATGTTGCCACACTTCCGTATTTATTTTATATTTCATGTCTAAGTCAGGCGGATCTCTGTCCACAGATCGCAAAGCGACTAATTTAATCACCCATATTTATAAAACCTAATTTTTTTGCGCTAATTTACTTGGTATAATACTAAAGTTCTGGTCCTATTCTATCATCCTATGTGTACGTCATGATGAAACACTTCCGTATTTATTTTATATTTCATGTCAAACTTAGACAAATCGCTGTCCGCACATCGCAAAGCGACTAATTTAATCACCCATATTTCCAAAACCTAAGTTTTTAAGTAACTCGGGTAGTATAGTACTAAAGTTCTGGTCCTATTCTATCATCCTATGTGTAGGTCATGTTGACTAACCTCCGTATTTATTTTATATTTCATGTCAAACTAAAACAAATCGCTGTCCGCACATCGCAAAGCGACTATCGTAATCAGCCATATTTCCAAAACCTAAGTTTTTACTGTAACTTGGGTGGTATTATACAAAAGTTCTGGTCCTATTCTATCATCCTATGTGTAAGTCATGTTGGCACACTACCGTATTTATTTTATATTTCATGTCAAACATAGACGGATTGCTGTCCACACATCGCAACTCGACTACTTTAATCACCCAATTTTCCTAAACCTATGTTTTTAAGGTAACTTAGGAGGTAAAATACTTAAGTTCTGGTCTTATCTTATCACCCTATGTTTACGTCATGTTCTCACACATCCGTTTTTCTTTTATATTTCATGTTAAAGTTAGGCGGATCTGTTTCCACACATCGCTGAGCGACTATGAAATCACACATATTTCCTAAACCTATGTTTTTGCGGTAACTTACGTGGTATAATACTAAAGTTCTGGTCCTATTCTATTACCCTTTGTGTACGTAATGTTGGCACACTTCCGTATTTATTTTATATTTTAAGTCAAACTTAGACAAATCGCTGACCGCACATCGCAAAGCGGCTAATTTAATCACCCATATTTACAAAACCTAAGTTTTTAAGGTAACTTGGGTGGTATAATACTATAGTTCTGGTCCTATTCTATCACCCTTTGTGTACGTCATGTTGGCACTCTTCCGTATTTATTTTATATTTCAAGTCAAACTTAGAACAATCGCTGACCGCACATCGCAAAGCGGCTAATTTAATCACCCATATTTCCGAAACCTAAGTTTTACGGTAACTTGGGTGGTATAATACTAAAGTTCTGGTTCTATTCTATCACCCTATGTGTTCGTCCTGTTGCCACACTTCCGTATTTATTTTATATTTCATGTCTAAGTTAGGCAGATCTCTGTCTACACATCGCAAAGCGACTAATTTATTCACCCATATTTATAAAACCTAAATTTATGCGGTAATTTACGTGGTTTAATACTAAAGTTCAGGTCCTATTCTATCATCCTATGTGTACGTCATGTTGGCAAATTTCTGTGTTTATATTATATTTCATGACAAACATTGACAAATCGTTGTTCGCACAACGAAAAGCAACTACCTTAATCACTCATATTTCCAAAACCTAAGTTTTTACGGTAACTTGGGCGTTATAATAGTAAATTTCTGGTCCTATTCTATCACCCCAGGTGTACGTCATGTATCCACAATTCCGTATTGATTTTTATATTTCTTGTCAAACATAGACAAATCGCTGTCCGCATATCGCAAAGCGACTAATTTAATCACCCATATTTCCAAAACCTAAGTTTTTACGGTAACTTGGGTGGTATAATACTGAAGTTCTGGTCCTATTCTATCACCATATGTGTTCGTCATGTTGCCACACTTCCGTATTTATTTTATATTTCATGTCTAAGTCAGGCGGATCTCTGTCAATAGATCGCAAAGCGATTAATTTAATCACCCATATTTCAAAAACCTAAGTTTTTAAGGTAACTCGGGTAGTATAGTACTAAAGTTCTGGTCCTATTCTATCATCCTATGTATACGTCATGTTGGCACACTACCGTATATATTTTATATTTCATGTCAAACATAGACGGATTGCTGTCGGCACATCGCAAATCGACTACTTTAATCACCCATATTTCCTAAACATATGTTTTTATGGTAACTTAGGTGGTAAGATACTTAAGTTCTGGTCCTATTCTATCACCCTATGTTTACGTCATGTTCACACACATCCGTTTTTCGTTTATATTTCATGTTAAAGTTAGGCGGATCTGTTTCCACACATCGCAGAGCGACTATGTTATCACACATATTTCCAAAACCTATGTTTTTGCGGTAACTTACGTGGTATAATACTAAAGTTCAGGTCCTATTCTATCACCCTTTGTGTACGTAATGTTGGCACACTTTCGTATTTATTTTATATTTCAAGTCAAACTTAGACAAATCCCTGACTGCACATCGCAAAGCGGCTAATTTAATCACCCATATTTCCAAAACCTAAGTTTTTACGGTAACTTGGTTGGTATATTACTAAAGTTCTGGTTCTATTCTATCACCCTATGTGTAAGTAATGTTGGCACACTTCCGTATTTATTTTATATTTCAAGTCAAATTTAGACAAATCGCTGACCGCACATCGCAAAGTGGCTAATTTAATCACCCATATTTCCAAAACATAAGTTTTACGTTAATTTGGGTGGTATAATACTAAATTTCTGGTCCTATTCTATCACTCCAGGTGTACGTCATGTATCCACAATTCCGTATTGATATTTATATTTCAAATCTAACATAGACAAATCGCTGTCCGCACATCGCACAGCGACTAATTTAATCACCCATATTTCCAAAATCTAAGTTTTTAGGTAACTCGGGTAGTATAGTTCTCTAGTTCTGGTCCTATTCAATCATCCTATGTGTACGTCATGTTGGCACACTTCCGTATTTATTTTATATTTCTTGTCAAACTAAGACAAATCGCTGTCCGCACATCGCAAAGCGACTAATTTAATCACCCATATTTCCAAAACCTAAGTTTTTACGGTAACTTGGGTGGTATAATACTAAAGTTCTGGTCCTATTCCATCACCATATGTGTTCGTCATGTTGCACACTTCCGTATTTATTTTATATTTCATGTCTAAGTCAGGCGGATCTCTGTCCACAGATCGCAAAGCGACTAATTTAATCACCCATATTTATAAAACCTAATTTTTTTGCGGTAATTTACGTGGTATAATACTAAAGTTCTGGTCCTATTCTATCATCCTATGTGTACGTCATGATGAAACACTTCCGTATTTATTTTATATTTCATGTCAAACTTAGACAAATCGCTGTCCGCACATCGCAAAGCGACTAATTTAATCACCCATATTTCCAAAACCTAAGTTTTTAAGTAACTCGGGTAGTATAGTACTAAAGTTCTGGCCTATTCTATCATCCTATGTGTAGGTCATGTTGACTAACTTCCGTATTTATTTTATATTTCATGTCAAACTAAGACAAATCGCTGTCCGCACATCGCAAAGCGACTATCGTAATCAGCCATATTTCCAAAACCTAAGTTTTTACTGTAACTTGGGTGGTATTATACAAAAGTTCTGGTCCTATTCTATCATCCTATGTGTAAGTCATGTTGGCACACTTCCGTATTTATTTTATATTTCATGTCAAACATAGACGGATTGCTGTCCACACATCGCAACTCGACTACTTTAATCACCCAATTTTCCTAAACCTATGTTTTTAAGGTAACTTAGGAGGTAAAATACTTAAGTTCTGGTCCTATCTTATCACCCTATGTTTACGTCATGTTCTCACACATCCGTCTTTCTTTTATATTTCATGTTAAAGTTAGGCGGATCTGTTTCCACACATCGCTGAGCGACTATGAAATCACACATATTTCCTAAACCTATGTTTTTGCGGTAACTTACGTGGTATAGTGCTAAAGTTCTGGTCCTATTCTATTACCCTTTGTGTACGTAATGTTGGCACACTTCCGTATTTATTTTATATTTTAAGTCAAACTTAGACAAATCGCTGACCGCACATCGCAAAGCGGCTAATTTAATCACCCATATTTACAAAACCTAAGTTTTTAAGGTAACTTGGGTGGTATAATACTATAGTTCTGGTCCTATTCTATCACCCTTTGTGTACGTCATGTTGGCACTCTTCAGTATTTATTTTATATTTCAAGTCAAACTTAGAACAATCGCTGACCGCACATCGCAAAGCGGCTAATTTAATCACCCATATTTCCGAAACCTAAGTTTTACGGTAACTTGGGTGGTATAATACTAAAGTTCTGGTTCTATTCTATCACCCTATGTGTTCGTCATGTTGCCACACTTCCGTATTTATTTTATATTTCATGTCTAAGTTAGGCAGATCTCTGTCTACACATCGCAAAGCGACTAATTTATTCACCCATATTTATAAAACCTAACTTTATGCGGTAATTTACGTGGTTTAATACTAAAGTTCAGGTCCTATTCTATCATCCTATGTGTACGTCATGTTGGCACATTTCTGTGTTTATATTATATTTCATGACAAACATTGACAAATCGTTGTTCGCACATCGAAAAGCAACTACCTTAATCACTCATATTTCCAAAACCTAAGTTTTTACGGTAACTTGGGCGTTATAATAGTAAATTTCTGGTCCTATTCTATCACCCCAGGTGTACGTCATGTATCCATAATTCCGTATTGATTTTTATATTTCTTGTCAAACATAGACAAATCGCTGTCCGCATATCGCAAAGCGACTAATTTAATCACCCATATTTCCAAAACCTAAGTTTTTACGGTAACTTGGGTGGTATAATACTGAAGTTCTGGTCCTATTCTATCACCATATGTGTTCGTCATGTTGCCACACTTCCGTATTTATTTTATATTTCATGTCTAAGTCAGGCGGATCTCTGTCAATAGATCGCAAAGCGATTAATTTAATCACCCATATTTCAAAAACCTAAGTTTTTAAGGTAACTCGGGTAGTATAGTACTAAAGTTCTGGTCCTATTCTATCATCCTATGTATACGTCATGTTGGCACACTACCGTATATATTTTATATTTCATGTCAAACATAGACGGATTGCTGTCGGCACATCGCAAATCGACTACTTTAATCACTCATATTTCCAAAACCTAAGTTTTTACGGTAACTTGGGCGTTATAATAGTAAATTTCTGGTCCTATTCTATCACCCCAGGTGTACGTCATGTATCCACAATTCCGTATTGATTTTTATATTTCATGTCAAACTAAGACAAATCGCTGTCCGCACATCGCAAAGCGACTAATTTAATCACCCATATTTATAAAACCTAAATTTATGCGGTAATTTACGTGGAATAATACTAAAGTTCATGTCCTATTCTATCATTCTATTTGTACGTCATGTTGGCACACTTCTGTGTTTATATTATATTTCATGATAAACATTGACAAATCGTTGTTAGCACATCGCAAAGCGACTACCTTAATCACTCATATTTCCATAACCTAAGTTTTTACGGTAACTTGGGTGGTATAATACAAACGTTCTGGTCCTATTCTATCACCCTATGTGTACGTCATGTTGGCACACAACCATATTTATATTATATTTCATGTCAAACATAGAGGGATTGCTGTCGGCACATCGCAAATCGACTACTTTAATCACCCATATTTCCTAAACCTATGTTTTAAAGGTAACTTAGGTGGTAAAATACTTAAGTTCTGGAGCTATTCGATCACCCTATGTTTACGTCATGATCTCACACATCCGTTTTTCGTTTATATTTCATGTTAAAGTTAGGCGGATCTGTTTCCACACATCGCAGAGCGACTATGTAATTACACATATTTCTAAACCTATGTTTTTGCGGTAACTTACGTAGTATAATACTAAACTTATGGTCTTATTCTATCGTCCTACGTGTACGTCATGATAAAACACTTCCGTGTTTATTTTATATTTCATGTCAAACTTAGACAAATCGCTGTCCGCACATCGCAAAGCGACTACTTTAATCACCCATATTTCCAAAACCTAAGTTTTTAAGTTAACTTGGGTGGTATAGTACTAAAGTTCTTGTCCTATTCTATCATCCTATGTGTACGTCATGTTAGCACACTTCTGTATATTTTTATATTTCATGTCAAACGTAGACAAATCGCTGACCGCACATCGCAAAGCGGCTAATTTAATCACCCATATTTCCAAAACCTAAGTTTTTACGGTAACTTGGTTGGTATAATACTAAAGTTCTGGTTCTATTCTATCACCCTATGTGTAAGTAATGTTGGCACACTTCCGTATTTATTTTATATTTCATGTCAAACTTAGACAAATCGCTGAAAGCACATCGCAAAGCGGCTAATTTAATCATCCATATTTCCAAAACCTAAGTTTTTAAGGTAACTTGGGTGGTATAATACTATAGTTCTGGTCCTATTCTATCACCCTTTGTGTACGTAATGTTGGCATACTTCCGTATTTATTTTATATTTAAAGTCAAATTTAGACAAATCGCTGACCGCACATCGCAAAATGGCTAATTTAACAACCCATATTTCCAAAACCTAAGTTTTACGTTAATTTGGGGGGTATAATACTGAAGTTCTGGTCCTATTCTATCACCCTATGTGTTCGTCATGTTGCCACACTTCCGTATTTATTTTATACTTCATGTCTAAGTCAGGCGGATCGCTGTCCACAGATCGCGAAGCGACTAATTTAATCACCCATATTTATAAAACCTAAATTTTTGCGGTAATTTACGTGGTATAATACTAAAGTTCTGGTCCTATTCTATCATCCTATGTGTACGTCATGATGAAACACTTCCGTATTTATTTTATATTTCATGTCAAACTTAGACAAATCGCTGACCGCACATCGCAAAGCGGCTACTTTAATCACCCATATTTCCAAACCCTAAGTTGTTACGGTAGCTTGGTTGGTATAATACTAAAGTTCTGGTTCTATTCTATCACCCTATGTGTACGTAATGTTGGCACACTTCCGTATTTATTTTATATTTCTTGTCAAACTTAGACAAATCGCTGACCGCACATCGCAAAGCGGCTAATTTAATCACCAATATTTCCAAAACCTAAGTTTTTAAGGTAACTTGGATGGTAAAATACTATAGTTCTGGTCCTATTCTATCACCCTTTGTGTACGTAATGTTGGCACACTTCTGTATTTATTTTATATTTCAAGTCAAATTTAGACAAATCGCTGACCGCACATCGCAAAGCGGCTAATTTAATCACCCATATTTCCAAAACCTAAGTTTTACGGTAACTTGGGTGGTATAATACTAAAGTTCTTGTCCTATTCTATCACCCTATGTGTTCGTCATGTTGCCACACTCTGTATTTATTTTATATTTCATGTCTAAGTTAAATGGATCTCTGTCCACACATCGCAAAGCGACTAATTTAATCACCCATATTTCCATAACCTAAGTTTTTACGGTAACTTTGGTGGTATAATACTATAGTTCTGGTCTTATTCTATCACCCTATGTGTTCGTCATTTTGCCAAACTTCCGTATTTATTTTATATTTCATGTCTAAGTCAGGCGGATCTCTGTCCACAGATCGCGAAGCGACTAATTTAATCACCCATATTTATAAAACCTAAATTTATGCGGTAATTTACGTGGTATAATACTAAAGTTCATGTCCTATTCTAACATCCTATGTGTACGTCATGTTGGCACACTTCTGTGTTTATATTATATTTCATGATAAACATTGACAAATCGTTGTTCGCACATTGCAAAGCGACTACCTCAATCACTCATATTTCCAAAACCTAAGTTTTTACGGTAACTTGGGCGGTATAATACTAAATTTTTGGTCCTATTCTATCACTCCGGGTGTACGTCATGTATCCACAATTCCGTATTGATTTTTATATTTCATGTCAAACTAAGACAAATCGCTGTCCGCACATCGCAAAGCGACTAATTTAATCACCCATATTTCCTTAACCTATGTTTTTAAGGTAACTTAGGTGGTAAAATACTTAAGTTCTGGAGCTATTCGATCACCCTATGTTTACGTCATGTTCTCACACATCCGTTTTTCGTTTATATTTCATGTTAAAGTTAGGCGGATCTGTTTCCACACATCGCAGAGCGACTATGTAATTACACATATTTCCAAAACCTATGTTTTTGCGGTAACTTACGTAGTATAATACTAAAGTTTTGGTCCTATTCTATCACCCTTTGTGTACGTAATGTTGGCACACTTCCGTATTTAGTTTATATTTCAAGTCAAATTTAGACAAATCGCTGACCGCACATCGCAAAGCGGCTAATTTAATCGCGCATATTTCCAAAACCTAAGTTTTACGGTAACTTGGGTGGTATAATACTAAAGTTCTTGTCCTATTCTATCACCCTATGTGTTCGTCATGTTGCCACACTTCCGTATTTATTTTTATATTTCATGTCAAACTTAGACAAATCGCTGTCCGCACATCGCGAAGCGACTAATTTAATCACCCATATTTCTAAAACCAAAATTGTTACGGTAACTTGGATGGTATAATACTAAAGTTCTGGTCTTATGCTATCACCCTATGTGTTCGTCATGTTGCCACACTTTGGGGTCCATATATCCTTTGTATCTAACACTCAGGAACCTTCTCCTTGTTAAGCCAGCAACAATATCATTGTGGTCTTCGCCATCTGTGCATGAGATGATCACACTGAAGTTGGAGACATCACAGGCCTTGTCGATGAACAACCTCCAGCCACCCACCTGTATAACAACTTCAATCTTGTGCTCGGGTGCTATATTTAATAAAATAAATTGCACTTTGTCCACAGTATTCACTAAAATCCTCATAATAAACATGTCCCCTTTAACACCATGCTTCAACACTTCCATTCGATCCATCACAAATCCAATTTCTTCCACAGCCATAAGGTAACGTTTTGCATGGTAAACACACTTTCCACGCTGAAGTATAAACTTAAAAGTTCGCATAGTGACTTCCAAAGCTATGGACAGACTGAGACTTGTACGAGATTAATTTATCTCATCGCAAACACAAACATACCCCTTCCACTGTACCAATCCAAATTAAAAACCATTTAAAACCGCCGCTAATATTTCGTTGCAATTCAGAATTATTTCTTTCAGGATATTATTTCAACCACAAAACATATTCATACTTTATTTAACTAGCTACTATTTAACATAAAATAATATATCCCTCAATGTACATGAAATCAATATTCAAATTACCCACCATGATTTCTTACTATATTAAATACAAAAGTCTTCCGCCAACTAGGCACCGCCATTTGATAAAATATACGCTAATAAAAATAAACAATCATTATATTGGTAGTTAAGCTAGTGGTCATCGCCTTTAATCTCAACGCTCACCACCACACTATTGTCGCTAGAGTTCAAACGAAGCGGACCTCAGTTTGTTGCTAGAGTTCAAACGAAGCGGACCGCCCCATTCTACTCAATAGCGCAAAAGCGTTTTGCACCTTACACAAAAAACAAGGAGGCGACCAAAAACCTGGCTCTCATGCCAAAACTTTTCAATAGGTGCCGCCGTATTTTTTTTCAAATAATAAATCAACAAAAGTCTCCCGCCAACTGGGCACCGCCATTATTTGATAAAATACACGCTAATAAAAATAAACATAATTGATTATTGTACTTAAGCTTGAACATCTCACAGCTAATCACAAATAATTATTTGCAATTCAGATTTCTTTCAGATTACTATTTTATTTTGACCCATGAGTCACATTTCCCACCATGACTTTATAATATATTAAATAATAAAGTCTCCCACCAACTGGGCACCAGCATCTTGCTTTTCAAAAAACATTTAAATTTAATCTTCCCACCCTATCGGGTGACGACTCACTGTCTAAACACCCTGTGACGTCATAGGGTCAATGACCTCGTTATCTTTGTTGTTGTAAACAACATCCCCAAAGTGCTATATATTACTACTTCTCTGTCCACAGATCGCGAAGCGACTAATTTAATCACCCATATTTATAAAACCTAAATTTTTGCGGTAATTTTGGTGGTATAATAGTAAAGTTCTGGTCCTATTCTATCGTCCTATGTGTACGTCATGATGAAACACTTCCGTGTTTATTTTATATTTCATGTCAAACTTAGACAAATCGCTGTCCGCACATCGCAAAGCGACTACTTTAATCACCCATATTTCCAAAACCTAAGTTTTTAAGTTAACTTGGGTTGTAAAATACTATAGTTCTGGTCCTATTCTATCACCCTTTGTGTACGTAATGTTGGCACACTTCTGTATTTATTTTATATTTCAAGTCAAATTTAGACAAATCGCTGACCGCACATCGCAAAGCGGCTAATTTAATCACCCATATTTCCAAAACCTAAGTTTTTAAGGTAACTTGGATGGTAAAATACTATAGTTCTGGTCCTATTCTATCACTCTTTGTGTACGTAATGTTGGCACACTTCTGTATTTATTTTATATTTCAAGTCAAATTTAGACAAATCGCTGACCGCACATCGCAAAGCGGCTAATTTAATCACCCATATTTCCAAAACCTAAGTTTTACGGTAACTTGGGTGGTATAATACTAAAGTTCTTGTCCTATTCTATCACCCTATGTGTTCGTCATGTTGTCACACTCTGTATTTATTTTATATTTCATGTCTAAGTTAAATGGATCTCTGACCACACATCGCAAAGCGACTAATTTAATCACCCATATTTCAATAACCTAAATTTTTACGGTAACTTGGGTGGTATAATACTATAGTTCTGGTCTTATTCTATCACCCTATGTGCTCGTCATTTTGCCAAACTTCCGTATTTATTTTATATTTCATGTCTAAGTCAGGCGGATCTCTGACCACAGATCGCGAAGCGACTAATTTAATCACCCATATTTATAAAACCTAAATTTATGCGGTAATTTACGTGGTATAATACTAAAGTTCATGTCCTATTCTAACATCCTATGTGTACGTCATGTTGGCACACTTCTGTGTTTATATTATATTTCATGATAAACATTGACAAATCGTTGTTCGCACATTGCAAAGCGACTACCTCAATCACTCATATTTCCAAAACCTACACCAGCGATCCTGACCTGTATAAGGATCCACACTATGTATTTTTCCATTAAACAGTATGTATGTATTTTAAAATTAGTCCTTATTAAGTTGTAAATAATCCAAATTAAATATCTTTGAATATAATTGTTGTCTTTTTATTTACCTTTAATAATAATAGTCTATTCTTAAAATTATTTTGATTCTGAAGAATGTAATTGAGTGTTTTAAATGTACAATGCTGTTTTGTGACCATATAAAAGGGAGGTAAGAATTTAAATCTTTAGTTTGCTCTACATTGAGGGATATATTATTTAGTAAGGTGGAAAATTTTGAATTTATATTTTCTGAAAAACAAGATGTTGGTGTCCTGTTGGCGGAAGTTTTGGATATTTGTCACCTTCTGGAAAAAACAAAATGGTGGGTGGAGGGAGAATTTGGTATTTAATATATTTTAATTTTGATTTTATACATTTTGGGGGATATTATTTCCTTTATGTAGCAAGATGGCTGCTCCCATTGAATGATTTTGGCGGGAGTTTTGTTATTTAATATAGCCAGAGTGGGAAATTTGAATTTAGGGGTATATTTCCCTTATGTAACAAGATAGTGTTCACCATTGAGCAGTTTTTTGCGCTTAATACCAGGGTGGAAAATCTGAATATTGAGTTTTATATATATATTGAGGGGTATATAATTTCCTATTAAATAATTGTGTCTGTTTGGTATAGAACTTAACATTTAGATTGAGTAGTGGGAGAGGGTTTGTTTGTGTATGTGATAATTTGTTTATCGCGTACCACCCTCAGTCTGTCCATAGCTGGCCCTCTAAGTGTGATTGTTAGTACTAGTGAGCTTCTTTGAGAAGTAAATTACACTAGTTTTAGTTTATTTGTATGAAATCATGGATGTTTGGAGTGATATTAGTTCTCAATTTGAAGTGGAAGTGGTGAAATTATGTGAGGTAGTGGATGATATGAACGAAGTGTTTGAGGAAATTAAGGAAGAAAATGAGTGGAGGCATGAGCGAGAGGAAGAAGATGAACTGAGGCGGGTAGCTGATGAGGTTGAAGGTTGGGGTGATTTTATTAGCGAAGGAGAACTTCTAGATATTCACCAAGAGGCTGAATGTAAGCTATTTCAAGAGAAGGCTGTAAAGAAGTTTGGTCTTTGGGGTTTTAAAAACCGTCAGAACATGTGGAAAAAAGCCTATTTCAAACCTCTTCCATCAAATTATGAAGAGTGGATGATTTTTATGGATGCTGATCAAGCAATAGAAGATTTGAATCGACGTGGAATCAGATGGCCACCTCGCCTTATAGGCCCACCATGGGCCCCTTCAGGGCATGTTATGTATGATTATTTTATTGACCTTGAAACTGCTGGACTCTATTGATAAATCGTTGCGATTCATTAATTTTGCCGCTTTTTATTTCTTTTTAAATAAAATATTTCTATTCCACATATATGATTTGTATTTGTGAGACCAATTGTTATATTTTAATGTATAGATTTGAAAATAAACATTGTTAATGGTAATGTGAGTTATCATTTACCCATATTATATTACATTTTTTCTATAAATATGTCAGTCATTTTTTAAACCAATCATTAAACCTCAGGTCAATATGTGTATATTCACCAATAAAGTATTCTTTCACATACTCTCTTAGATATTTCCTGCTCATGGGTCCAAACACCCTTTGAAACAAATAAGTAGCATGAAAGATATCTGAAATTTTGTTAAATATTGGTGAGATGTTCAGGATTGAATCCATTAAACAAGGTGCCTACTAAATGAGTCATAAAACTATGGAAACAATTCATTTGAAATTTTTAGATGTAATTGAATACATGTTTCAGTAAAACATATTACCTAAGTATGTTTTTTTAGAAAATTTGACCCATAGGCTTCTAGTTTTAAATAATATTATGGGTGAATGCTGTAAACCAATGTAGATACTAACACCAAATTTAGAAAATAATTTTAAAATTATTTTCCGAAAATTTATAATAAGTGTATACATTTTCAAAATTTAAGATTTAATTTAAACTAATGTAGGGAAAAAATCACAAGATTAACAAGTGAAATAAGTTTATTTACAACATAGAAGCTTTAACATTATAAACATGTAACTTATGTAATAGCAAGAATTATGTTGATAAGAATTATTTTAACATAATATTTACCCTTGATACAACAAAATTCAAATTAAAAAATAGCAGTTTCAAAATATCAGGCTATGTTGAAAATTAACAAATAGATTAAAATTAACTTATGTTGAAATTTATTTAGGAAAATTTGAAAGAACGTAAATTTACACTTGATATAACAAAATTCAAGTTAAAAAATAGCAGTTTTAAAATATCAGGCTATGTTGAAAATTAATAAATAGATTAAAATTAACATAAGTTAAAATGTAGTTAGGAAAATTTGAAAGAACTTATACATATAATCTATACATAATAACAAAAGTAAGATTAATAAACACTTTATTTGACTTGGGATAACACATAAAAAAACAGGCATTGATTAAAATTAATACATTGTTAAAATTAATATTTGTTGGAAAAGTATTTAGGAAAATGTGCAAAAACTTAAAGGTATAATTTATATTATGATAGAAGAAATATTTATTAAAACTTTATTAGCAGTCTGGATAACCTAACGTAAATTAATTCAATGAACAACAATAACAAACAATAAGAGTAACAGGCATTGATTAAAATTTATATATTGTTGAAAAGTACTCAGTAAAATGTAATTTTTATCACAAAGTGTTAGCATATGAAGCTCTAACAGAGTTACCTAGTATTGTTAAAAGAGAAAACTAGTGTCCGATTATATAATCAAACTGTATACACCCTAAATAAAATAATTACAGCGATAGCTTAGTGAACAGCCTATGGCATTAAAAATATATTGAAGTACTTGAGGGGTAACTTTAATGGTTTGGTTGGGAAAATATTTTAAGTCTTGAAGTAAAATTGTGGTATTATTATATATTCAGAAAATCCGCTAATATAAAACATTATTTAAAAAAGATACTCTGAGTGAACAAGTGAATTTGATTATAAGCCCAAAAAAGTTCACAAACTTTGTAAGAGACCGAACAATATGTATGAAAAGAATTACAAAAATAGAAAAACCAAATATACAAAATTTATTTCAGAAAAATGAAAATACAGTATATTATTTTTATATTTACAAAGAAAGTTACATAAAATTAATCTAGCCTGTTAAGCCATTACGGGAACTGATCCCTTGAACGCCTTGTTTGGTGGTGACGTATCACCAAGATAAGGGGTTATGTGAATCATCCACTGGTTGGTCCTATAAATACAGGGTGAGAGATATTGTATCGTTACTTCGCTTCTCCATACGCTAGTCGTTGTCAATCAGTGATATAAGTGCGACAGTTTAGCTTAGTGATCATGGCCCCCATAAAATCACTATTTGAAATATGTGCAGCAGAAGTGTACAACAAACACTTATATTGCATTCTAGATTTGAAGTACCTTAATTTACCACCTCTTATTTTCGATTATTTTTTGGAAAGGGAACATTCTTGGGGAGAAGGACTGAATAATGATGATTTCCCACTTTGTTGGGATTGCGATTGTGTACATACTTTTAGATATACACTTGAACAGTTTAAGTGGACAGTGTCTAATTTACATGCCGAACCTTGTTTTCAAAGTATCCGAAGACAACTGCAGCCACTACCACTACCAGAATGGTGGGGAAAAGCTGCGGCGCCAGCATACGAAAGGCCTACCAAGAGACCACGCTACGAGTGAAGGAGCGCTCCTGTCACTTAGAGCTGCATTGATGACAACATGTGTGAGTAATATTTATGTTCATGTAATATTTAACTGTTATAATACTTGGGGAGAAGTAATTTACCAACTGGACCAAAGATGTTGATATTTCAAGTATAAGTTTTATAGCCTAAAATGTTTTAAAAACTATTAAACACATCTAAAAATGGAATAATACAAAGTTTTCAAGTAAATGAAACTTGAATGACTTTTAAAATAGTATATGCAATATCCCTTTTTCAACACAGACTAGCCAAGTGATAAGTTAAATATAAAATAAGTTAATAACTAAGTAATAACCGTGTTACAACACTTTAATTTAGTAATCATAGTTTTTTGTTTGTACATATTTTGACTTTTTTGGAGTTGAATAATATTTTATAATAATTAAATTTGGTGTAGAAATGCATACCCTCAAGGCCAGATTTCAAAAAGAAAGTTTTAAATATTATTTGATCACTTTTAAAAAGGTTTTACTATTTAGTTTTGTTTGCAGCTTATTGACAATGAAATAGAAAACACAAAATATCTTTTTAAAAAAAAACTTAGCAAATATTTGGCAATCATCTTATTTTTTATTTCAAGTCTAATGAATTATTTCTCTAAAAAGTTCATTATTAAACTAAACGAATGTAAGAGTGAAACATTATTTTTTATTCTAATGAAAGCTCATTATGTTTGTTACAGGTCAAGCCTATTTTTTATAGTTTTAATAAGGACACCATTTGATTTTTAGTTTGTAGATTTATGACTATTTTGCCTTGTTTTAACTTTTAAAACCTTGTATACATCTTTTTTATCTTTAACAACTTAAATTTATATCTGTTTAATTTTTTTTGCAAATGTGTTATGGTTTGGTTTTTAAAGATGTATATCTTAAATCTTTTTATCATTTATACATTTTTCTTTTATATATAGTTTTCTCTTTTAACAATACTAGGTAACTCTGTTAGAGCTTCAAATGCTAAAACTTTGTGATAAAAATTACATTTTACTGAGTACTTTTCAACAATATATAAATTTTAATGAATGCCTGTTACTCTTATTGTTTGTTATTGTTGTTCATTGAATTAATTTACGTTAGGTTATCCAGACTGCTAATAAAGTTTTAATAAATCTTTCTTCTATCATAATATAAATTATACTTTTAAGTTCTTGCACATTTTCCTAAATACTTTTCCAACAGATATTAATTTTAACAATGTATTAATTTTAATCTATGTCTGTTATTTTTATGTGTTATCCCAACTCAAATAAAGTTTTTATTAATCTTACTTTTGTTATTATATATAGATTATATGTATAAGTTCTTTCAAATTTTCCTAACTACATTTCAACATAAGTTAATTTTAATCTTTTTATTATTTTCAACATAGCCTGATATTTTAGAACTGCTATTTTTTAACTTGAATTTTGTTATATCAAGTGTAAATATTAAGTTCTTTAAAATTTTCCTAAATAAATTTCAACATAAGTTAATTTTAATCTATTTGTTAATTTTCAACATAGCCTGATATTTTAGAACTGCTATTTTTTAATTTGAATTTGGTTGTATCAAGGGTAAATATTATGTTAAAATAATTCTTATCAACATAATTCTTGCTATTACATAAGTTACATGTTTATAATGTTAAAGCTTCTATGTTGTAAATAAACTTATTTCACTTGTTAATCTTGTGATTTTTTCCCTACATTAGTTTAAATTAAATCTTAAATTTTGAAAATGTATACACTTATAAATTTTCGGAAAATAATTTCAAAATTATTTTCTAAATTTGGTGTTAGTATCTACATTGGTTTACAGCATTCACCCATAATATTATTTTAAACTAGAAGCCTATGGGTCAAATTTTCTAAAAAAACATACTTAGGTAATATGTTTTACTGAAACATGTGTGGATCCTTATACAGGTCAGGATCGCTGGTGTAGCCATCATCTTCAACATTAGGGTCCATATATCCTTTGTATCTAACACTCAGGAACCTTCTCCTTGTTAAGCCAGCAACAATATCATTGTGGTCTTCGCCATCTGTGCATGAGATGATCACACTGAAGTTGGAGACATCACAGGCCTTGTCGATGAACAACCTCCAGCCACCCACCTGTATAACAACTTCAATCTTGTGCTCGGGTGCTATATTTAATAAAATAAATTGCACTTTGTCCACAGTATTCACTAAAATCCTCATAATAAACATGTCCCCTTTAACACCATGCTTCAACACTTCCATTCGATCCATCACAAATCCAATTTCTTCCACAGCCATAAGGTAACGTTTTGCATGGTAAACACACTTTCCACGCTGAAGTATAAACTTAAAAGTTCGCATAGTGACTTCCAAAGCTATGGACAGACTGAGACTTGTACGAGATTAATTTATCTCATCGCAAACACAAACATACCCCTTCCACTGTACCAATCCAAATTAAAAACCATTTAAAACCGCCGCTAATATTTCGTTGCAATTCAGAATTATTTCTTTCAGGATATTATTTCAACCACAAAACATATTCATACTTTATTTAACTAGCTACTATTTAACATAAAATAATATATCCCTCAATGTACATGAAATCAATATTCAAATTACCCACCATGATTTCTTACTATATTAAATACAAAAGTCTTCCGCCAACTAGGCACCGCCATTTGATAAAATATACGCTAATAAAAATAAACAATCATTATATTGGTAGTTAAGCTAGTGGTCATCGCCTTTAATCTCAACGCTCACCACCACACTATTGTCGCTAGAGTTCAAACGAAGCGGACCTCAGTTTGTTGCTAGAGTTCAAACGAAGCGGACCGCCCCATTCTACTCAATAGCGCAAAAGCGTTTTGCACCTTACACAAAAAACAAGGAGGCGACCAAAAACCTGGCTCTCATGCCAAAACTTTTCAATAGGTGCCGCCGTATTTTTTTTCAAATAATAAATCAACAAAAGTCTCCCGCCAACTGGGCACCGCCATTATTTGATAAAATACACGCTAATAAAAATAAACATAATTGATTATTGTACTTAAGCTTGAACATCTCACAGCTAATCACAAATAATTATTTGCAATTCAGATTTCTTTCAGATTACTATTTTATTTTGACCCATGAGTCACATTTCCCACCATGACTTTATAATATATTAAATAATAAAGTCTCCCACCAACTGGGCACCAGCATCTTGCTTTTCAAAAAACATTTAAATTTAATCTTCCCACCCTATCGGGTGACGACTCACTGTCTAAACACCCTGTGACGTCATAGGGTCAATGACCTCGTTATCTTTGTTGTTGTAAACAACATCCCCAAAGTGCTATATATTACTACTTCTCTGTCCACAGATCGCGAAGCGACTAATTTAATCACCCATATTTATAAAACCTAAATTTTTGCGGTAATTTTGGTGGTATAATAGTAAAGTTCTGGTCCTATTCTATCGTCCTATGTGTACGTCATGATGAAACACTTCCGTGTTTATTTTATATTTCATGTCAAACTTAGACAAATCGCTGTCCGCACATCGCAAAGCGACTACTTTAATCACCCATATTTCCAAAACCTAAGTTTTTAAGTTAACTTGGGTTGTAAAATACTATAGTTCTGGTCCTATTCTATCACCCTTTGTGTACGTAATGTTGGCACACTTCTGTATTTATTTTATATTTCAAGTCAAATTTAGACAAATCGCTGACCGCACATCGCAAAGCGGCTAATTTAATCACCCATATTTCCAAAACCTAAGTTTTTAAGGTAACTTGGATGGTAAAATACTATAGTTCTGGTCCTATTCTATCACTCTTTGTGTACGTAATGTTGGCACACTTCTGTATTTATTTTATATTTCAAGTCAAATTTAGACAAATCGCTGACCGCACATCGCAAAGCGGCTAATTTAATCACCCATATTTCCAAAACCTAAGTTTTACGGTAACTTGGGTGGTATAATACTAAAGTTCTTGTCCTATTCTATCACCCTATGTGTTCGTCATGTTGTCACACTCTGTATTTATTTTATATTTCATGTCTAAGTTAAATGGATCTCTGACCACACATCGCAAAGCGACTAATTTAATCACCCATATTTCAATAACCTAAATTTTTACGGTAACTTGGGTGGTATAATACTATAGTTCTGGTCTTATTCTATCACCCTATGTGCTCGTCATTTTGCCAAACTTCCGTATTTATTTTATATTTCATGTCTAAGTCAGGCGGATCTCTGACCACAGATCGCGAAGCGACTAATTTAATCACCCATATTTATAAAACCTAAATTTATGCGGTAATTTACGTGGTATAATACTAAAGTTCATGTCCTATTCTAACATCCTATGTGTACGTCATGTTGGCACACTTCTGTGTTTATATTATATTTCATGATAAACATTGACAAATCGTTGTTCGCACATTGCAAAGCGACTACCTCAATCACTCATATTTCCAAAACCTAAGTTTTTACGGTAACTTGGGCGGTATAATACTAAATTTTTGGTCCTATTCTATCACTCCGGGTGTACGTCATGTATCCACAATTCCGTATTGATTTTTATATTTCATGTCAAACTAAGACAAATCGCTGTCCGCACATCGCAAAGCGACTAATTTAATCACCCATATTTCCTTAACCTATGTTTTTAAGGTAACTTAGGTGGTAAAATACTTAAGTTCTGGAGCTATTCGATCACCCTATGTTTACGTCATGTTCTCACACATCCGTTTTTCGTTTATATTTCATGTTAAAGTTAGGCGGATCTGTTTCCACACATCGCAGAGCGACTATGTAATTACACATATTTCCAAAACCTATGTTTTTGCGGTAACTTACGTAGTATAATACTAAAGTTTTGGTCCTATTCTATCACCCTTTGTGTACGTAATGTTGGCACACTTCCGTATTTAGTTTATATTTCAAGTCAAATTTAGACAAATCGCTGACCGCACATCGCAAAGCGGCTAATTTAATCGCGCATATTTCCAAAACCTAAGTTTTACGGTAACTTGGGTGGTATAATACTAAAGTTCTGGTCCTATTCTATCACCCTATGTGTTCGTCATGTTGCCACACTTCCGTATTTATTTTATATTTCATGTCTAAGTCAGGCGGATCTCTGTCCACAGATCGCGAAGCGACTAATTTAATCACCCATATTTATAAAACCTAAATTTTTGCGGTAATTTTGGTGGTATAATAGTAAAGTTCTGGTCCTATTCTATCGTCCTATGTGTACGTCATGATGAAACACTTCCGTGTTTACAGTAGAACCTCGATTAACCGTCACTCTCGGGACCGGGAGTGTGACGGTTAAGAGAATAGACGGATAACAGAAATTTAGCTATAAACCTACTCAATACGTAAATTTAAAATATTTTGGAAGATATTAAACCCTATATAAGTGGATAATACATGTTTATGTTTAAATTACATTCAAACAATGGTAATTAAAAACTTTCTAAAATATATGTTGTGCTCATTCAGTGTTCGTAAGTGAATTACATAACCTCACATTAAAAGATAGTCTGCCATCTTTTAAACCAGTCCGCCAACACCGTAAATCAGCGCGATACTTGTAGCTGTTTTGCCCTTCCTCAAACGTTTAGTAATTTTTATTTTTTGGTCAAGCCCCAGTACGACTCGTTTTCGTTTTTCAGCCATCGTTAAAAATCAACAATTACTATACTGCAGTTGATTCACAGTACGTATCTAGCTACACACTGTGTAACAGCAAACACTATGTAACGCTGAACTACGAGGTGTGCCGTATAACCAAAAAATCAACATGGCAATGAGTTATAAATAACTCGCTCACCCCCATACTACTCCTTGCGTGGGAGTTATGATTTTCGGCGAAAACTCAAGGTCATTAGCCGTGGACAGTCGCGTTCGATCACAATGGCGCTTGCACTTTCTTCCGTGCTTTGCGCGACGCCATTTTACAACATATTGCGAGCCCGGAAGCAGTGACGGATAACAGAGAGTGACGGATAAAAGAGTGACGGTTAATCGAGGTTCTACTGTATTTTATATTTCATGTCAAACTTAGACAAATCGCTGTCCGCACATCGCAAAGCGACTACTTTAATCACCCATATTTCCAAAACCTAAGTTTTTAAGTTAACTTGGGTTGTAAAATACTATAGTTCTGGTCCTATTCTATCACCCTTTGTGTACGTAATGTTGGCACACTTCTGTATTTATTTTATATTTCAAGTCAAATTTAGACAAATCGCTGACCGCACATCGCAAAGCGGCTAATTTAATCACCCATATTTCCAAAACCTAAGTTTTACGGTAACTTGGGTGGTATAATACTAAAGTTCTTGTCCTATTCTATCACCCTATGTGTTCGTCATGTTGCCACACTCTGTATTCATTTTATATTTCATGTCTAAGTTAAATGGATCTCTGACCACACATCGCAAAGCGACTAATTTCATCACCCATATTTCAATAACCTAAGTTTTTACGGTAACTTGGGTGGTATAATACTATAGTTCTGGTCTTATTCTATCACCCTATGTGCTCGTCATTTTGCCAAACTTCCGTATTTATATTATATTTCATGTCTAAGTCAGGCGGATCTCTGACCACAGATCGCGAAGCGACTAATTTAATCACCCATATTTATAAAACCTAAATTTTTCCGGTAATTTACGTGGTATAATACTAAAGTTCTGGTCCTATTCTATCATCCTATGTGTACGTCATGATGAAACACTTCCGTATTCATTTTATATTTCATGTCAAACTTAGACAAATCGCTGTCCGCACATCGCAAAGCGACTACTTTAATCACTCATATTTCCAAAACCTAAGTTTTTAAGGTAACTTATGTGGTATAATACTAAAGTTCTGGTCCTATTCTATCATCCTATGTGTACGACATTTTGGCACACTTCTGTATTTTTTTATATTTCATGTCAAATTTAGACAAATCGGTGACCACACATCGCAAAGCGGCTACTTTAATCACCCATATTTCCAAAACCTAGGTTTTTACGGTAACTTGGTTGGTATAATACTAAAGTTCTGGTTCTATTCTATCACCCTATGTATACGTAATGTTGGCACACTTCCGTATTTATTTTATATTTCAAGTCAAACTTAGACAAATCGCTGACCGCACATCGCAAAGCGACTAATTTAATCACCCATATTTCCAAAACCTAAGTTTTACGGTTTTATGGTAGTAGTGGGCAAGTGGCGTTTCTGGCCCAATCAAACTTTGACAGCCAGTCAATTTTTTGACAGCTACTTCCGGTCACGTGACCGGAAGTGACGTCATCAGCTGTGACGTAGCTGTGACGTGTTGTTGGTGGGTATTTAAAGTTTAAATGCCCTGCTGTGCTGGGTATTTAAATTTTAAATGGCCGGAAGTGTGTCAAGGTCGTTTGGGGATGTTTTTAAAAAAGATCTTGCATTTTCGGAAGATCCGAAAATGCAAGATATTTTCTTTTTTTATTTATTTGTTTTTTTTACAAAAGTATTATTTTACAAGTTAGTAAAGTTTGCTCCCAAATTTGAAAAGTAAGTTGTCGTCGGTGCTGAAATTTCTTGTTTATTTTCATTCTTCTTGTTGTTGTAAGTTGGCAAAAACACATTTTTTTCGTTTTGATTGTTTGTTGCATAAAGTTCTAAAGATAAACCAAACCCAGTGGTTATAAGTTGTTTTAGTTCTTCACTAAAAATTTCCAAATCCTTGTAGGTTGTAAGATTGATAGTGTTGTAGTGAATCCCGCGAATGTTGAGAGACATGACTAGAGTTGTTTACTCGACGAGAGGTGTAGCAGGAATGACTATTGCAAAGCCGGTGCTGCAGGTACCTCCGATGGTAGTGGGGGTAGTGGTGGGGGTAATGGCAGGTGTTTGTTTAATCACTTTGAATTTAATCGTTGCCACAATAGACCGAGTCGATGTTGCAATTCTTCTAGTTTATCCAACCGGTTCTTTTGATATGTTTTGCAACTACATTTACAATAGCAGAAAGAATTACATTCTGTACAAGCTTTTCCGTCAACTTGATCTTCAGGTATTCTAAAACATTTTTCTTTGCAACAATAAGTTATAAGTGTTAGATTATTTCTTTTGGATGACATGTTGGTTGTAGCTTGTCTTAAACAGAACTGAGCCTCTCAACGTTAAAGTTTCGTATTTATGTAAAGAATTCGAATAAAACTATTGAATAAAATAATCGAATAATACTATCGAATAATACTATCGATTAAAAGTTCAAGGTCATCCGTTTGAGGTTTTAAAAAAATACAACATATCAGTATATAAAAACATATACTGATATGTTGTTTTTTATCTTTTTATTTAAAACATTTTTTTTACAATATTTACAATGTTATTTTTGTGCGATATGCAGAGTTAGTTCCGTAGAGTTGTTTCCGCTCATTCCGTGTGACACCAAATATAATGATCCTGGTTGAATTTCCCGCAGATCTTCATTTTGCAGCAACTGGACGAATCGTTTTGGAAGATATACTTGAAACTTTGGTTCATCACCCGGTGTATATGGTGCATCGGATAAAGATGCGACGACTGCGTCTCCATGCGTTGTATCAATTTTCTTCATTTCATGAACAATATAATGTTTCTGTTCTTTTAATTCTGAACATTTCTTGATAATTAGAGTATTTGATTTTGAATGCAAGTTGAATTGTTCAACTAAACATTGGAGAAACTGTTGTGATGCCATCCTTCACAGGAGATGTTGTCTGTTCGGAGTATGGAGTTAGACTGATACTCGGGGTGTGTTGCCTCTTCGTTTATATAACCTTCGGAACCCCCACTACATTCTTCCGTTTGTTGTTGTAAGTAAGCAGCCAAGTGATACGCGTTTTGTAATGCGCATTGAGATTGGTTGTGTTTCGGATTTATTGTAGAAACACAAATATTTCTAGCATCAAAGTGAAATGTTTTGTCCACTTTTATGTTTAAAACTTCTTTGTTTGTGTACTGTCGTATCCAATTCTTTTTTT
Source organism: Flexamia atlantica (assembly GCA_035578135.1). Classification (NCBI taxonomy): domain Eukaryota; kingdom Metazoa; phylum Arthropoda; class Insecta; order Hemiptera; family Cicadellidae; genus Flexamia; species Flexamia atlantica. The sequence goes on along the minus strand of JAQJVK010000378.1, from coordinate 32,520 downwards.
CCAATCCTCTGGTATATATGTGTGTAAATTGTTTGCAAAAATGAAACATAATTTTGTGTACATTGTTGTACGGTAGGAAACCTTCATACCAATGGATATGATGAAAATTATTTGTTAGCCATCTGTTTGTTATTTTAGCTTTTGACTTTAGTTCATGGACAGAACACGGTGCTTCAAATAAAAACGGGTATGCTACTTGTGTAAGCAAATCCAAAATTACCAATTCTTTTATGATAAATCTATCATCGTTTCCGCGAAATGCTTGAAATTCAATTACACAAGGTTTTGCTGCCATTTCTTCATCCTGTCTGCTCATCATGGTGTCTGCTGATCAACTGTTTTCCACACCACGGTAGGTTAGATATATATATATAAACCAGGCCGTACAGTTGTAGGCGCGTTGGTGTATGTTTAACGTGGGCACCATCCCCAGTAGGCCTACCCTACGGTTTATTCTTTTGTTAAATTACATTGTAGTTTTAACCTAACAAAGTTTCTTCTTCTGTATTATTGTTGTTGTTGGTTTCTTCTTCTGTACTGTTGTTGTTGTTGTTGGTTTCTTCTTCTGTAGCCTCTGTTGCAACTTCAGTAAAAGGTTCAAAGTTTCTTAACTGCCTCCACATTTCCACTTCGTGAGGTATTCTATTAAAGATGGATGTATCTATTGGTCCGTATTGTAAAGTGCTTTCTGGTTGTTTTTCGCATGCATCTACCAGATATTCCTTAATAACAGAGCTTGAAAATACTAATTGTTTCATATACCTGGTAATAGGTGATGTTGCATAGTTTAAAATGTAAAATTCTTCACGTGTTAGAAGAATTTTATTTTCAAATTGTGTCGAGTCTCTAATTCTTACTTGTTGTTGACCACGATGTTTAATAATGTCAATTTCATTGTCACAATCCAAAAGTCGAATGTTAGTTTTTCTTCCAAAGAAACTGTTGGCTAAATAACATTCAATAAGATGTAGATGTTTTAAAAAGGAATCCCAAGCATTTTCTGAAAATAAAACCATCTTTGTTCCATGGCTTAGTATTACTGCGGGAGAGTAGTCTAATGATTTTACCAATCCTATAGACACACTTTTACTCATGCAAGATGAAATAGGATAAAAGATGCGAAGGAAAACTTCAGTTAAAATGTTTGGTGGAATATTTTCTTCAAGTTTTCTTTTCTTTCTTACGTTTGTTTTATTATTTTCCAACTTTTTATTTTGTTTTCCAAACTTTAAAAAGTCATCAATTTCCTTTACAATATTTTCTTCAAAATGTTTATCATCATTTTCCAATAAAGGTGCTGTTTCGGAAACGTCTTGTACAACTGATAAAGAACTCATTTTGTTTATAATGCTGTAGACGATGTTACCCATACAACTGTAGACAGTAAACTAAACAATTTTTGTTCCCGCTCCTGCTTTTATAACCGAGTGGTGGGGGTATTTTTTTTCCTTTTCATTTTACAAAACTGCTTTTACAATTCCTGTTAAAGGTGTATATGTAACAATTTTATCATGTAAAATTAAACAATAAGCAGATGTATCTTTGGGTACATTTTGTTCAAATTCCATTTCTATTTTTAAATCTACACTGGAAGATTTTACAGATTCGTTTTGTTTTGAACAATCAACTACAACAATCGGATAGTTAGATTTAAATTGGTTTGGCGTTAATAAAGGTGTGTTTGTTTTTCCATAATATGAATTTTGGAATCTTGCGTACATATCGTACAAAACGCTAAACCTGTCTTTTGTAAAGTTTATGTTGAAGTTGTCGTATGGAAAGAATTGAGAGTTTAGAAACACCTTAAAATTTGTAAGTTTGCAATGATCAAATTCACCAGCATGTTTAGTTATTTCGTTTCTTCTTTTTGTTTGTAATCCAAATATTACATATCTTGCCTTTTCCAAATGAGTAGAAGTTTTTACAGTCCATGTATGACGTTGTGTTTCCGGTAAAACCGGATATTCATGAAACTCCCAACTTCTAAATGGTATTACGATATCACGATCTGATTTTAAAGTTCTTAATAATGAAATTCTATTCTGATCGTTTAACCGTACATGCGGTACTCTCCAAACAATCTTGTCTAATTGCATTTTCTAATCTAAAGTAGCTTCCGTTGTTCCATCAGGCGCCATAATAATATCTTTGTCGTTTGATGATCTTAACAAAACTAATTCTTGTTTTACGTTTATTATTATTTTTCGGTAATCTTCGGCAAAGCCTAAAAGTAATCTTAAAGGAATGTAAAAGTCAAAATTGCCTGAACTGTTTGGAGTGATTATATTGGAATCGGGCGCTACCCATCCTGCGGCGGCTAGCATATTTTTTTCACTCGGTGTTAAAGATGCTAATCCTTTTAATGTACTTGTAATTCCCACCTTTTTGTTGAATCTACTGTAACTCCGGAAATTTCATATCTTATTTCATCAAACAAATATGCCATGGGGTTATTTATGAACGGAACAGTACTTGCAGTGCTTCCATCTCTTTTTGTTACTCTTCCTTCGATATACAAATAACTTTCACATGGAAGTGTATAAATATCCTGTTGTTGTATGGGAATTCTAATTTCATCATTATTATTTAATTTTGATGAAGCGTAAGGGTTGTGCGTATGATATTCCTTTTCCCATAAGGTTTCGTCGAATGCGCTATATCCAATATTTCCATTATTAATAAGTTTTAATCCAATTTCTTCTAGAAAACGAATGTTATCACTTGTTAATCCTTCTATAGCTGAAGTGCTACTGACTTGTTTACCAGTCAGCTCTTTCTTTTTAAATGATAACCCCATTGTTATACGGTTGATTTTATATGTATTCGTATAGTTATAGGTTCGTCTCTAAAATCAATATGATTTCCGTCTTGATCTAGTATGTTCACCACAATGTCTGAAATAAAACTGGTGTTTAACGGTAGGTACACCAAGTTTTGTGGCTTTTCCACAATTTTAAAACCCGGAGCGACCGTTGGATAGAATGTGTGCAATATATGAGTATTTTCACCATCTCTATAAGAACCATGTATAATATTACATGTAATATCTATACTGTTAACTTTCATTATTGTTACAGTTCTAGCACCTGAATGGTTAATATTAGGTTCTAAAATTTTTGTTGTTTTAGGAAATCCTAATAAACTACCAATTGAATGTTCTTTGCTAAAATCTATATAATATTTAGATTTAATTTCAGCTTTCATAGTATTGTTATTTCCTTTTATTGTTATATTATCTTTTCCCATATGATTTTGTATCGCTTCATTTATATCATCAATTTCATATGCTCCAGTGGGTAAACTAAATACTTGTATATCTGAATATTTGTTTGTATTTTTATCTTTTGTTTTGTAATAATGTATTTTGTCATTAACATTTTCAGTAAAGTTGGGAATAGAATTATAAGTTGTTATATCTAATAATGCGGCTTCCCATAATTTATCTTTTTCCAAACGTAACGCAGGGAAAAGAACACTTCGCAAAGTAGATGAAGTTCCAGTTAATGATACTGTATAGGAAGACATCTTAAAGTTGACTAACGCTTTTTGTTAAAAAATCTAAACATAAATGTCCACAGATTACCGTATCATCAGGTTGCTCTCTTTTATAATTGTATAGTACATTTTTAGCTGTTTTAAAGTAATATTGTAGTTCTTTTGGTGGTGGGAGATTACCAAAACTATCAAAGTAGTAAATAGTTGATCCTAGTTTCTTATAACATACCCAATGAGTGCCTGATCCTTTACTATTATCTAAATTTACTATTCCGGTTTCATTTTTCCATATTTTAACAGGTAATGCATCTTTCATAAACACTCCTCTAAAAAATGGAATTTTTAAACAAGAAACATAAGTAATTAATTCTTTATCTGTTAATTCTTTATTTGGAATTAGTAATTGTTTTTTTCTGTTTAATACACACGATACGGTCTTAGGTATAATCCTCCTCCTTTTTTTATCATTGACCATATTGCTTGTTTCTTTTTATTTTTACCTGCGGTGGATCGTCGTTTTCTTCTTATATTTCCTCCACGTTTCTTTGCAGGTTTTCTTCTTCTTTTTCCACCTCCTTTCTTCTTTCCACCTCCAAACATCGTTTTACCCTTCATTGCTGCTGATACCGCTAAAGCTGCTGCTTTTTCACCGATACTAGCGTCACTGGATGTTACTCATTGCCAAGCTTTTTCAGCAAGTGCTCTATCCGCTATTGATCTATTTTTAGTATCTGCAAACTTTGAATATGCTATATCGTGTTGTTTGCAGGCTTGATCAAGTTTATTTATTCCAAGATCTCCTCTAGCGAGTCTTTTTTTCAATTTTGTTCCAGGACCACAATATTGATAACCTCCTGGTAAATGTAGTTCTACAAGTAATAAATCGATAGCTTTATTAACTATAGCTCCAACCGGCTTAGTAATAAGAGAAAGTGCTGTTGATGCTATTCCTCTTCCTCTCTTTATAACGTGTCGATTATGACTGATGCGTTGAACTTTCAACATGGTCTTTTATAGTGAAAGGAAATGTCGATACTTGTTTATTTTATAAATGCTTTATAATAAATGATGCACTTATCCTTTGACATTGTTTATTTATAAGTATGTTTGTTTATGGGTAAATAATTTTTTCCAGTTTTGTGGAAGGATTGTATCTTCTTCATCATCATCATCTTTAGAAGTTCTTAAAGTATCAGTTTCCTTATTTAAAAATATTTTTCCATAACATTCTTTTTAACCCAATTTAATTTTTGATCAGATTTTATGGGCTTTATTGTGTTATAAATATCATATAATACTACACTTAAGATTCTTACAATGTAATTTACATTAACAGCATCAGTAAAATTAATAGGGTCTTTTAAGCTAGTCAATCGCAAGTCTTCACAAAAAAGACTGCTTATTTAAATCTTTTCTTAGAAAAAGATTATAGTATATGTTTCCATTCTTATGCATTTGTGCTACTGTAACTACATCACTGTCTCTTATTCCTTCTGCAACATTGACTAGTGGTTTCCCTTTGCAATCAAAGTATTGTTTACCGTTTTCATATTGTTTTATTACAGGAACTTGTCCAACTGTTGCTACATCAGTTTCATCCAACCCTTTTTTAACATTAGTAATTATTTTTGCATCCGCATTCCATTTGTTATCTTTTAATTTCATTATTTGACTTATTGTAGCTGCATGTGATTTTGCAGTTCCTTCCTTAACGTTAGTCAACACTTTATTTTTGCAATCAATTGTATTAATATCATGCGTAATACAATGATCTGTAAGATATTGAAGGTTTACAGCATCTTTAATATCTTTAGGGTCTCCAATATCATGTATTAAAAAGTTGTTAAAGGAAAATTTATCTGTTTTTTCAGGGATGACTGAATGTAAATACTTTTTTGTAACTGAATCTTGATCATTAATAGGATCTGCTATATTGGCTATTCTAAGATCTTTTGCATCGTATACTTTATTATTACTCCTAGGATCATATCGTAAGGTTTGGTTTATGTACCACATTAAATATTCTTTATATACCGAATCATTCTTATCTATTGGTTTTGGAAGATTTACAATTCTATAAAAATTAGCGTTATACACTTCATTTTGAAGCTTTAAGCTAGGTAATGTTTCACTTCTTAAAGTTTTAAAATTTACCGCATCATTATCATCTTTTGGATCATTTACAAACTTTAACCGTTTGTTATTTATATCATTATCTCCATCGGATGTTACTGGTAAACCACCTCTTTTTCCATAAGATCCTGATTTGCTTCCAGTTTCGGAATACCGTCCAAACTTATCCACACTCATGGTTATACTGAATATTTAATCAGTTATACTTGTATTATATATACTCATATTTTTTTATGCAATTACTCCTCGATTTCGCAGTTCGCCGACCAAAGCTACCCATTCATTTTCTAAACCACTATGTCCGGCTTGTTTAGCTTCATATATCAACTTCATTCTGTCAACCAATTTGTTTATATCGTTGTAGTATATTATATTAGTATCATACAAGTTTTTTAATAATCCTTTTCCTGATAAACTTGATTGATTTGTTTTTCTTCTTTTATGTAAAATATTTATTTCAGCAGAAGATAATGATTTTCTTTTTATGGGTTCCCTTCTTTTTGGTGGGAAAAGTTTAGCAATAATAGTTTTATATTTTTCTGATGCATTTCTATGAACATTGAAATTTTTAGAATAATTTTTCTTATGCGCATTTGTATCCTCCAATATTTATTTAAAAATGTTTAAATCCTTTTTAGTATATTTACTAGGTTTCGGCTTAAAAATAAGTTCAAACAATCCTTTTGTACCCTTGTATTGTTTATTATTTATAATAATATTGTCATGTTCGTCTACATCAAGTTTGCTATCTCCAATCATTAGCCCATTTTCTTCTATTCTAGCACCAAAAGTATGATATTTTCGAGTTGGTTGTGCAGAATGTAACATTTTTAATACAAATTGTCTTGCAAGCGGCCCTTTATACGCAATATCCGAGCCCAATTTGCTCAAGTTGGATGGATTAATAGGCTCTTCTTCTTCTTGTTGTTCTTCGCTTGTAGAAAGACCTTCTTTTTCTGTTAAAACATCCGTTTCTTCACCTAGTTCGCTTTCTTCTTCAGTTGTTTCTCCTTGTTGTGTAAAACTTGTATCACTTTCATATTCTTCTTTTTGTTCAAATTTTGAAATGGGTAAAATAGCATCTCCGGAAAAATTAAATGTTGAATGTTTAACATTTTGTCCTAATTGTTTTAATGGCTCAGTAATAGGTTTAAATGTTGATTCCAGAAATTTCTCTCTTTCACTTATTCCTAATCTTAACGCTCTGTTTTTATGTCTAATAGAATCACTAAGTGATTTTATTTCTTTTAATAGCTTTTCCTGATTAACCATGTTTACACCATGAAGACTTGTACGATAATGTTGTTAATTAATGTATTAAAACAAATTTATCAAAACCTATGCGGTAACGACCATCTGTTATAGCTTTATCTTTCATAATTACCAAAAATCCATATTTTTCCGCCCAAGCTTTTCTACAAAGCTCTTTGAATTTATCAAATGACATATCAGCATTTACATGATCGTTGTATATATGTTTTAGGTTTGTATCGTCTTGTTTGAATAAAACTAAAATATTTGCATTGTCTCTAATTAGTTGTTTTGGAATTTTGCTATATGTTTGTCCGATATATATGCTATCAATATTATTATGTCTTCCCATGGCAAAATAGTTTCTAATAGTATCATGATTTTCACTAGATACATCATCAAATACAAATACAGAATACGGCTTAGCCTGGTCTGGTTGCATAACACTGTCACTAGCATTAAATTGGTAATAGTTAACATCGGGCACATCAGTCAGGATCTTTTCCAACAATTGATACTTTGGTTGATGTAAGGACTTTGAAAAAATATATAGGTTATTAAATCGCAATCCTTTTGTGTTTGTAATTAAGTTAAACACAACGTTAGTTTTGCCACAGTTTGAAGGACCGCTGACTATACATCGTACAGTGTTTGGAAATAAACTGCCGTGTTTACCATTGTTGATTTTAACGTTATCTACGGTTAAATCATCAATGTTATTAATATTAAATTTATCTTTATGGTGAACAATCTCCATCTTATTCAAAGGCAGAAGAGTAAATAAGTTGATTTAAAACTAAATCAAATCTTTTATAGGTATCCACGAATCTTCAGTTTTATCAAACCCCAACCAACGTACTTTAACTTGGTCTTTTTTCCTTTGCAACACCTTTTCAACAAGATAAACATCGCCTACTGTTGACTTTAACAATTCATGTCCGTAAAAACCGCCTTGTAACAAATTTCCTTTGTTATCTTTTAACATATAAGTTTCTGGTACAGTAGGTTGTACTTTATACACTGTAAAAACTTCGTTTGTCCAATTGGGCAGGTATTTTTTAGTAAACACTCCTTTGTATTTACTAATTCGAACTTTATCATTTACATTAAATTTTCTTGGTTTTCTTTGTTCCGCTTTTGGCTGTGTATTCTTTTTAATTCGTTGTAAAACTAGTTTAGCGTTTTTCTTATTCACTTTGTTAGGTGCCATACCGATAGTTCTATGAAACTTGTTGTTGTAATCGCTTATTAATTTTGGTAAGATATCAACCCATACGTAAGAACCTCTTTTCGAAAACATTTTATACATTGCACCTTTTAAGGTTCTATTAAATCTTTCAATTATAGCTGCCTTTTTCTCAGAATTTGTGGAATAATGATTTATGTTATATTTTTTCATTAACAAGGCAAAAGGTTTATTAAAAAATTCTTTCCCATCATCAGTTTGTAAATGTTTAATTTTATTTTTATCTCTTTTTATAGCTACTTCCATAGCTTTTGTTATGCTGTTACCAGTTTTGTCTTTTAATGGCAAAGCATCTGCAACTTTAGTAAAACAATTAATAATCGTAAGTATGTATTTAAATCCTTTATTTATTTTACCATGCGGTTGCATTTCAATTAAATCTGCTTGATATAAATCGTTTATTCCTTTTACAACAGTATTTCGTCGTGGAAACTTTATTCTTGCAGGTTTATGAAGTTCATTAACAATCTTTTCCTTTAAGTCTGTCATGATGATTTTACTAACAAAGTCAAGTTAATATTGAGTGTTTCTTTTTCTGCATCCGCTTTTATAGTTCAAGGTCATTTCAACATATTTTAAAAAAAGGGGAAATCACAGCGAGCATGCTGTGATTTCCCCTTTTTTTCTTTTTTTTCTTTTTTTCTTTTTTTTCTTTTTTTCTTTTTTTTCTTTTTTTTCTTTTTGTTTTTACTCATTGATAGGATTGAGAGAGTAGTGGCCGAATGGTAGAGTGTGAATTTTGTCTGGAAGAATGTGTCGTTTGTCATCATTGGAGCAGAGTGCTTTTTTCACTTCTGTTACGCTGTACAGTTGATGGTTGAAACTTCTGATGGTGTTGAATTTTGCAGTTATAGTCGTTTCTTCAAATAAGCATTGCTTGTAGTGTTCAAAATTTACATTCTTCTTAAGATACAAACTTTTTACTCCCTTAGCTTTTTTAATAATATTGTTTTCTTCTTTATGCAAATTGTAGTGAATACAATTTTGACATTAGTGCAATAAGTTCTTTCAGTAAAATTCCATTTGCTTCGTCTTTAAATTTTCCAAGTTTCTTTTTGTTCCGATCATTGTCATAATTTAAATGATCTTTTGGATAGTCACTAAAATCAAATTCATTTTTGTGAACAAATGTTCGAAGATCCAAATACATATCTTCAGTAAGAATCCAGTAGATGAAAGCGTCCGTGTCCATGTAGGCGATTCCGATGTTATCTCTACCGTAGAAGGCGACCATTTTGTTGTAGTGGAAATCATACATGTGGGTTTTGGAAATATCCAAGATTGACATTCCAACGTACAACGGGCGATCCATTTTCACGCTTGTCTTCTTCATAGATACTGCCACAAGGTTTTCATTGATGATAACGGATGTTCCAAAGTTTGGTTTTTGTACAAGTTTTTCTAGTTTTATAGGATCTGTAATTAATTTAACATTTTTGTGTTTTCTTTTGTTTTCCAATGTTTTTCCAAATATCGCATTATTCATTAATTTAAAAAAGTCCTTTTGAAATGTTGATGTTGCAGCTGCTCTTCTTCTGGTGTTTGAATCAATGTACGGTTTTAAACAGCAAGATTGGGAAAATTTTAAAACTCTATGAATTTTGGTTATACGTAAACCCAATTGGAGTGCTTGTTGAACAACCCAAAAGTGAGCTACGTATCTTTGTTTATTTTCAAGAGTCATCATTAATTTTGGATGTTTGCCAATTGGTGAAACTTCTGTTTTTGCAAGGAGCGGAAGATCGTAATGAAGATCATGCAAGTGTTCTGGATATTCAAAGTCACAGTCCAATATGTATCCGGTGTCTCCGTCTTTTGAAATTTGCGAAATATCACCAAGAGAGTCTGGATTAACCCATTCAAAGTTTCCAAAAGGAAGTGGAATAGACATGGCCCATCCGTATAAATTGTTGGCATCGAAATATCCTAAGAACACTGATGGTTTTTCTTTATCGTAGTTTGGAAGATATTTTTTGTTAGCTTTAACATGTCTAGTAACACTTTGGGTCAATCCACCTCTAACGCCCGATTCGATCATCAACACCATGTCAATATCTGTTAATAATTGAAGGTTGCACTTTGTTTCTTTTAGCATAGCTTGCCAAGCTAGTCCTGGAGAAGTATAAGAATGAAGAGGGTCTAATCCGTAAGCTTCAAAGCAGGTGTTTCTAAATTCTTCCATCACATCGCAGAGAAGGGTCACATCAAGTTTTACATAAAAGTCAGAATAATCTCCCAGAGTGTTCATTTCCAATTCGTCCCAAACTCTGCATGCGTGTTGATAGTCTTCAGGTGAAATGTCCAAATCGGTAAGTTTACTTTTGAAAGCTTCTGGTGGAGGAAGTGACGTTTCTTGAAATTTATGTAGTCCATCGATGTAATCATACGGGAAAACTCCTTTCCGAAGAACCAAATCCATTTTTTCTGCAGGTACAATTTTGCTTGTTTCTATTAAATTTTGTCTTCTTAAATTTTCAGAAAGTTTCATAAGACTGGAAGGCATAAATCGAAAAGAATCAACAAATCTAAGTTTAATTTTGCCCACCTTTTTTGAAAAGCTTATAAATTTTTCCATAGTTTGTGCTATAACGTCTATTTCACCGTTGTCTCTTGCTAATTCGGGAATGATAAAATGTCCATCGTATCCGCTAAGATTGTGAAAAACCACGGGAATAAAAGATGGTAGTTTGTAGTTGATGTTACATCCGTTGCAAGCTGCACCTCTGTAGGCTCCTGTCAGATGGTCATGGTCGCGAACTTTAACTTTAGTTTCTGTAAATTGATTGTTACACAAATAGCATGTTGTTGTCGAATCATAAAGATAAATTTCTTCCGGTGTCATAGGTGACATAGGAACCACATTGCTATACATTGCTTCCACTTTCCCAGCGATGTCGTATAAATCATCAACAAAGTATCGAGCTGCTTCTTCTCCACGATAAATCTTTGGTGTAGATGTCAAACCATATTCTTGAAGATGTTCTTCAGGCAGAGTGGATTTTACTATTAAACAGTAGCTGTTTGGTTTGTGAAGTTGATACTTTGTTCTGCTTGTAATTTCCTCTCCTTCTTCTTGTTCAAGTGGAAGCAATGAAGATTCAAAATCTGCATACACTACAACGGGAATTCTGTATTGTTGGATAACTTTATCAAATTTTACTTGTGATCTGCTAGGGTGTGGTAATTTAATTCTTACTTCATAGTTTCCATTGCATAATCTTTTATGTTCTGTTAACCATTCCGAACCTCCTCTTCTTAAAGGTTTGTTTACAAAACAGAAACATCTTTTACAAGTTGTTTTTGGTTGTTCACGTTTTGATAACTGTTTGCAAACAAAATCTTTAATGTATACATAATGTGAGATATCACCTTTAGTTATAAATAATAAATCAGTATGATCTCTGCGTTCGGTGGGTGTTATACGTAAGGGATAGACATTGTTGGATGAATCTAAGCCAAAGATGTTTACAGATGCAAAAGGATTTTTCTTTTCAAATTTTGATATGTCTTGAATTGAAACAGGATAAGTCATGCCTTGAAAGTTATACATATAGGAACCCTCATCGTATGCTCTACTCGGTCGTTCCACATGATCTTCTACATATTTTGCAAGCATTGCATACTTGAAACATTCAGCATTTTCATTTTGTACATTAACACAAGATTTGGTTACTCGAATCTTCCTTGGCAAAGCAATATAACTACTACCTCTCATTCCATATCCATGTTTATGAACTCTCACATCTAAGCTTGTTATACTTAACAAACTCCATCCAGAACCTCTTCCTTTCTTGTTCTTGTAATTTTGTTAAAAGTTCTTCAAAACAATCATCCACAATTGAGCTTATATCCGATGCAAACATGATGGTTTTGTTTTTAGTTAAAAATCCTCTTGGTGATGTTTCATTCTGAACATTTGTAAATACAGTATCTAATAATATTCCAAACTTTATAAAATTTAATCTTCTTAGTTCATTCTTCAATGTTTCTGTTACTAATGTTTTTGCTTTCAATATAAATTGTGCTAGTTGCAATTGAGCATTGTCAATCTTAAAATGAGTTACTACACTGCCTGGTAAAGCTCGGGCGTATAATTCCACATCCAAAGATGGTCCGGGTGCGTATTGAATAACACTTGGTCTTGAATTTAGTTGTTGTTGATGGGTAGCCAGCATTTGATCTAATTCTTCCAAATCTTCTTCTTCTGCATTGTTTCTTGTTTCGTTGTTATGGTACACTTCTTTGTGTATTTGTAGTAAGTTTTAATTTTCAAAAGATTCTTCACAACTGATGCAGTAATACATGACGTAGGTGTGCTCTCCACAAAAGTTGCAGTAATAATAAAAACCACTCTTAAACTACCCCTATTTATAGACTACCCCCACCACTTTTTCTGTATTAAACACAAAAAGTGTTAATAACAGTTAAATTTCTTATATTTCAAAACTCCTAAGTGTCAAGGTCAAATAATGCAAGTTTAAAAAAACATCTAAGTGTCAAATAATGCAGGTATTAAAAAAATCTAAGTGTCAAGGTCAAATAATGGAAGTTTTAAAAAAATTCTAAGTCTCAAGGTCAAATAATGGAAGTTTAAAAAAATCTAAGTGCCAAGGTCAAATAATTTAAGTTCAAAATAATACATATATTATGCGTCGTAAGTGTGATCATCATTGCTGTTGTTTAAATATGTTATTTCCAAATCGTTATCGCTTTCATCTTCCTCCATGTCCGATGCCGGAAACAAACGTCGCCGAACAAGAGCATGTATATATTGTACTGGATCATAGTTAATTGTTACAACATGTGTTAACGGTGTTTCTTCGCCTATTGCTACTGGTACTTCCAAAATATTTTCTTCATCACTTGTAGCATCAGACGTAGAATCGGATGTAGCATCGGATGTAGCATCAGATGTATCTTCTACTGGAATCAAACTATTTTCAAAAATACTTTCGTCATCCGTTAAATCTTCTGGTTCAACCATTTTATATATTTTTTCACAAATTGTACATCCAAAAGGAAAATTGTTGTCTGTTGGAGGCATTATAAAAGAAACTTGATATTGTAAAATAAATGTTGAAGCAAATGTTTGAAAATTTTTCTAAGTCCGAAAGTATTAATTATTAGGAAGTTTTACAAGTCAAATGTAAAGTAAAATAAAGAAAGAAGTGTTGTTGCCTGTTTAAACAGTTGCAAAAGAATGATAGGTTTGAAAATTTTTCAAAGTCCTAAAATATTAAATATTGAGAAGTTTTAACACTTAAAATTTTTACAAATCCAATGTAAAGTAAAGAAAGAAATGTTGTTGCCTGTTGGAACAATGGCAAAAGAATGATGGAAACCAAACCCGCAGTAAGGGTCCTATGGTTTGGGAGGGGGTAAGCGAGGAGGGGGGATGACCTCAAGCCGAGTTGGGGTCCGGGATCTGCGCGTGTGGTTCGGCATCAGTTGCTCGCTAGACAGTGAGGTGGTAACATGTTCAGAAGGCGCCCTGAACATTTTATCATTTTTGCTGTTTGGTGAAAATATCTTGGTGTTATTTGTATAATAACATCTTGACGTAGGACTGATTAATTTTAAGGCATGGTAGTTGTTTGTGCTTGTAGATACCCTAGGGTTTGTAGTTTGTTTTTAATTTGCTGGTTTGGTAGTTAGTATTATTTTAAAATCTTTCTTTTACTTACAATATATTTCTGCCTGGAATGTTTAAATTTAAAGTAAAATTTTTGTTTTTAGGAATGTTATATGATATGTTTTTAATACCTTTCTATTCCAATTTCCTTTTTCCAACAAGCTTGTTGAGGGCATTCCCTCTCTTGTCTTGTACTCCTTTTTAGTTAGGGACACCTTTCAATTCCAATTTCCTTTCCTTTTTACCTTCCATCTTTTGCATGGTAAAACCAATAATGGTAAAACCGGCTACCGCTTTTGTAGTGATTACGCTCACCAAAGCGGGTCACTTACAACCTCTATACGTGCTGGATGGGTAGTTCGCCTACCTCCGGAGTTTCGCTGGACCTCAGTTGTTCTGCGTCGCTAATGGCGAGACACTGGCTCCTTTAGTGTTAGGAAATAAAAAACATATTTGTATAACATTTTTCCTAAATTTAATTAAGCAACTTGCTATTTCAAAATAACATTTTTGTTTTAGCTTAGCGTTGTGCGCTTATGGTGAGGTGTGTGAGTTCGCTTACGTGATGATCACACTGTAATCATGATGTGCAGCGCTGGGCTGTCTAGCTATTTTTTTTAAACTAAATTTTATTTCTTTATTTTTTTATTTTTATTAATTCTTAAACTCTAGGCAGATTGTATTGTAAATTAGCTTTTCTTCTTTTAGGTTTCCGGGGGTGTACGGTTCTGTAAAACCGTACACCCCCATTTTCTTTTTAGTTATCGAATGACCTTGACCTACTTATTTTCAAGGTCAACAAAAAGACTTAGCGAAAATTTCTAAGTCTCAAGGTCATTTATATATAGGTAGATTTAGCTTTTCTTCCGTTAGGTTTCTGAGGTGTACGGTTCTGTAAAACCGTACACCTCCATTTTCTTTTTAATTATTGAATGACCTTGACCTATTTATTTTCAAGGTCAATAGCAGTTAGCGAAAATTAATAAGTGTAAAAAGTAGGTCAAGGTCACCAAAAAATACCCTATGAACGGGGGAATAGACCGCTAAGTAATTCTTTTAGAATTACAAAATGGTCTATTCCCCCGCTCCTATTTTTTTTTATTTCATTTTTACACTAACCTCACAGTTTTAACAAAAGGAGGTATTTGTTGTGCGCACTGCATAATGTTTGATTTACACAACACATCTTTTACCCTTTTTTAATAATATACGAACATTGTTCTTTTTAGGACTAGATTCTAAAAAGTAAAAAGTCATTTTGTTATCCCGCTTTTATAAGAAATTAACCCTCCATTGTAAATTTTGAAAATAGGTCAAGGTCATTCAAAAATACCCTATGAGCGGGGGAATAGACCGCTAAGTAATTCTCTTGGAATTACAAAGTGGTCTATTCCCCCGCTCCATTTTTTTTGTCTTGTGTTTAATTTGACCATTTAACTTTATCAGATGGAGATTTTCTTACTAAATAATAATGAACATTACTGATATTTGGAATTTGAAGATTTACTGGTAATTTGAGCAAGTAGAGTTCATCACAACATCTAAGAACAACATCCCTGTTACTGATCTTTTTTACAAAAACATATTTGTGGTTTAATTTCAATCTGTTGATTTTAATTCTTTTATAGTTTTCAATTTTTTCTGGCAATTCACTTTTGGAAGGTTCAATTTTGACTTTTTTAGAAGGTTGAATTTTGACTTTTTTTTCGGAAGGTTCACGTTTGTTATGCAAATTACACAATTTTTCACCTACACTACACAACTTCACACACCTTTCACCTTTGTTCGCTCCTTTTTTTAAAATATGAGCACATTGTTCTTTCTTAAAACAGGTTTTTCTTAATTTTTGAAGTTTTTGAAGTTTTTCAGAAATTTTGTTAGGAGATTTTTTTGGTGAAGATTTTTTTGGAGAAGGAGATTTTTTCGGTGAAGATTTTTTTGGAGAAGGAGATTTTTGTTTCACAATAGAAACAACAGATGATGATGATGATGATGATGTTCTTGATGACGAGGAAGAAGACCTGGACGAAGACGAAGTGCCTGCCATAGCGCTGGATCCTAAGAAAGTAAAGATTACTCTGTTTACCCTGCTTTTATAACAGCTCCCCACCCATTTACCCCCTCTACCTTTCGACGTCAAAAAAATATTCATCCAAGCTTTCTAACACTGGCAAGGAAACAGTTTCAAAAGGTTGATACAAAATTTCATAAATGTCTTGTTTTAAATTTTGCGAAGTTTGAAGATATTCTTCTATTTCCTGTACAAATTTCTGTTCGAATTGTTGCTACCAACATGCATTGTTGGTATCTATTCTTTTCTTTCCTCCTAGAAAACCCCCTTAGTCCGTGTCAACTTTGATGTAAAGTTTTGTACAAAATTGTACATAATAAAGGACCCATGATTCAAGTCCTTCGTAATCCATAGAATCCGAAGTGCAACAGATTTTTGTACCGTCTGCTTTAACAGCTTCAAGTACTCCACTGATGCAATTCAGATTGCTATGATACGTTTTTACGTACCATAGTACTCTTTTGGCTTCAACAAAGTTGTGCACTGCACCAAAGATCATGAGGGATTCCACGGCAAATATAACCACAAGACTGCAGCACACCTTATATATACTGTCGGTCCAAGGCGGTGGCCTCCTATGGCGACCTAGTTAACCCAATGGAGGGCGTTGTCCTTTGCCATCAAGGTGATTGGTACGTATTTAAGGCTGTGAGGTGAGCATAGTCAGCCCATAACAATGAGCTCCTTGTACGAGTTATGTTTGCAGCGGATCTGCTCAGACAACCCTATGCTTCGGCAAATTAGGGAGGTGTCAGAGCCGCTGCCGCAAATCTTGCAAAGCGAGCTCATTACTGAGCACAAGAAACGTTGTATATTTAAAACCAAAATTTGGTTTCAATTGGCAGATGGCGAAAAAATATGTGCCCTATGTGACTGGGTACATTAACAGTATTGTTCTTTTCTATTTACAATATATTATTTTATTAAATATCTTTAAACTATTTTTTTTAGGCTCTTCCTTCAGCCGAAGAAGGAGAACCGTTGCATAGGCAGATGATATACCGATTTGGAATCATAGGATACAAACTGGAAACACCAAGACCGCAAGAATTGTGCCAGCTGTGTGGATTCTTCCCATTTGCCAAATATGAACTTAAATGTATGTGTTTATAAACATATATTATATGTTTATAAAGTCATATCAATAAAAGAAATTAAATAGGGACGGGGAACAGAGCAGTTTGTGGTTTAACCACTTACTGCTCTGTTCCCCGTTCATAGGGTATCTTCAGATGACCTTGACCCACTTTTTAAAAACTCTATGGTGGGGGGAAATGCATATATATAAACCGTGGATTAAGTAAAAGACAACATTTCCCTCATCAGCATGGAAACTTTCCGGATGTCTTACAATATTCATTGCACTCCTGTACAACATGTTCATTTTATGTTAAATTTAATCCATTTTCTTCAAAATGTAAATTTTTTTGCAATTTCTGTTACTGGAGAAAGATGGGTTAATTTAACATTAGAAACTGTCATGGTTACAATCAACCCTTTAATAGATCCTAATTGGTTTTCAACAGTGGAATCATATATTGATACTATGGCTTTCGAACAAGGATATCATTATCTTTGGGTTGATGTTAGTTACATCAACTTTCAAAACGAAACAGATGATGATGATGGATATGATTCTGCCACATAAAAATAGACATTAACGGAACTTCTTTCCCTGCCTTTTAGGAAAAAAGAGAGGAACAGTGTTAATTAATAACACTGTTCCTCTCGTTTTTCCGCTTAAAGTGAAATGACCTTGACCTACTTTTGATAGTTAAGAAATATACGAAGTAAAAAATAATAGAAAATGTACATTTTTTTAAAGTTTTTGCGTTATAACTTTTACACCGTTGGTTATATCGAAAAATGTTACTGGACCTTTTTTGTTTGTCTTTTAATTCCGCTTAATTTGACTACCCGCACGATGGATTTGGAGCATTTTTGTTATATCCACTGCCATCGTGTACGGCGACGCAGTTCTAAAGTTGAACGGCAACGAAATCAAGTAACCGGTTTTGCCGGGGGGGGGTTTCCGCGGGGGGGGGGGGTTTCGCGCGGGGGGGGTTTCCGGGGGGATGCGGGGGGGGTTTCCGGGGGGATGCAGGGGGGGTGTTTAAAAAAACCGACCACCCAACCCCTTTGGAAGTGGTTGGGGGGTCGGTTAGGTTAGGTTAGATAGTGACCAAGGGTTGAGGCTTTAACAAACACCTAAATATTAATAACCAACGCGAAAACTAAACTCACCATCAACAGAAATTAAAACATTTACAAAAACCCAAATGTTAAAAATAATAATTATTTAATAAAAGATACAAACTAAAATCTTAGGTTATTTAAAACTTTAACAAAATATTTAAGTCTCAAAAGTAGAGTTTTAAAATCAATCAATATATAAGTCAAACAAGTAAGTCTTTTGAAATTAAAATATCTAAGTCTAAAAAATAGGTCATTTAAAATAATTCTAAGTCCGAAAGTAGAACAATCAAAACTAGGTCAAGGTCATTTAAAAATTATAAAAAAGGGGGGTGGGGAAGCGTGGGGTCCCTACCTTATTCTACTACTTTATTTCTATACTACTTTATTATAACTTATGCTACCCCTTAAATGCTATCATGCATGCGGTTACGGTGTGATCATCACGTAAGCGAACTCACACACCTCACCGCCCTATCATATCTTAACCCCTACCTAACGTTCCCCCTATTCTATCTTATACTATGTAATATTACAGTTACGGTGTGATCATCACGTAAGCGAACTCACACACCTCACCGTAATATTAACCCTGACAATTAAACCACGCAGGAAATGGAAAGGTAGGTGGATTGCCATTGCGACCGACTATTATAGGAGGGCGCCTCTCCCACAATAGCCGAACGCAGTGTGTGCTTGACATAAGCCATCCCACACACCATGGCGAACATTACGTTACAGCATAACCCTCCACGTAAGCGGACCAGTTACACCTTCACCGTAATGCCAAAGAGAAACGTTGCGCGCTTGCTTATATCAGCGAGCTCGAGACTCGACCTCGCTAGCGAGCCTTGACTAGTAGGTCAACGTGTCGCTCTGCGGGGAGCCTTGGCCGGGTCGCTAGCCACCGCTCTCACAACTTCGTCTGGCCTACTTGGACCTGGTCGCTAGCCTCAGCTTTCACTACCTTGACTACAAGGTTGTTGTGTCTGCTGCCTATAAGAACCCCATTCGCCCGCCTTGTGTTATTCTGCCACTCGCCACCATCGCTGT
This sequence comes from Flexamia atlantica, assembly GCA_035578135.1. Taxonomy (NCBI): domain Eukaryota; kingdom Metazoa; phylum Arthropoda; class Insecta; order Hemiptera; family Cicadellidae; genus Flexamia; species Flexamia atlantica. The sequence continues at coordinate 13,446 of JAQJVK010000378.1, read as the reverse complement.
TACTATCCATTCCCACGTTTTTAACCATTTTTCCTATTTTATTATATTATCCATTTTATTATTCTTTTTATATCAACATGAACTCCTCTGCATCTTCTTCATCTACCCCCATTCTCCTGAGTCTGCTGCAGAAACCTCTGCAGCAGAAACCAACTACAATTCCGGTATCTATTGACCTTTCTTCTATTTCGACTGATTTTCTTCTAAAAAAAACCAACTTCTCCCGTCCTCTCCTCCTCCATTAACGACATAATAGCTGATGCTGTTAATGAAGATCAACCCCAATTATTTCAGAATCCCACACCAGTTACAGAAACATCAACGCCGCAAATTGAAGAGATTCCCATCGCTCCAATTTGTGACGACATTTTAACTGAAGACTGGATGGAGTTGTGCGGACTGCACCCTTCTTCTACCCCCCAACAAATTCAACCCGCACCAATCAAAGAAACCCCCACCCCCCAAACAATTCATCCCGCACCAGTAAAGAACATTAGACTGAAACAATTCAAGAAAAACCAAAAATATACAATCTACAAAATTGAAGAAAACAAAATTTATGTTTACAATGAGGAGAGGACGAAAATTTATGTACTTACTACACCAAAAACAAAAAGAATAAACATCCCATCAAATCCAAAATTCCTGATTGTAACAGCGCAGGGTGAACGATTAAAAATAAACATCACAAATTAAACCCTTTTCTTCCTTCCCCTCCTCATACAAAGTCCACCCTGGTGGCAAAATCGGCCCTTCTAAGGGCCACCCTAAGACTTTCAAATTTAGGCTTAAGTTTAAGCCTCAACCCTTGGTGACTACAAGCGGTTCATATACCTCTAAGTCCCAAAGGTTGAGTCAATAGCGGGGAGCTTTCGCTAAAGCCTTAACCTTTGGTGACTAACAAGAGTTCCGTGTACCTCTAAGTCCCATAGGGGCTTTCGCAAACCACCCCTTGTTAGTCACCAAGGGTTGAGGCTTAAACTTAAGCCTAAATTTGAAAGTCTTAGGTCGGCCCTTAGAAGGGCCTTTTTTGCCACCAGGGTGGACTTTGGAGGTGGGAAAAGGTTTTACTCGGTAATATTTATGTTTAACTTGGCACCTTTTTTATCTATTATCAAGTGTCGAGGGTTAAGGGGAATAGGAATTTTTTTGGGAATGTCAATGACATAAATTTTGGTTTTTTCAGAATTAAAAATGAAAATAGAAGAAGATAAATGTCTTAAGATTTCATATTTTCGGTTAAGTTTCAGTTTTTTTAGATGAAATTTTTGCTGGGGTACGTTTGAAGATAAAGGTGATAGAGGTGGTTCGGTGCGAATTTTGGGTGGTTCGGTGCGAATTTCGGTGCCGGTAAGAATGTTTTTCCAAACTTGCTGAAAAGGTTTTCGAGCAATAGTGGTTGTAACATCATACCAATCACGATTGTTGTTCGATTGAATAATTCGTACCCCAAGCAGTTGAAGATAGGAAAACCAGTTATACCAAATCTCGGTATACTCGGAGCGGTTCATTGTGAAATTGAAGTAGGTGTTGTTAGGACGGTGGCAAAGGAAAGAATAACTTGTCGAGTGTAGAGTGTAGAGTGTGTTAAGCAATCAAGGACTGGTGTGCCAGGTGATGCAACAAGGACGACGACCTGTATTCGCCGGCCGGCCGCAAGCGAAAGTGCGGCGCAAGGTCAACCAGTTGTATTGCTAACTGGTCGGCAACAAGCGAAAGCATGCGAGGTCGAACCCGGCCCACTCGGTCTCGTTTATCTTTTAAAACTCGCATGATAGGGTTTGCAAACATATTAATTCAAATATGTTGTAAAAATTTTCTTACGATATTTTGTTACAAATATTTTTAAGGCAAATGTTAAGAAACCATGTTTCTATTTTAATCGCAACTACAGTTTCGATTTCTTTAACTAAATATTATAACTAAGTATTAAGGTAATATAATAAAGTAGCATCTTTAAAAATATTGTAATTTGTACAAAGTTAAATAAGTATTTTAAGCCAAATGTTAAAAACAATTGTTTAGTACTGAGATGTTCACCCTACAACACCTACGTTAGAACTAACACTACAAATCCAAAAATTGCGAGGAGTCTCTCATGGTGGTGGGGGGAGGGCAGATGTTCCGAGCTGCACATGTCAAGGGAGCTTGCAGCGCCACTACTGACACATCAGTTTGCTAGTAGAACTGGCAGAGTAAACATCTAAATAAACATGAGTTCTGTTTTATATGTTTCTTTTATTAAAGATGGACTTTGCATTGAAACGCAAAGTTTTCCTATTGATGCAGATCCTATACAACAAATTTTAGTACATCCTCCAGAAAGTTATGATTCCATCTACATTTCAGTGCAAGAAACAAACGACCCCCCACCACCAACAACTCCTGATGCACAGTAGGACACGGCTACCACACGTCATTAAAGCTTCAGCTCTTTACCCGAGCACACATGGACTCTGAGCTTCAAGATAATACTGTTTCTTCTACATCTACACCAACTTCCGAACAATTACCTACTACAAATGAAACTACTACAAGTCTACAAGTAAATGAAATTTCATCAACTGTTAGTTCTGATGCGCAAGCAATAATGTTATCATTAATTGGTTTCGACTAAAAATTCAACAATGGAAGAAGAAAGAAATTCGCTACTTTACAACTTGGTTTTTGTGAACCCGTCGAAATTTATTATTTGCCTACTTTCATTTTTATGTGGTTACAATTTTGGTTACCTTGTTCAGGAAATGCTAACAGATAAAAAGGAAGAACATTCGCTATATTTTAAAGTTTATGTTTATGTAATTGCATCTTTATTTGGATACTTTGTAGCAGGATATTTTCTTGTTAATTTGTCAATTCCATTTTTTACATGGTATTTTAACAGACGTGAAAATCAACAAAACAACAGTTTGTAAAAAGAAACAAAAATTATCTTACATTTTCGGATTTTCCGAAAATGCAAGATCTTTTTTAAAAACATCCCCAAACGACCTTGACACACTTCCGGCCATTTAAAATTTAAATACCCAGCACAGCAGGACATTTAAACTTTAAATACCCACCAAAAAGACGTCACAGCTACGTCACAGCTGATGACGTCACTTCCGGTCACGTGACCGGAAGTAGCTGTCAAAAATTGACTGGCTGTCAAAGTTTGATTGGGCCAGAAACGCCACTTGCCCACTACTCTTGGGTGGTATAATACTAAAGTTTTGGTCCTATTCTATCACCCTATAGTTCGTCATGTTGCCACACCTCCGTATTTATTTTTATTTTCATGTCAAACTTAGACAAATCGAGTCGCACATCATGAAGCGACTAATTAATCACCATATTTCCATAACTAAGTTTTTAGTTTTTACGGTAACTTGGGTGGTATAATACTATAGTTCTGGTCTTATTCTATCACCCTATGTGTTCGTCATGTTACCACACTTCCGTATTTATTTTATATTTCATGTCTAAGTCAGGCGGATCTCTGTCCACAGATCGCGAAGCGACTAATTTAATCACCCATATTTATAAAACCTAAATTTTTACGGTAATTTACGTGGTATAATACTAAAGTTCTGGTCCTATTCTATCATCCTATGTGTACGTCATGATGTAACACTTCCGTATTTATTTTATATTTCATGTCAAACCTAGACAAATCGCTGTCCGCACATCGCAAAGCGACTACTTTAATCACTCATATTTCCAAAACCTAAGTTTTTAAGGTAACTTATGTGGTATAATACTAAAGTGCTGGTCCTATTCTATCACCCTATGTATACATAATGTTGGCACACTTCCGTATTTATTTTATATTTCATGTCAAACTTAGGCAAATCGCTGACCGCACATCGCAAAGCGGCTAATTTAATGACCCATATTTCCAAAACCTAAGGTTTTACGGTAACTTGGGTAGTATAATACTAAAGTTCTTGTCCTATTCTATCGCCCTATGTGTTCGTCATGTTGCCACACTCTGTATTTATTTTATATTTCATGTCTAAGTTAGGTGGATCTCTGTCCACACATCGCAAAGCGACTAATTTAATCACCCATTTTAATAAAACCTAAATTTTCGTGGTAATTTACGTGGTATAATACTAAAGTTCTGGTCCTATTCTATCACCCTATGGGTTCGTCATGTTGCCACACTTCCGTATTTATTTTTATATTTCATGTCAAACTTAGACAAATCGCTGTCCGCACATCATGAAGCGACTAATTTAATCACCCATATTTCCATAACCTAAGTTTTTACGGTAACTTGGGTGGTATAATACTATAGTTCTGGTCTTATTCTATCACCCTATGTGTTCGTCATGTTGCCAAACTTCCGTATTTATTTTATATTTCATGTCTAAGTCAGGCGGATCTCTGTCCACAGATCGCGAAGCGACTAATTTAATCACCCATATTTATAAAACCTAAATTTTTGCGGTAATTTACGTGGTATAATACTAAAGTTCTGGTCCTATTCTATCATCCTATGTGTACGTCATGATGAAACACTTCCATATTTATTTTATATTTCATGTCAAACTTAGAAAAATCGCTATCCGCACATCGCAAAGCGACTACTTTAATCACCTATATTTCCAAATCCTAAGTTTTTACAGTAACTTCGGTGGTAAAATACTAAAGTTCTGGTCCTATTCTATCACCCTATGTGTTCGTCATGTTGGCACACTTCCGTATTTATTTTATATTTTATGACAAAATTTGAAAAATCGCTGTCCGCACATCGCAAACGACTAATTTAATCACCCATATTTCCAAAACCTAAGTTTTTAAGGTAACTTGGGTAGTATAGTACTAAAGTTCCTGTCCTATGCTATCATCCTATGTGTACGTCATGATGAAACACTTCCATATTTATTTTATATTTCATGTCAAACTTAGACAAATCGCTGACCGCACATCGCAAAGCGGCTACTTTAATCACCCATATTTCGAAACCCTAGGTTGTTACGGTATCTTGGTTGGTATAATACTAAAGTTCTGGTTCTATTCTATCACCCTATGTATACGTAATGTTGGCACTTTTCCGCATTTATTTTATATTTCAAGTCAAACTTAGACAAATCGCTGACCGCACATCATGAAGCGAATAATTTAATCACCCATATTTCCAAAACTGAAGTTTTAAGGTAACTTGGGTGGTATATTACTAAAGTTCTGGTCCTATTCTATCACCCTATGTGTTCGTCATGTTGCCACGCTTCCGTATTTATTTTTATATTTCATGTCAAACTTAGACAAATCGCTGTCCGCACATCGCAAAGCGGCTAATTTAATCACCCATATCTCCAAAACCTAAGTTTTACGGTAACTTGGGTGGTATAATACTAAAGTTCTTGTCCTATTTTATCACCCTATGTGTTCGTCATATGGCCACACTCTGTATTTATTTTATATTTCATGTCTAAGTTAGGTGGATCTCTGTCCACACATCGCAAAGCGACTAATTTAATCACCCATATTTCCATAACCTAAGTTTTTACGGTAACTTGGGTGGTATAATACTATAGTTCTGGTCTTATTCTATCACCCTATGTGTTCGTCATGTTGTAAAACTTCCGTATTTAATTTATATTTCATGTCTAAGTCAGGCGGATCTCTGTCTACACATCGCGTAGCGACTAATTTAATCACCCATATTTATAAAACCTAAATTTATGCGGTAATTTACGTGGTATAATACTAAAGTTTATGTCCTATTCTATCATCCTATGTGTACGTTATGTTGGCACACTTCTGTGTTTATTTTATATTTCATGATAAACATTGACAAATCGTTGTTCGCACATTGCAAAGCGACTACCTCAATCACTCATATTTCCAAAACCTAAGTTTTTACGGTAACTTCGGCGGTATAATACTAAATTTCTGGTCCTATTCTATCACTCCGGGTGTACGTCATGTATCCACAATTCCGTATTGATTTTTATATTTCATGTCAAACTAAGACAAATCGCTGTCCGCACATCGCAAAGCGACTAATTTAATCACCCATATTTCCTTAACCTATGTTTTTAAGGTAACTTAGGTGGTAAAATACTTAAGTTCTGGAGCTATTCGATCACCCTATGTTTACGTCATGTTCTCACACATCCGTTTTTCGTTTATATTTCATGTTAAAGTTAGGCGGATCTGTTTCCACACATCGCAGAGCGACTATGTAATTACACATATTTCCAAAACCTATGTTTTTGCGGTAACTTACGTAGTATAATACTAAAGTTTTGGTCCTATTCGATCACCCTATGTGTACGTAATGTTGGCACACTTCCGTATTTATTTTATATTTCAAGTCAAATTTAGACAAATCGCTGACCGCACAACCGCAAAGCGGCTAATTTAATCGCCCATATTTCCAAAACCTAAGTTTTTAAGGTAACTTGGGTGGTATAATACTAAAGTTCAGGTCCTATTCTATCACCCTATGTGTTCGTCATGTTGCCACACGTCCGTATTTATTTTTATATTTCATGTCAAACTTAGACAAATCGCTGTCCGCACATCGCGAAACGACTAATTTAATCACCCATATTTCCAAAACCAAAATTTTTACGGTAACTTGGATGGTATAATACTAAAGTTCTGGTCTTATGCTATCACCCTATGTGTTCGTCATGTTGCCACACTTTCGTATTTATTTTATATTTCATGTCTAAGTCAGGCGGATCTCTGTCCACAGATCGCGAAGCGAATAATTTAATCACCCATATTTATAAAACCTAAATTTTTGCGGTAATTTACGTGGTATAATACTAAAGTTCTGGTCCTATTCTATCGTCCTATGTGTACGTCATGATGAAACACTTCCGTGTTTATTTTATATTTCATGTCAAACTTAGACAAATCGTTGTCCGCACATCGCAAAGCGACTACTTTAATCACCCATATTTCCAAAACCTAAGTTTTTAAGTTAACTTGGGTTGTAAAATACTATAGTTCTGGTCCTATTCTATCACCCTTTGTGTACGTAATGTTGGCACGCTTCTGTATTTATTTTATATTTCAAGTCAAATTTAGACAAATCGCTGACCGCACATCGCAAAGCGGCTAATTTAATCACCCAAATTTCCAAAACCTAAGTTTTTAAGGTAAATTGGACGGTAAAATACTATAGTTCTGGTCCTATTCTATCACCCTTTGTGTACGTAATGTTGGCACACTTCTGTATTTATTTTATATTTCAAGTGAAATTTAGACAAATCGCTGACCGCACATCGCAAAGCGGCTAATTTAATCACCCATATTTCCAAAACCTAAGTTTTACGGTAACTTGGGTGGTATAATACTAAAGTTCTTGTCCTATTCTATCACCCTTATGTGTTCGTCATGTTGCCACACTCTGTATTTATTTTATATTTCATGTCTAAGTTAAATGGATATCTGTCCACACATCGCAAAGCGACTAATTTAATCACCCATATTTCCATAACCAAAGTTTTTCGGTAACTTGGGTGGTATAATACTATAGTTCTGGTCTTATTCTATCACCCTATGTGTTCGTCATTTTGCCAAACTTCCGTATTTATTTTATATTTCATGTCTAAGTCAGGCGGATCTCTGTCCACAGATCGCGAAGCGACTAATTTAATCACCCATATTTATAAAACCTAAGTTTTTAAGGTAACTTATGTGGTATAATACTAAAGTTCTGGTCCTATTCTATCATCCTATGTGTACGACATTTTGGCACAATTCTGTATTTTTTTATATTTCATGTCAAATTTAGACAAATCGGTGACCACACATCGCAAAGCGGCTACTTTAATCACCCATATTTCCAAAACCTAGGTTTTTACGGTAACTTGGTTGGTATAATACTAAAGTTCTGGTTCTATTCTATCACCCTAAGTATACGTAATGTTGGCACACTTCGGTATTTATTTTATATTTCTAGTCAAACTTAGACAATCGCTGACCGCACATCGCGAAGCGACTAATTTAACCACCCATATTTCCAAAACCTAAGTTTTACGGTAACTTGGGTGGTATAATACTAAAGTTTTGGTCCTATTCTATCACCCTATGTGATCGTCATGTTGCCACACCTCCGTATTTATTTTTATATTTTATGTCAAACGTAGACAAATCGCTGTCCGCACATCATGAAGCGACTAATTTAATCACCCATATTTCCATAACCTAAGTTTTTACGGTAACTTGGGTGGTATAATACTAAAGTTCTGGTTCTATTCTATCACCCTATGTATACGTAATAATGGCACACTTCCGTATTTATTTTATATTTCAAGTCACACCTAGACAAATCGCTGACCGCACATCGCGAAGCGACTAATTTAATCACCCATATTTCCAAAACCTAAGTTTTTACGGTAACCTGGGTGGTATAATACTAAAGTTCTGGTCTTATTCTATCACCCTATGTGTTCGTCATGTTGCCACACTTCCGTATTTATTTTATATTTCATGTCTAAGTCAGGCGGATCTCTGTCCACAGATCGCGAAGCGACTAATTTAATCACCCATATTTATAAAACCTAAATTTTTGTGGTAATTTACGTGGAATAATACTAAAGTTCTGGTCCTATTCTATCATCCTATGTGTACGTCATGATGAAACACTTCCATATTTATTTTATTTTTCATGTCAAACTTAGACAAATCGCTGTCCGCACATCGCAAAGCGACTACTTTAATCACCTATATTTCCAAATCCTAAGTTTTTACAGTAACTTGGGTGGTAAAATACTAAAGTTCTTGTCCTATTCTATTACCTTATGTGTTCGTTATGTTGGCACACTTCCGTATTTATTTTATATTTTACGACAAAATTTGAAAAATCGTTGTCTGCACATCGCAAAGCGACTACTTTAATCACCCATATTTCCAAAACCTAAGTTTTTTACGGTAACTTGGGTGGTATAATACTAAAGTTCTGGTTCTATTCTATCACCCTATGTGTACGTAATGTTGGCACACTTCTGTATTTATAATATATTTCAAGTCAAATTTAGACGAATCGCTGACCGCACATCGCAAAGCAGCAAATTTAATCACCCATATTTCCAAAACTTAAGTTTTACGGTAACTTGGGTGGTATATTACTAAAGTTCTGGTCCTATTCTTTCACCCTATGTGTTCGTCATTTTGGCACACTTCCGTATTTATTTTATATTTTATGACAAAATTTGAAAAATCGTTGTCTGCACATCGCAAAGCGACTACTTTAATCACCCATATTTCCAAAACCTAAGTTTTTACGGTAACCTGGGTGGTATAATACTAAAGTTCTGGTCTTATTCTATCACCCTATGTGTTCGTCATGTTGCCACACTTCCGTATTTATTTTTATATTTCATGTCAAACTTAGACAAATCGCTGACCGCACATCGCAAAGCGGCTACTTTAATCACCCATATTTCCAAACCCTAAGTTGTTACGGTATCTTGGTTGGTATAATACTAAAGTTCTGGTTCTATTCTATAACCCTATGTGTAACGTAATGTTGGCACACTTCTGTATTTATAATATATTTCAAGTCAAATTAAACGAATCGCTGACCGCACATCGCAAAGCGGCAAATTTAATCACCCATATATCCAAAACTTAAGTTTTACGGTAACTTGGGTGGTATATTACTAAAGTTCTAGTCCTATTCTATCACCCTATGTGTTCGTCATGTTGCCACACTTCCGTATTTATTTTTATATTTCATGTCAAACTTAGACAAATCGCTGTCCGCACATCATGAAGCGACTAATTTAATCACCCATATTTCCATAACCTAAGTTTTTACGGTAACTTGGGTGGTATAATACTAAAGTTCTGGTTCTATTCTATCACCCTATGTATACGTAATAATGGCACACTTCCGTATTTATTTTATATTTCAAGTCACACCTAGACAAATCGCTGACCGCACATCGCGAAGCGACTAATTTAATCACCCATATTTCCAAAACCTAAGTTTTTACGGTAACCTGGGTGGTATAATACTAAAGTTCTGGTCTTATTCTATCACCCTATGTGTTCGTCATGTTGCCACACTTCCGTATTTATTTTATATTTCATGTCTAAGTCAGGCGGATCTCTGTCCACAGATCGCGAAGCGACTAATTTAATCACCCATATTTATAAAACCTAAATTTTTGTGGTAATTTACGTGGAATAATACTAAAGTTCTGGTCCTATTCTATCATCCTATGTGTACGTCATGATGAAACACTTCCATATTTATTTTATATTTCATGTCAAACTTAGACAAATCGCTGTCCGCACATCGCAAAGCGACTACTTTAATCACCTATATTTCCAAATCCTAAGTTTTTACAGTAACTTGGGTGGTAAAATACTAAAGTTCTTGTCCTATTCTATTACCTTATGTGTTCGTTATGTTGGCACACTTCCGTATTTATTTTATATTTTACGACAAAATTTGAAAAATCGTTGTCTGCACATCGCAAAGCGACTACTTTAATCACCCATATTTCCAAAACCTAAGTTTTTACGGTAACTTGGGTGGTATAATACTAAAGTTCTGGTTCTATTCTATCACCCTATGTGTACGTAATGTTGGCACACTTCTGTATTTATAATATATTTCAAGTCAAATTTAGACGAATCGCTGACCGCACATCGCAAAGCAGCAAATTTAATCACCCATATTTCCAAAACTTAAGTTTTACGGTAACTTGGGTGGTATATTACTAAAGTTCTGGTCCTATTCTATCACCCTATGTGTTCGTCATTTTGGCACACTTCCGTATTTATTTTATATTTTATGACAAAATTTGAAAAATCGTTGTCTGCACATCGCAAAGCGACTACTTTAATCACCCATATTTCCAAAACCTAAGTTTTTACGGAAACCTGGGTGGTATAATACTAAAGTTCTGGTCTTATTCTATCACCCTATGTGTTCGTCATGTTGCCACACTTCCGTATTTATTTTATATTCATGTCTAAGTCTGGCGGATCTCTGTCCACAGATCGCGAAGCGACTAATTTAATCACCCATATTTTTAAAACCTAAATTTTTGTGGTAATTTACGTGGAATAATACTAAAGTTCTGGTCCTATTCTATCATCCTATGTGTACGTCATGATGAAACACTTCCATATTTATTTTATATTTCATGTCAAACTTAGACAAATCGCTGTCCGCACATCGCAAAGCGACTACTTTAATCACTCATATTTCCAAAACCTAAGTTTTTAAGGTAACTTGGGTGGAATAGTACTAAAGTTCTGGTCCTATTCTATCATCCTATTTGTACGTCATGTTGGTACACTTCCCTATATTTTTATATTTCATGTCAAACTTAGACAAATCGCTGACCGCACATCGCAAAGCGGCTACTTTAATCACCCATATTTCCAAACCCTAAGTTGTTACGGTATCTTGGTTGGTATAATACTAAAGTTCTGGTTCTATTCTATAACCCTATGTGTACGTCATGCTGGCACACTCTGTATTTATTTTATATTTCATGTCTAAGTTAGGTGGATCTCTGTCCACACATCGCAAAGTGACTAATTTAATCATCCATATTTATAAAACCTAAATCTTTGTGGTAATTTACGTGGTATAATACTAAAATTCTGGTCCTATTCTATCATCCTATGTGTACGTCATGTTGGCACACCTCCGTATTTATTTTATATTTCATTACAAACTTTGACAAATCGTAGTCCGCACATCGCAAAGCGACTAATTTAATCATCCATATTTCAAAAACCTAAGTTTTTACGGTAACTTGGGTGGTATAACACTAAATTTCTGGTCCCATTCTATCACCCTATGTGTACGTCATGTATCCACAATTCCGTATTTATTTTTATATTTCATGTCAAACTTAGACAAATCGCTGTCCGCACATCGCAAAGCGACTGCTTTGATCACCCATATTTCCAAAACCTAGGTTTTTACGGTAACTTGGGTGGTATAGTACTAATGTTCTGGCCTATTCTATCACCTTATTTGTACGTCATGTTGCCAAACTTCCGTATTTATTTTATATTTCATGTCAAACTTAGGAGGATCGCTGTATACACATCCAAAGCGACTATTTTAATCACCTGTATTTCCAAAACGTAAGTTTTGACGGTAACCTGAGTGGTATAATACTATACTTCTGGTCCTATTCTATCACCCTTTGTGTACGTCATGTTGGCACACTTCCGTATTTATTTTTTAATCAGCGACTAATTTAATCACCCATATTTATAAAACCTAAATTTTTCCGGTAATTTACGTGGTATAATACTAAAGTTCTGGTCCTATTCTATCATCCTATGTGTACGTCATGATGAAACACTTCCGTGTTTATTTTATATTTCATGTCAAACTTAGACAAATCGCTGTCCGCACATCGCAAAGCGACTACTTTAATCACCCATATTTCCAAAACCTAAGTTTTTAAGTTAACTTGGGTGGTATAGTACTAAAGTTCTGGTCCTATTCTATCATCCTATGTGTACATTTTTATATTTCATGTCAAACTTAGACAAATCGCTGACCGCACATTGCAAAGCGGCTACTTTAATCACCCATATTTCCAAAACCTAGGTTTTTACGGTAACTTGGTTGGTATAATACTAAAGTTCTGGTTCTATTCTATCACCCTATGTGTAAGTAATGTTGGCACACTTCCGTATTTATTTTATATCTCATGTCAAACTTAGACAAATCGCTGAAAGTACATCGCAAAGCGGCTAATTTAATCATCCATATTTCCAAAACCTAAGTTTTTAAGGTAACTTGGGTGGTATAATACTATAGTTCTGGTCCTATTCTATCACCCTTTGTGTACGTAATGTTTGCACACTTCCGTATTTATTTTATATTTCATTTCAAACTTAGGAGGATCGCTGTATACACATCCAAAGCGACTATTTTAATCACCTGTATTTCCAAAACGTAAGTTTTGACGGTAACTTGAGTGGTATAATACTATACTTCTGGTCCTATTCTATCACCCTTTGTGTACGTCATGTTGCCACACTTCCGTATTTATTTTATATTTCATGTCTAAGTCAGGCGGATCTCTGTCCACAGATTGCGAAGCAACTAATTTAATCACCCATATTTATAAAACCTAATTTTTGCGGTAATTTACGTGGTATAATACTAAAGTTCTGGTCCTATTCTATCATCCTATGTGTACGTCATGATGAAACACTTCTGTGTTTATTTATATTTCATGTCAAACATAGACAAATCGCTGTCCGCACATCGCAAAGCGACTACTTTAATCACGAATATTTCCAAAACATAAGTTTTTACGGTAACTTGGGTGGTATAATGCTAAATTTCTGGTCCTATTCTATCACCCTATGTGTAGGTTATGTATCCACAATTCCGTATTTATTTTTATATTTCATGTCAAACTTAGACAAATCGCTGTCCGCACATCGCAAACGACTAATTTAATCACCCATATTTATAAAACCTATTTTTTTTGCGGTAATTAACGT